>JARHVA010002368.1:510000-957500 GCA_037957365.1 Torreya grandis
AATCATATTATAGGTCTAAATCATTCAAAGAGCAACCCTTCAATATTTCCATGATACAAGATAGATCACTACATGCACTCACATATAACATACTACACAATTGTACATACATTAAAATACATAAAAGGAGAATTACATTGGTTTGATCCCCTCTTTAAAGTATATGTTTGTTGTACCCCACCATTACCACTATTCTTTTTAGAGAACTAGGACCCACTTTTGTTTTGATTTGGCCCATGTTTTTTTAAGTTTTATTTTTCATTCTATGGAAGCTCTGTATATTTATCCTCAATCTCAACACTTGGAAGTACAAAAAATGGTGTTTTAGATTTCAGACTAACTTATTAATGTTTTTTGGAGTTTTGTCCTTATGTAGGTTTTGGAGTCATGTGCACTTTGAAGGACTTAGAATTTTGAGTTTTTTCATCACAAGTATGTCTTTTTTGAAATTTTGTGCTTCATAAATTCTTAAGTTCAAAATCTCTTTATCGAACATTTTGTTCAAAACTTCTTCATTGACTTTTATGGTCAGATAATCTATTTGATATTTTTATTCATCAACTTTTATGGTCAAGGATAACTCTTCCAAAATTATGTTTGGAGTTTACCTTATTTTAAAGGATTTGGATATTAAATTTTTCATTTAGGGTTTGTGTTTAGATCCTTCAATTTATGAGATTTAGTTGGTTTGGTCCCAACATGAAACTCGACTCCTAATTACCAAAATCCCACTAGGATTAGCCAAAAAAGTGGAACTAAATCATGATACTTGTTCAAAAATGTAAATGTGTGGCTTCCTTACTAAATAAAACAAGGTTTAAATTATGTAGGTAAACTAAGTTTATGAATGTTGGGCATTAAAATCACACAAACTAGAATTAGATGCAAAGCCTATATCAATGACTTGTGACTATTGATGTACTCATTGATCACAAGTAAATTCTAAGCTCAATTATTAATCTATAAACAAGCCCTAGCCACCTATGATTAATTTAAAATATGTGACCAACAGAAATAAGTATTAAAAATATAGGAAACTAAATTTAATCAAACTATTCAGGAGGTAATGGATTCATCATCCCAAGTGTTTAAAGGAGTAATGCCACCATCTCAGCTTTCTATTAAAGATTTTATTAAGTATATAAATACTATATTGGACTATATCATCTCAAATAATTGGTATGCCAAGTATTTGGGCTTATGGTATGCCATTGATGTGATTTATGCCTTTTTTCATGAAGAATATATATCACCAACATAGATCCAATTGGTAACAGACCTACTCCCTCTCAGAAGACAAGGCTTACACTTTGCAGTAACCAAGCCTAAGGTTATCTCATGTATCGACCTACTATGAGACTTATTTTTCATGTTAGAGAGTTTTAAATGATTTCATAGTGATTTCATAAAGGTTTTCAAGTGAGTGGAAGAATTGACTTAATAGTCTAAGTGATAATGACAAAGTGTACAATATACTTGTCCTAGTATGCTTAGTTGATCTTTAATTGTCTCATGGTTATAGATGTTATGAGATGAGTATGATGATTTAAGGATTTGAAATGGATCCTATTAGAAGTAAATAATGATTTGAATACTTGTGGGCATGATTGGTTTTCATCTAGTTGATGATTTTTTTCATCTAGACATTTTGGGTCTAGTGGCAAAAAATTTGAGTAGGCAGTTTGTTGACATCACCATTGCCACATATGGATGAGTCAAAATGAGCTCGTCATATGGTTGTGATAAAATTTGTGCCTATTTTTTATGTGCCAAATTTTAGGTTATGAAACAAAGTGAAACATCATATATGAAAGTGCAAAGCTGGGGTTCCAGGCAGTTTGATAGTGTTTTCCCATAGCCAAATTTATAATGTGGCAAGAAAAGCTGAGTAGGCATTTTTATGTTGTTATATTTCACACATGTGAAAGTTAAAGGAGAAAATGATAATATTTATTTATTAAATTTTTTTCCTAATTTATTTTTTCTAATTTTTAGGTCATGGTATGAAGCGCATTAAAAGATATGCATGTGCAAAATTGGCTTTCCAAACAGGGCTTGACATAATTGGCTCTATGGTAGAAAAACTCTAAGTCATTAGATTAATGGAGTTATATCTCACATGTGCAAAGGTTTAATTAGAATATTTATATTTTTTTGGATTCTCATATGTGATGATATCATATGGTCCAAATTTTATATCATGCATCTAAGTGTAACAAAATTTATTGAGGTCCAAAGTTGACCTTCGAGGAAGATAAACAATTGTCCCCATACTTAGTCTATTTTGCATGATGTTAAAGATCAAGACCATATGGAGATATAATGGTTTAATATCAATCATAAAATTAATAAATATGGTGTGCATCAATTCAAAGAGTTCAAATTATTCAATTCTTAAAATAAGTAAAGACTGAGCTCCTTACAAAAGGATCAACTGAGCGTGTTCATTCCAAGATGTCTAGAAGCAACGAGATGAGGACAAGTGTTCAAAGTTTAACAAAAAAAAAGAGATAAATATTGAGATTATTCTAAGATATAAAAATGAGAGGGTGTTCATATATATATATATATATATATATATATATATATATATATATATATATATATATATATATATATCAATGGTGCACATTGAGCGAGATGATTTCAAGGTGTGTAATGTTTAACACAAATAAAGACTGAGTTACATATAGGAGATCAATGGAGTTCATTAAGTCAAATAGTCAAGATGAAGATCCAAAGATGAGTGATGATTGGTAAAGGTTAAGTTACTTTTAGATCGATTTTGCATAATTAATCTAAGCAGTGAAAACAAAAGATGTAAGAAAAGTGGTTGAAGTTTAACTGTGATCATTTGCATTTGAATATTTGAATTTTACAAATGGAAAAAATAGTGATTTGTATTTTGTCCATAAATTTTGATCCAGAATGAAATTAAATATGATATAAAATTAAAATTTTAATTGGACTCCATGGTTCATATATTAAACCTTATTTGAAGATCAGAAAGTATGTATAGTCAAAGTTATGAAGGTCCAAAGTTGACTCCATATTTGACTTTGTTTTGTGAGTAAGCTGAGAAGGATATTTGTGCTTATTTTGATGATTTTCAAAGGTTTTAAAATTTCCTATACATTGTAAATAATTTTGGACTCTTTGTGGATGATTTATATGGTCTTTAGAGGTTTGACCAATCGATATTCTATATGAGCAAAGATGTAGAAGTTGTTTGTGTTTGTTGAATGCACTAGTAGTTTGAGTGGCCTTCTTATAGAGGTAAGTTAATGGGTTCTGAGTAGGTTTGAAAACGAAAATGAGCATGGATATGTTTTATAATTATTTATGGATTATGATAATTCATTTTTTATCATGATATACCTTTGATCAGATACATAAAGTCAAAATAGTTTGACTATATATGACCAGTCTAAGTGTTCATTTTGTGTATATTGTTTTGAGTGTTTAGAACATATGTTGATGTGTTTAAATCACATAGAGGTATAGACAAGGTCCTAAAGGGTTCTCTTATGTGATATAATCATATGTATATGTGAAATATTTGAGTATTTGGTTCAAAATTTTGAGACTGTGTTTTCTATGTATGAAGACCTAAAGAGATAGGAGACATAATTGGTAGGTTGAAGTGTGGCATTGGTGTTCCAATTGGAATGGACCCATGTAGGATTGAGAAATGGGATATTGGAAATATTTTTGATATGTTCTTAGCATTGATGAATGTGGTCTAAGTAGTCTCATATTTAATGTGTGAGTGTGAAGGCCTAATGGTTTTAGGTCTTACTAAGACCTAATGGTAGTTTGGGGGTAATGAGGCATTGGCCAACCTATGGAGTATGTGGTTCTTATATTTAATGTGTATGAGGACATATTTAAAAGGTAAAATAAGTGTGTTAATCATCTTGGCTAACCAATATGGTTTATACCAAGATCATAGTATAAGTACAAGGATTATTTGGCCCGTTTGTTTTAGTTGGTGGATGAAGAGCCAAGTGAAGGAGAGAACATTTGAAAGAGAAGTTATAGGTCATTAAGGACCAGTAGATAGAAAAAAAAATTAGACATGCTTGCTTCATCAAGTTGATG
The DNA here is from genome assembly GCA_037957365.1 of Torreya grandis. Taxonomy (NCBI): domain Eukaryota; kingdom Viridiplantae; phylum Streptophyta; class Pinopsida; order Cupressales; family Taxaceae; genus Torreya; species Torreya grandis. Next base: position 514,102 of record JARHVA010002368.1, read on the forward strand.
AAGCTGATCACATAAGTCATTAGACCTAATAAGCCTATAAGAGGGAGAATGCGTGAGTATGCTCAAGAGGATGTTTGAGAGAGTGTGTATCATGAGCAAAGGCGAGTTGAATCTTGTGTGTGTCTATTGGATGGGTTTAAGGGTATATTAGGTTTATTATGGTGTGTATGACCTATAGGTCATATTTTTGATGTCATAATAGTGCTCTTTTAAGTTTAAATATTGAGTGTGAGTGAAGAGTTGAAGAGTGGGGTTATTTAGGATATGTAATGTGTCCTAGTTGATATTTGTATGTTGGTTAAAGTATGTAATGTGATTTGGCCAATAGGGAGTGTTAGATGAAAGAGTGAAGGTGAAGAATGATAATTAGAGTTCCATCATTAGGTATTAAAGACATCAGTTCAAATATGGAAGTGTTCATAGGTGTTGTTTTAGAATCTCATCATCTATGGGGTTGTAGCCTCCTTACAAGGTGAAACTTAATAAAGGTCTAGTTGTTGTGGCATCTTAGCTAGATAGGTATAGTATATCCTTATGGGATTGTAGTCTCAATAAAATAAAGGATCATATTTCCTTGATTAGTTTTATCTTATTTAAATTAGATCTTTCCATTATAGGACTAATGTCCATCTTGCAGGGTTCAGTGGGTTTTATTCCCCAAGAGGGTTTCTCATGTAGATGTTGTGTTGATGTGATGTATTATCTTTTTCTTGCTTTAGATGTATACTATTTCATACTTATGTTGATATATCAAGTTGATGAATAATGGATTGGTTTTAAAATTAAATGTGCATTGTTATATACTGATTCACCCCCTCTAAGTAGATACTTTCAATAATTGGTATCAGATTGGGTCCTTTAGAGGAATCTTAATAGCTTGAAGGTGATCTTAAGTAGGTATAAATATGGTTAAGCAATTGAAGAAAGAGAATCAATAGTGGAAGGTTGTGATCAAGGCACTTGAAGAACATATATTTAATTTGAAGAAAGATGCCAAAGAGGATGAGAATGTTATCAATGATCTCAAGGTTTAGCTAGTAAATGACAAGACAAGTTTGTGTTCAAAATAAAAGGACACAATTTTTAACAAAGAAAATTGCCATAACAATATAAAATATGATAGCGAGGAAGAATACATTGATCTAGAAGCTAAGCTCATGAGTGTACTTGGTGAACTAAAGGAGTAGAAGAAGAAGCATCATAGAATGAGGAATATGATCAAAGGTCTTGAAGCACAAATTAGTTCTATTGAGGGATGTTTGGTAGGCATGTCCAATAAATATGAAAATAAGTATCAAGAATAGATTAAGTCTATTGAAGTAGAATCATATGGATTAAAATACATAACCAACAAGGATGAAGATGATGAAGATAAGATCAATATTCTTAAGGATCAGTTAAAGACAACAAATGAAAATATAAAATTTAGAGAAGTTGAGTACACTCAGCGAAATATTGAGATGGGGTCATTAAAGAGTCAATATGAGCTTGTTGTAGTAAAGTTGGATAAACTTGAATAGAATCATGAGAAGCCTAAGCATGTCAAGGAGAATGAAATATTTAAAATAAATGCTATAAGGTCTACTAGACAACCAAATGCTTCAAGGTATGCTAGTTTATTCAATGGTTATTGTTAAAGTATGATCATAGAGCTAAGGACTATACAAGGAAGGAAGTCAAGAAAGATTTCTCATGGAGCCTTGGAAGAAGAAGAAATTGGTTTTAGAGAAATCATATCTCAGATCAGTCAAGATGTATGATGAATGATATTGTTTGCTACAATTATAATAAGTAGGACATATTGCCAAATTTTGCAAGAATAGTTTGAAGATGATCTCAAGTTTTGACAAGAAGAAATATGGTCCTAAAAGTCACTCAATGGTATTGAAACCAAAGAATATAAAGGATAATAATGATCAATGTGGACTACCTATTAAAAAAAATAGGGAATTAGATATGAAAAAGATACATAATTTGTCTTATATCTAGATAGAAAAGGAAGATTATAATCATCATAAAGCAAAAGCTATGAATGATCTTGTTTGTTATAGTTGTCATAGGGTTGGTCACATTGCTAGGAATTATAAGATCAAGTTGAATGAGTTACCAAATAAAAATGAGGTGTATATATCTCCTTGTATGCATGTAAGAGGTCATAAATGGGCATGAAACCTAAGCTTGCTAGAAGAAATCAAACTGAGACCAAATATGGTCTATTTGCCATGATAGACATGAAAGAAAGTCCAGAGTTTCTATTGATAGATTTTAGTGACAAATATAAAGAAAATAATGAAGTCAATTATTAATTCAAAGTCAATTAGGATTGAAATTTAGATGATATTATGGAGATATAGGACTCTCTAGAGTTTTGGGACTTTTAGTCTCTCTATATAAAAGGGGTGTCTCTCTCTAAGCTTCAAAGAGACACTTTACAAAAAGAGGAAGCATGGTGGATGTTGGTTGGGTATTAATTGATGTTGAAAGAGCAAAAAGGTAATGAAAATATGTGTTGGTAGTGTGTAATGGTTGTCTCCAAGTGTACAAGAAGTTTTAGAGGTGGATGTTGACCAGAAGGAGGTTTGTTGACCCCATTTATTTTTGGGATTCTATGTTTTTGGACTTTGATAAAAAAGTGGTTTTCCTTGTGAATTGAAGTATGAAGATCATTAATAGGTTGAATGGGAAAAATACGTTGTAAAATCATGCTTCAAATAGATTTTAAGGTTTTTATATTTCAAGTTATTCAAGTTTTTTTCAAGATGGAGGCCTAATTGGCTAATAAGTTTGTGAAGGAATTATGTTGCATAGGATAAGATATGTTATGAAAATTGGTGTGATTAAGGGGGAATATGAGAGTGCTCTAGATATTTAGGTTCAATAATTAAAGGTAAGTCTAATGAAATTTGAGGGCTCAGTAAGTTTCAAGGAGTCTAGATAGGCTTAGCAATGAAGATGTGATGTTTCTACTTAGTTTCTCCACAAAAGAAAGGCATGAGTGTTTAAAGGAGATTTATCAAATTTTTTTGAGAGCATGTGTACTATTTGGTGAGTTTCATGAATTTATGTTGCTATTCCTTGTGATAACTTGAGATAGAAGACTAGTAAGCCTATATGGTGATTTTTTTATGCTGTATGAAGATATGAAGATGATCAAGATATGAAATAGCTCAAATATCTTAGGATGAGTCCATATAACATATTTATTAGTGAGTTACATCAGATTTAATTGATTTTGTGTGTTATTTATTCATTGATTGTAGTGTTTGGTTGAAGAGAGTGTTGGCATGGAGCAAGAGGAAGTTGTTAAGGCAAGAAGAGGTAGGCTCAAGGTAAGGGGGAGTTTTTATAATATTTTTAAGGTGGTAATCTCTTATTGATGGTATTTTTATGTCTTTAGGATCATTTTTTGATCACTTTGTCATTGTGTCAAAGGCTGAGAATATTTTTAATATGAGAGTGCTTGAAGAGAGAGAAATAAGGTGAGTTGTATATTATTTCATGATGAGTGTTAACATCAAAAACAAAGGGAGATATTGTTGGAGAGTTATGAATTATGTCATTGTAATGTCATGAAGTTTTATAAGTGAGTGGATTAAGTGAGTTTACATTCTAAGTGATAATGACAAAGCTTGAAATATGCTTATCCTAGTATGCTTGACGTATGCTTGGTTGATATTCAGTTTTGACATGGTTAGAGATGTTCAAGGGTGAGTATCATGATTTAAATATGTGAAAGGGTTACTATAAGAAGTTAATAATGATTTGAGTTCTTGTGTTCATGACTATTTTTCATCTTGTTGATCATTATTTTCATCTAGACATCTTTTAGCTAGTGAAAGAAAATCTGAGTAGGAAGATTACTGACATCACCATTGCCATGCATGGATGATTCAGGGGGAGTTGGTCATATAGTTGTGATAAAATTTATGCCTATTTTATAAATTCCAAATTTAATTTCATGAAATGAAGTGAAACATAATCTATACAAGTGAAAATTTGTGGTCCTAAGTAGTTTGACAGTGTTTTCCCATAGCCAAATTTGTAATGTGGTAAGAAAAGCTAAGTAGGCATTTTGATGTTTTTATATTCTGAACATGTGAAGGTGCAAGGAAAAAATGATCATATGGGTTTGTTTAGTTTTGTTCCTATATTATTATCACTAAATTTTAGGTCATGTGATGAAGTGAATCAAAAGATATGCATGTGAAAAGTTGGTCTTCTAGACAGTTCTTGACATAGTTGGCTCTGTGGTAGAAAAATTTGAGTGAGTAGATTAATGGATTTATATCTCATAGATAAAAAGGTTCAAGTAGTATATTTATATATGTTTTTATTATCCTATGTTATTATATCATATGATCCAAATTTTAGATCATGCCTCTAAGCATAGCAAAAGTTATTGAGGTCTAAAGTTGGCCTTTTAGGCAAATAAACAATGGTCCCCATACTTAGTCTATTTTCCACAATGATAAAGATCAAAACAAGATAGAGATATAATGGTTCAAAAGTGATAATATAATGAAGATATATAATATACATTAATTTAAAGAGGTCAAAGTGTTTTATTCTTAAATTGGGTAAAGACTGAGCTCCTTACAAAAGAATCAACGAAGCATTTTCATTCCAAGATGTCAAGAAATGATGAGATGAGGACAATTGTTAAAAGTTTAACATAAAGAAGAGATAAATATCAATATTATTAAAATATATAATAGTGATCAATTATTTTTATAGATATATATCTATGATTCATATTAAGATAGATGATTTCAAGGTATCCAATGTTTAACACAGATAAAGATCGAGATACGTATAGGAGATCAATAGAGCTCATTAAGTCAAATAGTAATGATGAAGATCTCAAGATGAGAAATAATGGGTAAATTTAGAGTTCATTCAAATTGAGATAAATTTTTTGTGATTAATATAAGCATTGATGACATGATATCCGAGCAAAGTGGTCAAAGTTTAACTATGGTCGTTTGCATTTGAATATGTGAATTTTGCAAAGGGAAAAACCAATGGTTTGTATTTTGTCCATAATTTTAATCAAAGATGAATTATAAGGTGATATAAAAATAAAATTTGAATAGTTCTCCATGGCACATATATTTAACCTAATTTTAATATTTTATATTATGTATAATAAAATTTATGAAGATCTAAATTTGATTGTGTTTGACTATGTTCTACAAGTAACCTAAGAAGGATATTTGTGCTTATTTTGATTATATTCATATGTTTTGCAATGTCATAGATATTGGAAAGTATTTTTGACTCTATGTGGATGATTTTTATGGTATTTATAGGTTTTAAAAATTGATATTATGTATGAACAAAGACATATAAGTTGATTGTGTTTGTTGAATGCACTGGAAGTTTGAGTGGCCATCTTTCAAAGGTAAGTTAAATGTGTTTTGAGTAGAGTTGAAGAATAAAATTAGCATGGATATGTTACATAAGTATCTAAGGAATATGATAAGGCATTGGTTTTAATGATATACTTTTGATTAGATATGAAAATTCAAAATAGTTTGATTATATTTTAACTATATATGACTATTCTGAGTGGTCATTTTGTGTATATTGTTTTGAGTGCTTAGATCATGTGTTGACGTGTATAAATCACATGAAGGTATATATGAGATAATTAAGGGTTCACCCATTATTATAAAATAAAATTGATATGTGCCATATTTTAGTAGTTGGCTCAAAAGTTTGGGACTGTGTTTTTTGTGTATGAACACCTGAAGAGCTAGGAGACCTAATGGGTAGGTCCAAGTGTGGATTTGGTGTTACATTTGGGATGGGCCCATGTAGGAGTGAGAAATGGTATATTTGAGATATTTTTGAATAATTTATAAAGGATTAAGGTGGTCCAAGTTAGCTCACATGTAATGTGTGAGTATGAAGGCCTAATGGTTTTAGGTCTCACCAAGACCCAATGGGGGTTTAGGGGTAATGAGGAATTGGCCAACCTATTTAGTATGTGATTATTAAATTTAATATTTATTATGACATATTTAAAATTTTGAACAAGTTTGGTAAGCATCTTGGAAAACCAAGATGGGTTATACTAAGAGCATGATATAAGTACAAGGCCTATTTGGCCTATTTGTTCTAGTTGTGTGGATGAAGAAGAGAACATTTGAAATAGAAATTATAAGTTAGTTAGGAAAATTAGAGAGAAAATAGGATAATAAATGATTATCTAATCAAGGTGATGAAGGTGATTACATAGTTCATTAGACCTAATAATCCTAGAAGAGGCAGAATGAGTGAGTATGCTCAAGAGGCTATTTGAGAGAGTGTGTATAATGAGAAAAGGCAAGGTGAAGGTTTTATGTGCCAAATGGATGGGTTGAAGGTCATAAAAAGTTGATTATGGTGTTAATGAATTTTATGTCATAATATTTTTCTTTTAGGTTTGGAGATTGAGTGTGAGCAAAGAGTTGAAGAGTGGGGTTAGTTAGGATGTGTAATGTGTCTGAATTAATCTTTGTGTGTTGGTTAAAGTATGTAATTTGAATTGGCCAATAAGGAGTGTTGTATGGAATAGTGAAGGTAAATAATGATAATCAGAGGTCCATCATTAGTTGTTGAAGACATCAGTTCAAAGTTGTATGTGTTCATAGGTATTATTGTGGTAGCTCAACCTCTAGGGGGTTATAGCCTCCTTAAAAGGTGAAACTTGCTAAAGGTCTAGTTGTTTTGGTAGCTCAAATAGATAGGTGTAATATCTCCTTATGGGATTTTATTCTTAATAAAATAAAGGATGGTAGTTCCTTGATCAGTTATAACTGGTCTAAATTAGATCTTGTCATTATAAGACTATAGTCCATTTTGTAGTGTTATATGGATTTTTTACCCAAGTGGGTTTCCCACATAGATGTTATGTTGATGTGATGTATGATCTTGTTCATGACTTTGATATATGTTATTTAATGCTTATTTTTTTAGATCAAGTTGATGAATGATGGAATGGCTTTACAATTAAATGTGCATTATTATATACTGATTCACCCCCTCTCTCAGTACCTAGTTTAAACATTTTTCTAGCAAAGTGATAGATGGAATCTTCCTAAATCATTTAAAATACAAGATGGTTATGGATTGTATCTCAAGTGATGATATCCAAAGGTATTTATCTTTGTAAATTCTAGATTCTATATTTGACATTCATAGGGTGGTAGCATAGAAGAAGAATAATTTGATTTGCAAAAATTTGAGCATATGGCTTCTTCTTAGGGAGTCTACTGCTTGAAAGGGAAAAGACCCAGTGTCAATAAACAAATTTAGAATGGGGTTTTGTGTTAGGATGGAATTTTGAATAGGCTATAAGGCCTCTTAAGCATCTATTTTCTCAACCTAGATTGGGTGCCACTTCTAGACATGATGATGAACTCTGACATGGCTTTTGCCTAGGGGATATTGTCAGCATTAGGCTAAGCAAGAAAATTTTAGAAAAAGATAAAGGATTTGTAGGATTATATTTTAATATGATGGTATACCTCCTTTATGTATTAATGGGAACTCTATACTTAGACTATGGGTCTATTTGGAACGTAACTTTGGACTGCATAAAAAATTGCATTATCAACTATTATTCTTTCATTCACATATATGCATACACCAAGAATATTACCCATATTTTATAAAGTTTATATCCTCAAGTATGGCAAGCTATCCATGAGGCCCCATTACCCAAGTCATCTAATATTATAGTAGATACATTGGCACATCAAGGTGACTATTGGCTATACCTAGATTACATAGTGATTATGGTCACTTATAATAAGGTCAACCCATTACACCTCCCTAAGTATGTGCTTGATAAACTCAGAAATAAAGAGATTACATTCCACCTTTGTTGGAGTGTAGAATAAGAATTGATAAAGAAAAATAAATGCACATTCTATAGATCTCATATGGTAATAAGCCAAATGTGCTACATAATACAAAGACATTTCAATGAGGTTGGCATTAAAAGTAAGCAATATTCATTAGCCACCCTACCTCATAAAGATTGGGACTCTCATGGTTGAATTTATAAACATATAAAAAGCTTGGGTATTTCATACCATCACATTCCTTATGACCATGATTTGTTCTTATTGAATGCAAAAGATGTTTCCCAAGTCATGGAAAGTTCATAAATGTTGGGGCTTAGGGAGGAAAATTTGAAGATAATTCAAGGAAAGCCTTCAATTTCAGTCCAAGAGGTTCAAAAAAGGCTTCTACCCCATTAAGTATGGACTGATTCAAATATTTGGATCAACAAACCCCCCCAACCAATAGAGGAACAAGGAGAGCCTTCTCAAGAAGCTCCACAAGTATTGAAAGACGTTAAGGTAAAGCTTGGTGTGACTAAAACTAAACATGAAGGAGATTAAGAGGATCCAATTTTATTGAACTCATCTGATTCAAAAAGCCAATATCACCCATCAACATCACCTGTGTAAGATTTTATAGGTGAAGAGGTTACTACTACCCCAATTCAACAAGCCTCCTCCTTAGCTAAAAAATCTATAATCTACTACAAGATGGAGCCAAGGGATCCTCCCCTCCTGAGGAACCCAAATACTAATGAACCACTAGTAGGAATTTATTCAATTTAGCAACAAAATCCAACATAATAATCTATAAACAAAGAGGAGAAATTGCAAAGAGCAAAGGCCTTCAGCCTCATAGATGACAAAGGGAAATCACCTATGAGTGATGACCAATTAGGTAAGGAGGCTCAGACTTTAGTTCCTTCTTCCCCAATTTCCTCTTTTATTCCCCTTTCTTTAGTAGGTTCATTTTATTTAGTTCCTCTTAGTACTATCTCATAAACACCTCTAATCACTCTAAAAAAGAGGATGTTTCCTTTACCCCTGTTGTTTCTATTTCGCCAATAATGACAACCACATATATTATTTCCATCACTATTGAAATTCCCTATAAGACTACCCCAGTCCATCTTAAAACCAAAAATAAGGCTTCTAATAAGGTTGAAGTGGAATTATCAAGCTTCCAACTTCATGTATCATCCACTCAAATAAACTTTCTAATGTCTTCCTCCAGCTCTTCAAAATTATCTACTATAACATCCTTAGGGAAGATTAAAAGGGGGAAATAGGTGTATAAAGTCCACCCACTACACCAATATGGGGGTTTGTATTGGTATAAAATCATATGAACCTCCCTTACTTAATACTTAAAGGAGATTTAGAGCAAATGTCAAAAGATCAATTGGTTGAGAATATATTTAAGGACACATAACTAGTAAATTTAGCATAACTAGTCATCCCTCCATGTGAAGTTTATCTCATATCAGAAGCTTCTCAAAAGACAAATTTGAAAATCATATAGTTTACATTTGATAACCTCCATGTTTGATAAACCTACAAGAAGCATGCAAAGGGTTAGGAAGAGGAAAGTAGAAGATCAAGCTAAAATGGAAATAATTTTTGAAGAAAGACAAGACATCTTTACCTTGTCTAAAATGAAGAATATGAAGTTGGGGTAGTCCCCATATATAAAGGAATTTAACTTATATATTGAAAATCATAAGGATTCTTTGATGGCATTACATGATGGGACTGAAATGGCTAGGTAAGAGCTTGAGCAAGAGTTAGAATAAATAAAAGAGCATCAGTAAATGATCCACATTCTTTAAGAAATTGAGATTGAGGTTTAGCATACCTCATCAAACTTATACAATGATATATAAGTAACTGTTGAAATGACATCATAATTAGATCCCCATATAATTAAGACTCATAAATTATTTAAATCTTTGAAGTAGGATGAGAATAAATGAATGTTACTTATTCTTTATACTAATAATAAGTCTTATAGCCATCTTAATTAAATGACACCATTGGAAGATTTAAATGACCTCAAATTTATGGTAATTATAACCCAAGAGGATAGAGAGTGGATTAAAATAGTTGGGGTAATAATGCCAAAGTATCAGGAAAATGAAGCTCCCATTTTTCAAGTCTTAGAGAAACTAAAGCTATCAAAGGCAAGAGACTCAACCAAAAAAGTTATTAATAGAATAAATTTGATTAAATCCTTTAGAAATCATATGATAAATTCAAAGAGAGTCTTTAGGGATTATCACTTTAATAAATTGAGGCCAAGATGAATTTTGATAGGAAGAAGGTGATAGAAGTGAAAATTTTCAAAATAAACTTCTAGGACACAAATATAGAGCATGCCAAGATCCTCAAATAGGTAAATAGGGTACATACACCCTCATTAATTAACATGGAAATTATTGAAAATTATCATGATTTAGGACATAAGTGTTATCTTGATTTGGAATCAAAGAAGAAGGCTAAAGCTGAAACTTCTAGTTTAGCACCAATATCTACTACAATGTCTCCAACAATCAACATTGCCATGTAAATTCCCATCTAGCCTTAGGTCAAAGGATGATTTTGTGTGCATCCATGTAAAGACATTAAGTTTTTACTCATAGTATACTTATTTTATAACTTGAATATGAAAGCTTCTTGAATTATTCGTAAGCATGCACATTTTGCATCACATTTTATAGGATAAATTTATTTTAATAATTGTAAGTTAACTATGAACATGCATACATGCAATTTTGAAACTAGAATTAGAACTGAGGTTCTAATTACACAATTTAGTTATGATTTTGAATGCACTTAAAGTATGAGTTAACTCTCTCAAATTTTATATATACATCTAGAACCCTCATTTAAATAGGTCAAAAAATATTAATATAGGAAGAAGTAAAATTTTGATTATCATGTAATGGTGTTGTGCCTTTTATTTCCAAATTATATGTAATCAAGTTTTATCTTTTCTTGGTTTTTTTATTATACAATTCTAAGTGTACAATAGATATGAATAATTCATTTTTTTATAATTGATGTGATGATTTTAGATGTGCAATAGATATTGAAGAGTTATAAATTATTATTGATTATATGTATGTAAGTTGACTGTCTGATCTTTCTAAGTGTGCATAAGTGTTTTCTTTGACATATTATTCTATGTGTGTGAAATAAATAACATAGATAATTCCCTAATATAAGTTATAATATTCTAATTATGGGTGTTTAAAAACTACCTCAAAAGGAAAAACCCTTGACTGAGATCTTTGAGTTCTCAATATCAGTTTTTCCCAGAATGCTTGATTATGTTTGTGTGTGTGTGTACAGTAGCTGATAATAGCAAACATCAATTTTCAAAACACTTATCCACAAATAATATATCCCAAAGTTAATTACTGAAGTCATAGATCCCTATTTTTTCTCTACCCTTCCCTTTTTTGGAATTTATTTCTAAAATATGCCCACTTTAAATTATCATCCACCCATCTTCTAACTCACCTAGTTGTAACTTTATTTTAGATATCATTCATACCTACATAATCCCAGTTGAAAACCTACATGCTCTACCTAGTATTCCACCACTTGGTTTTTCAACCACATACCTAAAACTCATTCCCTAGAGTGGATTTTACCTCAATTATGATCCTAAAATGTTATAGGCTACCTTGTTACAATTTGGTGTGTTTAAAAATTGCATGAACATTATTTTTGGCACTAAAACAAGGTTCAAGAATTTTTTATGAAAGAGGTTAATCCGTACATTGAGTTGTATTAGATACACCCAAGAGAGTGACCAGATCTAGATCATATGCTAGTCTTCTAGTCTCACTTTTATCAAATCATAGAAGTCCTAGATTTTTACTAATTATCCCTACAATACCCTAAACTAGAACACCTTCCCTAGTAAGGAAAACTCCCCGTATTCATCATACTATGGATCAACTACCGCAGTTAGTCAGATCTACTATTATCATCCTAGGGAATGTGCATGACCTACTAAGAAATCTAGATAAGTATCGACTATCCTTCTCTCCTTTAAGAGGAAGAATGATAGAAGAACACATCAAGTATTTTAAAGTTGAATTAAGATTGATGAATGATACTAATGAATATGTTGCATGTAGACATTTTCCTTTTACATTATAAGATACTATTTATGATTGGTACTTTAATCTATATGAGAATTCTATTAATTTTTTGAATGAGTGTCAAACTACTTTTCTTATATAGTTTGGGTAGGTCACCAGCCCTAGTTTGATATACCAGCACTTTACTATCATGAATAAGGAACCCAAAAAACCAATCAAGGCTATTAATGCAATATTTTAGAAGATGTATGCCTAGTTAAGCTCAGTGTATAAACAAACAAAAGTGATGGTATTAGAAATATACAAGAATGCTTTGGATCTAATTAATGCATTTTTATTTCAAAGGGATACTACTACCAACACATTGACATTGGTTTATGAAGAGGCCATTAACATTGATAAACAACTTAATCCTCAAGGGCCTGACACACCTTGTATCAATATCGATCTTATAGTATTGAATCCAATTCCACATGTGAAACATAAAATCCTCATATTTAATCAAAATTAGTTATACACACTATCTCCTTTGATGTAGATGCCACATCTAAATTATAGTTTCTTACACAACCATAAACATGAAAATAGTTAATAGTAGAACCAACATTTAATTACATCCCCTAATGTAGTTGTCCAAGGCATGGATTCTACTAAAGCAAAGTTGGATACGATACAAGAATTGGTCTAAAAAATAAGCAATGATTTTCTTAGCATGCAAATAAAAATAGGTAATGCTAATGGCCTAAATAATAATAATAATAATAATAATAATAATAATAATAATAATAATAATAATAATAATAATAATAATAATAATAATAATAATAATAATAATAGGTTCCAAAGGTATAATAAACCCTTTAATATGCCTACAAATAATATAGAGAAATCCAAAAAGCTTCTGGAAATCAATATAATAGAGATAGCCTTTCCCAACTAGTGCAAAATCCATAACATGTATCGACATGGTGAAATTGACTGACTTGAATTTTATGCATCTTTTGATATCTTTCAAATAGATATGGTGATTCAAGATTTGATGTATAACCCACTAGAATTCTAAGATTACTGTGGCTCTTCAAGTACTACCATGTTTTTGGAAACCCTTTAGTTTCCTTCACTAAGAAAATATGACAACGTACTAGAGGATAACACTGATGATATCCATGACTTCCATAAATATCAAAAAGGTGGTTACAACTTGAGTAATAGGTAGCCATTCACAACATCTACTCCTCCAAATAATATAACTATTCCACTGAATCCAAAAGTTGATAATAATCCACCTCCCCTCAAAGGGAATGATCATTCTCATAATAATAAGGAACAAAGTAGAGGGGGGTATAACATTGTCGAGAACATGAATAAAATAAAGGAAAAAATCACCCTTCATGAATTGGCCTATATTACTAAACATAAATAAATCTTATGGAAGTCTATCACAGGGAAGTCCCCTATAGAAAAGATAAAATTTCCTATAGAGAAAATAAAGGCCTCTGATACCAATGTCATATATAAAATCAAGCTAGAGGTTCCACCTTTTTTACATACCATTAGGGCATTTGGAAAAAATATTAAAATTGCTTAGTCAATTTTGAAGCTTCAACCATTATGATGGCTACTTATATTTGTTAAAATCTTAGCCTAACTATAAGCCAATCAAAGATAACAATCTCACAATTTGATAAAATAGTGGTATCAATGATTGGAGAGATGATTGCCATGCATATTCAGGTAACATCCAAGCCATGAGTATAGATGACTATGGAAATCCCTATAGTAGACATTACTGAAGGGTATGGACTATTTTTAAGTAGGGACTTGTCTAAGACACTCAATGGATACCTCTCAATATATTTATCACATTTAGATACTATGAAGAGGCCTTCCAAACCAAATCCAGATTGATCAAGAACAAATAATGAAGTATCAGGAAGGTGAGTTATTAATCTCTTAGCCTTGAAATTTATAATTTCACCACATGAAATGAAATACAATAGCCAAAATCTTGGGGCCCTACCTACCTATGGATTATCCACCTTGATGGTTCTAGATCCAAAAATGGATTAGACATAAGAATTAAATTAATTAATCCATAAGGAAAGAAGTTCCTGATAGCATATAGATTATAGTTCCCTTGTACCAATAGTAGAGATGAATATGAAGCATTGATTTTGGGAATACACTTTCCTCTTATCAATGGCACCTGACTCCTCTTTAAGCATGGGATTTGATCGAATCCTTTGAGGATTTCAAATAGTGGTTATTCTTAGAGAACAAAACTAAGTCATGGATTCACTAGTTACTTTAGCTACCAATTTAGAACCTCTCCAAGAATCCTAGGTACAAATATTATCCATTAAGTTGGTACCTTGTCCTTCTATCCCTAAAAATGTAGATAGTTTCCAAGTCTTTTATGATGACCAATAGATCATTTGGTTTGTAATAAACTTAAGATAAATTGAGTCCCTAATCATTGATGATAAAGAAGTTAATTATCTCTACCAAGAGGATTTAGGTGAGGAAGTTATCGTTCAGATCAAAGAAAATCATATCCCACTTTGAATGGTTTCATTATAAATAGCATTTGATATAGAACCCCAATCCCAACAACAAAATTAACCCAAGGTTAGTGAGTCTAAATTCAAAAGGGATAATTTGGGGGATGAGAGTACCCCATGATACATCAACATTGGCCTTAGTTTTACATCAACAATGGGTGAAATATTTACTCACCCAATACAAATAATTGATTGCATGGATGTATGAGGACTTGAAAATTTATGACCCAAATGTCATCACCCATATAATTCCAATAAAATAAGACAACAGACCATTTAGATAAACATAGAGACTATTAAACCCTATCTTAGAACATCTGATTCAAAGAGAAGTAGGAAAACTATTGAGAGATGAAGAAGATCTTATAAAGAAAAATAAAAGCACATTCTACAAATCCCATATGGTAATAAGCCAAATGTGTTACATAATATGAAAACATTTTAGGCAGGTTGGCTATAAAATGAAGCATTATTTATTACCCACCCTACCTCATAGATATTGGGACCCTCATGGTTGAATTTAGAAATATATTAAAAACTTGGGTATTCTATACCAACACATTCCTTATGACCATGATTTCTTGTTCTTGATTGTAAAATATTATTCCAATGTCATGGAAAGGGAACAAATAGTGGGCCATAGGGAGGAAAATTTCAAGATAATTCAAGGAAAACCTTAAATTTCAATTCAAGAGGTGCACAAAAGGCTTCCACCCTATAGAGGATCGACTATTTAAGACTTCTAGGTCAATAGATCCCTATGACCAATAGAGGAATAAGGAGATCCTTTTCAAGAAGCTACCAAATTATTTAAGGCCATTAAGGTAGAATTGGTGTGATTGAAACTAAACATGAAAAATCTCAAGAGGATCCAATTTTATTGGACTCCACTAATTTAAAAAGCCAAGATCACCTAGTTGCATTGTACGTACAAGAATATACAGGTGAAGAGGTTACTACTACACTAATTCAATGAGCCTCCTCCTTAACTAATAAAGTTACAATCTACTACAAGAGGAATTTAAAGGATCCTCTCCTCCTAAGGAACCCAACTATTGATGAACTAATAGTAGGCACATCTTTAGTTCTATAATAAACTCTAATAGAAGAAGTTATGGATGAAGAAGAAGAATTATAAAGAGCAAAGGCCTTCATATTCATAGATGACAAAGGGAAATCACTTATGAATGATGAACAATTAGGTAATGAGACTTAGCCTGCAGTCCCTTCTTCCCCAATTTACTCTTTTATTCCCCTTTCTTCGATAGGTTTATTTGATTTAGTTCCTCTCAGTATTATCACACAAACACCTCTGGTTACTCAAAAAATAAATGATGTTTCATTTACTCATGTTGTTTTTATTTCCCTAATAATGCCAACTACATCTATTATTACCACCATTGGGGAAATTCATTCTAAGACTACCTAATTATATCCTAAAACCAAAAATAAGCTTATAATAAGGTTTAAGGGGAATTAAAAAGCTCCCAAATTCATGTATCATCCACTCAAATAAACTTGATAATGCCTTGCCAATGCCTTCTACCAGCTCTTTCCAATGCACTATTGTAAGATCTTTGAGGAAGGCTAAAAGGGGAAAACAAGTGTATACACTCCACCCATTAACCCAATATGGGGGTGCAGATTGGTCTAAAATCATATAGCCCTCCCTTCCCAACTCAAGACTTAAATGAGATTTAGAGTAAACATCAGAAGATTAATTGGTTGAGACTATAGCTGAGGACACAACCAATAAATATAGCACAACTATTCATCCCTCCATGGGCAATTGATCTTAAATCAAAGGATTTTCAAAATTCAAATTTTAAAATCATAGAGTTACCATCGATAATATCCATGTTTGATAAACCTACAAGAAGCATCCAAAGGATTAGGAAGAGTAAAGTGGAAAATAAAGCTAGAAGTGAAATCATTTTTGAAGAGAGATAAGACATCTTTACCTTGTCTAAAAGGAAGAATGGGAAGTTGGGGTAGTCCCCATATATAGAGGACTTTGAGTCGTACATTGAAACTCTAAAAGATAATTTGATGGTATTGCATGATGGGATTGAAATGGACAGGCAGGAGCTTGAACAAGAGTTACTAAAAATAAAAGAGCAACATCAAGTGACCCACATTTCTTAAGAAATTGAGACCAAGGTTCAACATGCCACATCAAGGATATATAATGCTCTTGAAGAAATTGTTGTTATGAGGTTAGAATTGGATCCTCATATAATTGAGACTCATTAGTTATTTAATTTTTTGAAGTAAGATGAAAATAAATTAAAGTTAATTATTATTTATACTACCAATAAGGATTATATCCATCTTGATTTAATGACACCATTAGAGGATTCAAATCCCTCAACTTGATGGTAATTAGAACCCAAGAGGCTAGAGAGTGGATTGAAATAGCTGGGGCACTAATGATAAAGTATCAAGAACATTAAGTTATCATTTTTCAAGTCCTAAAGGAATTAAATCTATCAAGGTAAGAGACTCAACTGATAAACTTATTAATAGGATCAATTTTGATCAATTCCTTTAACAAGAATATGATAACTTATAATTGATCCTTCATGGATTATCACTTTAATAAATTGAGTTCAAGCTAATTTTCCATGAAGAAGGTGATGGAAGTATAAATTTTTAGAATAAACTTCCATAATGCAAAGGCATAACATGTCAAGCTCCTCAAACAAGTAAATAGGGTACATAGATTCTCATTAATAAACATGGACATTATTAGACAACAACATGATGTAGGACATAAGTGTTATCATGATTTAAAATAAAAGAAGAAGGCTAACACTGTAACTTCTATTTTAGCACCAATATATACTATAATGTCTCCAACAATCAACATCACCATGCAAATGTCCATCTAGCCTTTCAAAGGCTAATTTTATGCACATCCATACAAAGGTGTTAATGTTATACTCATAGTATACTTATTTTATAATTTTAATATGAAATTTGACTAAATTAGTCATAAGCATGCACATGTTGCATCACATTATATAAGCTAACTTTATTTTGACATTTCTAAGTTAACTATGAACATGAATACATGTAATTTTGAAATTAGAATTAGAACTAAGGTTCTAAGTATACAATGTAATTATGAGTTTTCATGAAATTTGAGGATGAGGTAACCCCTCCCCAAGTTTATATATACGTCTAAAACCCTCATTTAAAAAGTTTAGAAAATATCAATATAGGAAGAAGTGAAAATTTAATTGTCATGCAATGGTGTTGGTTCTTTTTCTTTCTAAATTATATGTAATCAAGTTTTATCTTTTATTTGTTGTTTTATTTTTAAATTCTATGTGTGTAATAGATATGAATACCTAATTTTTTTTATAATTTATATGATGGTTTTAGATGATCAATGACTATTAAGTAGTTAACAATTATTATTGATTATATGTAAGTAGGTTGACTGTCTCATCTTTATAAGTGTGTAGAAGTGTTCTATTTGATATAGTATTATATGGGTGTGCATTATCTACCTTAGATAACTCCATGATCTGAGTTATAAATTTCTAAGTATGGGTGTGTAAAAGCTACCTCAAAAGGAATAACCTTTGACTAAGGTCTTCGAGTTCCCTATATCAAAATTTCCTAGACTACTTGATTGTGTGTTTATGTTTGTGTGTAGTAGTTTCTAACAATAAAAATAGGTTTTAAAAACACTTATCCACAAATAATCCATCCCAAAGCTAATTATTGAATTCATAGAGCCCTCTTTTCTACTCTACCTTTCCTTCTTTTGGAGTTTATTTATGAGATCTACCCACTTTAAATTAGTATCTACCCATCTACCAATTCACCTAGTTTAAAATTTATTTTAGATATAATTCATCCATACATAGTCTTAGTTAACAACCTATATACTCTGCATTCTATTCCACCACTTGGTTGTTCAACCATGTACCTACAACTCATGCCCTAAACTATAGTTTACCTCCATTATGATCCTAAAAAATTAGAAGATACCTCATTATGATTTGATGTGTTTAAAAAAAACATCAACATTATTTATAGCACTATAAGTAGGGTCAATCCTTTACGATAAAATAGGTTAATCCCTAAATTGAGTTGTATTAAAGACACCCAAGAGAGTGACCAGATATAGATCTCAAGTTAGTCTTCTGGTCTCACATTTGTCAAATCATAGAAGGCCTAGATTTGTACCAATTTCCCTTATCATACCCTAATCTAGAACACCTTCCCTAATAAGGAACACTCCCCATGTTAACCATCCTATGACTCAACCACCCTAGTTGGTCAGATATGATCTTGCCATCCTAGGGGATGTGAATGACCTACCCTTGAATTTAGAGAGGTATCTACCATTCTTCTCTACTTTATGAGGAATAACGATAAAATAACACATCAAGTCTTTCAAAGATGAATTTATAATGATGAATTTTATTAATGAATATATTACATGTATAATTTTTCCTTTCACATTATAAGATGTTTATGATTGTCACCTTAATTTGTAAGAGAATTCTATTACTTCCTTGAATGAGTGTCAAACTAATTTTATTACATAGTTTGGGTAGGTCACCAACTCTAGTTTGATATAATAACACTTTAATATCATGAAGAGGGATCCCAAAAAACTAATCAAGGCCTATAATGTAAGATTTTATAATATTTATAGCTACTTAAGCCCATCATATAAACTAGTAGAAGTGTTGGCATTAGAAATGTATAAGAATGCTTTGGATCTAATTACTATAGTTTTTTAATGAAGGATAACATTACCAACACTTTAGCATTGGCTTATAAAGAGGCCATTAAAATTGATAGATAACTTAATCTGCAAGGCCATGGTACACCTAGTATTAATGCCAATCTCTAAGTTTTAAATCCAGTTCCACATATGAAATTTAACATCCTCACATTTAATCAAAATTAGTTATACACACTACCTCCTCTGATGTAGACATCACATCCAAATTATAGTTTTCTAAACAACCATGGACATAACAAGGGTTATAATCAAAACTAGCATTTAGTTACATTACCTTATAAATTTATCCAACACATGGATTCTACTAAAGAATAGGTAGATGTCATATAAAAAATGGTCTAGAAATTAAGCAATGATTTTATTTACATGCAAAGAAAGATTAGAAATGTTAATGGCCAAATAATAATAAAAATTCTAGGTTCCAAAGGTATAATAAACCCTTTAATAGGCCTCAAAATAATATAGATAAATCCAATAATATTCTATAAATCATTATGTAGACAACCTTGCCAAATTGGTGTAGAATCTGTAACATGTCACAACATGGTAAACTTCACTATGTTGAGTTTTGTGTAGCTTTTGAGATATTTCAAAGAGAGATGGTGAGGCAAGATTTTATGCATAACCCACCAAAATTCCACCATGACTTTGGATCTTCAATCACTATCATGCTTTTCAAGACCCATGAGTTTCCTTTCTTGAGTGAAGATTACAACATACCATAGGATAACACTGATGAGATTTATGCCTTCTAATAATAATAGAAAGGTGGTTACAACCTAAGGAATAGGTAAACCTTCACAACATCTACTCCTCCAAATAATAAAACTATTTTAATGAATCTGAAAGCTAATAATAATCCACTTCCTATGAAATGGAATGATCATCCTTAGAATAATGAGGAATAAAGTAAAGGGGGTATAACATTATCAAGGACATGAAAAAAATAAAGGAAAACATCACCCTTCATGAATTGGCCTAGATTACTGAACATAAAGAACTCATATGAAATTCTATCATATGGAAGGGCCATGTAGAAAAGTCAAAAGTTCTTATAAAGAAAACAAAGGTCTCTAACACCAATGTCATATATAAAATCAAGCCAAAGGTTTCACATTTTTTGCTAACCATTAGGTCATTTGGAAAAAATGTTTAAAATTGCTTAGTCTATTATGGAGATTCAATCACTATGACACCTACTTCTATTTGTCAAAATCTTGGCCTAACTCTAAGCTAGTCAAAGAGAACAATCTCCTAGTTATATAAAATAGTGGTATCGATGATTGGATAGCTGACTAATGTGCATATTTAGGTAGCCTCTAAGTCATGAGTATAGATTATTATTGACATACATTTAGTAAACATACTTGAAGGGTATGGAATATTTTTTTATAGGTACTAATCTAAGACAATTGATACCTCTTAATAGATTTCTCTCACATTTGGATACCATAGAGAGTCCTTCCAAATCAAACCTATATTGATTATGAACAAAGAATGAATTATCTTATCATAGATTAAAATTTCAAGAATGAAGAGGTGAGTTATGAATACCTTACCTTGGAATTTATAATTTCACCACATAAAATATAATATAAGAACTAGATCCGAGGGCCCTACCCAGCTATGGACTCTCCACTTTAATGGTTCTAGATATAAATAGGGATTAGGAATAGGAATTATATTAATTAATATATAATGAAATAATTTATTTATATCATATATATTACATTTCCCTTAAACTAAAAACTAAGCTAAATATGAAGCATTCATTTTGGGATTTCAATTTTCCCTAAAAAATAATGTCAATTAGTTGTTGGTATATATGGATTTGGAGTTGGTAATAAATCAAGTGAAAAAAAAATACCAGTTTAATTTGTCATATGTAAAAATATATAAACATATATCATGGGATTTTATTTAATCCTTTAATGCTTTAATTATAGTAGTTATTCCTAGATAATAAAACCAAGCCCTAGATTCACTAGCTACTTCAACTACCAATTTGGAGACTCTCTAATAATCCCACTATAGAGATTCTCCATTGAGTTAGTACCTTGTCCTTATTTTCATAAAAACATAGAGAATTTCCAAGTATTCAATGATGAATAATAGATCATTTGGTTTCTAACCAACTTAGATAAATTTGAGTCCAAAATCATTGATGATAAAGAAGTTAGTTATCCCTACCAATATGAGTTAAGTGAGGACAGTGTCATCCATCTCAAATAAAATCATCTCCCATTGGGAATGGTTTCCTTAGAAATAAAAATTTATATATCCAAAGGCAACCCAAGGTTAGTGAGTATGATTTCAAAAGGGAGCATTTGAGGGATGAGAGTAGCCCACACTATGTCAACATTGGCCTTAGTTTCACTCTAGAAAAAAGGTAACAGGCGAAATATTTACTCACCCATTACAAAGATGTGATTGTAGAGACATATGAGGACTTAAAATTTTATGACCTAAAGGTCATCACCCATATAATTAAACTAAAACTAGACCACAATTCATTCAGACAAAGATAGAGACCAATAAACCCTATCTTGGAACCTCTCATTCAAAGAGAAGTAGAAAAGCTATTGAGTGTAAGGATAGTCTTCCCAATCAAGAATTCTACCTGGGTGGCCAATTTAGTCCTAGTTATAAATAATAATGGAGAAACTAAATTACATGTTGATTTTAGAAACCTAAATAAATCTTCTAAGAAGGACAAATATATAATGCCTTCTTTTTATGAGGTTATTTATATAGTCAGTGGCTTTGAAATGATATCTTTTCTAGATGGATTTTTAGGTTATACCAAGTGCTAGTAGAATAAAAATATAGAATTAAAACTATATTCACCATAAAGTGGGGTACCTATGTATATAATAAGATGCCTTTTGGCCTAATTAATTCAATATCCACCTTTTAGAAAGCAATGGATCATGCATTTCAAGGATTGATAGGTAAATGTATAATCATCTATATGGATGACCTCACTATTTTATCTAAGAATAGGAATGATCATGTAGGCCATCTATAGTCAATATTCAAAATATTCCAAAGGTTTGGTGTCTCATTAAACCCAAAACATAATTGGAGTTATTGAGGGTAAGCTTTTGAGACATATCATTACCAAATATGAGATCACCATTGATCCAGATAGAATCTAGGAGATTTTAAAGATTACATTACTAAATAATAATAAGGATATCAAGTATTTCTTTGGTAAAATAAATTTTGTATCAAAGTTCATCTAAGGCAAGTATGTTGTATGATGTAGTTGAGAGTCTCTTTTATATCTCTAATTTGAGTATTTTTTATGGCACGATTCATGTCTAATTTGAAATCACTAACTAGAGTTATCTAATAATTGAAAGTATTCCACCTATAAGTCACCATTTATTTTACCCTAAAATTCTTCTTATTATTTTTATAGAATTGGGACCCCATTTGGTTTTGATTTGGCTAATGTTTTTTTAATTTTTCTTCTTTTTTCTATAGAAGTTTTGTAGATTGCTCCTCAATAACAACACTTTGAAGTATAAATAGTGATGTTTTACATTTTATACTAACTTATTAATATATTTTGAGAGTTTTGTACTTATTTAAGTTTTGTACTCATACACACTTTGAAGGACTTGGCCTTTTAAGTTTTTTTTATGTCACAAATTTGAATTTTCAAAAACATTATACTTAAAAAATTCTTAAGTTTGGAATTTATTCATTAGACATTTTGTTCAAAACTTCATCAATTTTTATTGTCATAGAATCTATTGAAGATTTTTGTTCATCAACTTTTGTGTTGAAGGCTATCTTTTCAAAAATTATGTTTAGAGTTTTCTTTATTTCAAAGGATTGGTCATCAAAATTTTCATTCAGGGTTTGTATTTGGAGCCTTCAATTTGTGAGAGTTAGTTGGTTTAGTCCCAACATGAAACTTGAATCCTGAATACCAAAATCTCATTAGGATTAGACAATAAAATAAAACTACTTCATAACACTTGTCAAAAAATTATAAATACATGGCTTCCCCACCAAATAAGACAACAAGGTGTGAATTGTGCAAGTAACATAAGTTTATGAACATTGGGCATTAAAATCACACAAATTGGAATTGAAAAAAAAAATATCAATGACTTGTGTCTATTGACATACTCATTTATTATAAATTTTTTTGATCCTAATTATTACTATATGAACAAGACTTATCTTCCTACACCTCAACTTCAAAGACGTAACCAATAGAAAGAAGTTTTCAAAATATAGGAAACTAAATTCTAGAAAACTAGTCGAGAGGCAATATTTTCATCATTTTCAGTGTTTAGATGAGTAATTTCACCATATCAATTTCCATTAAAGATTCTACTAATTATATGTTTAACTCTACCATATTTAATAACTAATATGCCAAGTATTTGAACATATGAGATGACATTGATGCTATTGACACCTTTTCTCATGAAGAATATCTATCACCAACTTAGAGCCAATTGGTAATAAACCTACTCCCTCTTAAAATATAAGGATTACAATTTATGGGAGATTAGCCTAGGTTATGCCATGTATTGACCTATGATGAGACTTATTTTTTGTCAGCAAGGTAATAGGTGATGTCTTCCTATATCACATAAGGCACAAGATAATCATGGCTTATATCTTAGGTGATTATTTCTAAAGGTATTTATCTTTTCTAATTATAGAAGCTATATTTGACATGCATAGGGTGGTAGCATGGAAGAATAATAATTCAATTTGAAAAAAATTGAATGGATGGATTATTTATGAGTCTAGTGCCCCAAAGGGAAAAGACCTAGTTCGTATCATCAAATTTAGAATGGATTTCTTCATCAGGATGTCCCTTTTCAATAGGCTATATGGCCTCCCAAACATCAATTTTATCCACTTGGATTGGGTGTCACTTATAGACATTATGATGACTTTTGACATGAGTTTTTGCCCAAGAAATATTATCAGCATTATATTAGGGGATCAAATTATACACAAAGATAAACATTTTACTAGAGGCCATTTTCATGTGATGTTGTACCTCCTCAATGTAGTAATGGGAACTATATACTTAGACTATGGGTCACTTTAGATCCTAGATATAGACTAAATAAATAATCACATCTATAATTATTATTCGTTCATGCACATGTATGCATACACTAAACATATCACCCATATTTCAAAAAACATATATCCTCAAGTATGGCAATCTATCAACAAGGCCCCATTACCCAAGATATCTAAGAGTATAATAGATACATTGGTACCTCAGAGTGACTATTATATGTACCTATATTATACAATGATTATGATTATTTATAATAAGGTCAACTCCTTACACCTCCCCAAGTATGTGCCTGATAAACATAAAAATCAAGAGATTGCATTCCAGCTTTGATGGAGTGTAAAAGAAGATCTTATAAAGAAAAAAAACACATTCTATGAATACCATATGGTAAGAGGCCAAATGTGCTACATAATGGGAATAAATTTTTGGGAGGTTGGTAGTAAAAGGAAGAATTATTCATTGGCCATCCTACCTCATAGAGATTGGGACCCTCATGTTCTAATTTAGAAACATATCAAAATCTTGGGTATTCCATACTAGCATGTTCCTTATGACCATGATTTCCTATTTTATAATGTAAAATATGATGCCCAAGTCATATAAATAACACAAATGGTAGGGATTAGGGAGGAAATTTTGAAAATAATTCAAGGAGAACCTTCAATTTTGGTTTAAGAGGTGCACACAAGGATTCCACCCCTAGAGGATGGACTACTTTAGACTTCTAAGTCAATAGACCCATGTGACCAATAGAAGAACAAGGACAACCTTCTCAATAAGCTCACTAAGTATTGAATGCCATTATGGTATATACTAGTGTGATTAAAACTAAGCATGGAGGAGCTCAATAGGATCCAATCTTCTTGGAATCCTCTAATTCAAAAATCCAAGATGACCCAACTACATTGCTTATGTATGAATATACAAGAAAATATGTTACTACTACACCAATTAAATAATCCTCCTCCATAGCTAATAAATATTTAGTCTTCTACAAGAATAAGCCAATGGATCCTCCCCTCTCAAGGAACCCAACTGTTGATAAACCACCAATAGGCACATCTTCAATTTAACAACAAACTCTAGCAGAACAAGTTATGGATGAAGAGGAATAATTACAAATAGTAAAGGCCTTTAGCCTTATATATGACAAAAGGAAACTACCTATTAATGATGACTAATCAGGTAAGGAGGCTCAACCTTCATTACCTTCTTCTCTAATTTATTGTTTTATTACCCTTTATTTAATAGGTTCATTTTATTTAATTCCTCTCAGTACTATCATATAGACACCTTTGGTCACTCCAAAAATAGAGAATGTTTCCTTTACCCATGTTTTTTTAATTTCCTTAGTAATGCTAACCACATCTATTATTATCACCACTATGGAAATTCCCTCTAAGAATTCCTCAATCCATCCTATATCTAAAAGTAAATCTTCTAAGAAGGTTGAAGGAGCACTGGTAATCTCCTAAATTCATGTATCATCCACTCAAATAGCCTTGTCAATGCCTTCCACAAGCTCTTCCCAATTCACTACTATAACATCCTTAGGGAAGGCTAAAAAGGGAAAGTAGGTGTACACAGTCTACCCAATACCCCAATATGGGGGTGTGGATTGGTCTAAACTCATATGTACCTCCCTTCCTAACTCAATACTTAAAGGTGCTTTAGATCAAACATTATAAGATCGATTGGTTGAGACTATAACTAAGGACACATAGCCAATAAATCAAGCACAACTAGTGTTCCTTCCATGGGTAGTTGATCTTAGATCAAAGGCTTCTCAAAAGCCAAATTTGAAAATTATAGAGTTGCCATGATAAGCTCCATATTTGATAAACCTATAGAAATAATTCAAAGGGTTAAGAAGAGGAAAGTAGAAGATGAATCTGGAAGGGAAATGATTTTTTAATAAATACAAGATGTTTTTACCTTGCCTAAGAAAAACAATAAGAATTTGGGGTAGTCCCCATATACAAAGGAATTTAAGTCCTATATTGAAACTCATAAGGATGCTTTGATGGCATTGCATGATGGGACTAAAATGGCTTGGCAAGAGCTTGAGCAAGAGTTAAAATAAATAAAAGATCATAAAAAATGATCCACATTCCTTAGGAAAATGAGACCAAGTCTAAGAATTCCACATAAAAGTTATACAATGCTCTACAAGAAATTGCTATAGTGAGGTCATAATTGGCTCCTCATATAACTATGACTCATAAATTGTTTAATTCTTTAAAGTAGGATGAGAATAGATTAAATTTTCTTATTATTTATACTACCAATAAGGCTTATATCCATCTTGATTTAATGACACTATTAGAGGATTAAAATTCCCTCAACTTGGTGGTAATTAGAACCTAGGTGGATAAAGAGTGGATCATAATAACTGGGGTAGTAATGCCAAAGTATCAGGAATATAGAGCTCTCAATTTGTAAGTCTTAGAGGAATTAAAGGTATCAAAGGAAAGATACTCAAATGGTAAATAAATTAAAGGTATCAAAGGAAAGAGACTCAAATGGTAAACTTATTAATAGGATCAATTTTGATCAACTCCTTCAACAAGCTTACAATAAATTCAAATAGAGACTTTAGGGATTATCCCTTGAATAAATTGATCTCAAACTAAATTTTTCTAGGAATAAGGTGACATAAGTAGAAATTTTTAGAATAAATTTCCAAAACATAAAGGTAAATCATGCCAAGCTCCTCGAATAGGTAAATAGGGTGCATAGACCCTCGTTACTAAACATGGACATTATTCGATAGTATCATGATATAGGAAATAAGTTTTATCTTTATTTTAAGTTAAAAAATAAGGCTAACACTTCAACTTCTAGTTCAACACCATTATCTACTACAATGTACCCAACAATTAGTAGAGCCATACAAATGCCCATCTAGCTTTAGGTCAAAGGCTAATTTTGTGTGTATCCATGCAAAGTTATTTATTTTTTACATGTTTATTTTATAACTTGAATATGAAAGTTGCATGAATTATTCATAATCATGCCCATGTTGCATCACATTGTACATTCTAACTTTATTTTGAAAATTGTAAGTTAACTATTAACATGCATACATACAATTTTGAAACTAGAATTAAAACTAAGGTTATAGGTGTGTAATGTAATTATGATTTTGAATACACTTGGAGGATAAGAAAACCCATCCCCAAGTGTATATAAACATCTAGAATCCTCATTTAAAAAGTTTGAAAAATATCAATACAAGAAGTCAAATTTTGATTATCATGCAATGATGTTGGTGCATTTTATTTCCAAATTCTATGTAATCAAGTTTTATCTCTTCTTGGTTGTTTGATAAAAAAATTCTAAGTGTGAAATATCTATTAAGAGTTTTTTTTGTTATGATTAATATGCTGATTTTAGATGTGCATTGGCTATTGAAGAGTTAACAATTATTATTAATTTTATGAAATTAGGTTGACTATCTCATCTTTCTGAGTGTGCAAAAGTGTATTATCATATATATTCTTATATGTATATGTAGTGGCTACCTTAAATACCTCCCTGATCTGATTTATAATATTCTAAATATGTGTGTGCAAAAAATATCTCAAAAGGAGAAACCTTTGATCGAGATCTTTGAGTTCCTTATATCAATTTTTTCTAGACTGCTTGACTCTATTTATATGTGTGTACACAATAGATGCTAGCATCAAACATCTATTTTAAAAATACTTATCCATAGAAAAATACATTTTTTCTACTCTACCATTCTTTTGGAGTTTATTTATGAAATCTACCCACTTTAAATTAGTATCCACCCATATACTAACACACCTAGTTTTAACATTCTTTTAGATATCATTCATCCATACATAGTCTTGGTTAACAACATGCATGATTTTCCTGCTAATCCACCACTTATATGTTCAACCACATACCTAAAAATCATTCCCTATAGTGGATTTTAGATCCATTATGACCCTAAAACATTGGAGGCTACCTTGTTATGATTTGGTGTGTTTAAAAATGACATCAACAATGCCTATGTAGGTAGTAATCACTAATATATGGGGTATTTTAGGTCATCTTGACTTCACTTGAGCCTACTAACCCCTATTTTTCAAGATGGAATTCCCTAATTAGAGGATATAGGGTTTTTGGATATACACTAATATCTACAAACTATGCATGAGATCTAGAGAGACAATTTTCAAGGAGATAATGAAATCTAACAAGTGCAAGTGAAATTTATTTAAAATAATCTATAATACGATCCAAAAAAAAACATTGAGATTAAGATAGTAACATCAATGCTAGTGTCCATAGGTAAACAGAAGTGTCCACACTGATAGAAATTATATTTTTAGAATATAATCATGAGATCTAGATTCTCATATACATTACTTTGATCTACCTAAACATCATTTCATAATCTAAATATAATTTCTCATTTGTATTTCTATTATTAGAATAATGAATGTTGTATTTTATATATTTGGTGTATACTTAGATTATATACATCTCATCATAATATCATTAAAATCTCAATTCATTTAATTATCTTGATTTTTAAATTACTTAATTTATTAGGCTACTCTCTAACCCTTATTTACAAAAAGGGTTAAAAATAAGGAATGTTTTAATGTGATTGGTTGGCGTATTAGGAAAAAAATTAAATACCTCTATCTTTCAATATCTAAAATGTAGAATGCTTATTAGAACTAGAAAAATATACTTGATCTACCTATTGAAATTTTCCTTTTGACTTGTTTGATAATAAATCCTATTACGTAATAAAAAGGGATCTATAGTTTTATATTTGTACTAAAAGTGTAGAATTGAATAAATTATGAGCTATTTTTGGATTATACTAAATTATATCATGATAATATTAGGTGTGATAGTTAATAAATGCTCATTCCAAGAAAAAATCCACCCTAATACTAGTGGGTCAATTTTTTCTTACCATTGAGATCTACATCTCTTTTTCTATGAGCCATGTTATTATTTTATTTCTTTCTTATTGTGTTTGAGTTATATCAGTGTAAAAATTATAACGTTTATATTTATTTATTTGAAAAATATATATAAACATATTAACACACTCTCTCTCTATCTCTTTTATAAATTTATTATTCTAAGTATAAATCCAACAAACAAGCATATGACATGTTCCAAGCCAAATGTATCCCCCTAACCCCCCATACACACACATATAAACTTAAAAAAAATTAAAAAAAATATATAAAATATAAAATATAATAAAATGAAATATCAATGAAGAGAACCAGGCTAGGGTTTGTTAGGATTGAACCCTAACAAGACTATGCCCAAAAAATGGGAAGAGGGCATTTTCATCCCCATGGGAATATAAAAGGAAATGTATAGAATGGAGCAGTCCTAACCATGGACATGGATGTGGTGGGATGTGACTCCTCATAATTTTTTCATTTTAGGTATAAACCAAATTTTACACAAGGATCTATACCATACTGTAATGGCCAAACATTAAATTCTTTGTCACCAATCACCCCCCCCCCCCTCCCCCCAAAAAAAAAATGGTAAGAGGGCATTTTCATCCCCATGGGAATATAAAAGGAAATGTATAGAATGGCGTAGTCCTAATCATGGACATGGATGTGGTGGGATGTGACTCCTCATAATTTTTTCATTTTAGGTATAAACCAAATTTTACACAAGGATCTATACCATACTGTAATGGCCAAACATTAAATTCTTTGTCACCAATCACCCCCCCCCCCCCCCCACACAACACACACATATATATCACTAAAACACACATTCTCTATATATCTCACAACACACATACATCCACCCCATACCTCCTATGAATCTAAAATTTAAGAATGTAAACATTGGTATATATACTATGTATATCATCCTCCTTATCCTCCTCCTTTTGTACATGGAAGTTTCATCCACAAAACCCTAATAAAAAATGAAATAATAATAATAATAATAATAATAATAATAATAATAATGAGATAAAGTAAAATTGGATTAAAATAGAGAGTTGACTTAGGGTTTAAATACATTGGTAGGAGATTTATTGATCCCATGGATTTGATATTTTTATCCACTCTTAGGGGGATTTTATTTCAAACTTGGCCTTTAAATTATATTTATTAAATTATGTCCTAGTGATCATCTTTGCATTTGTGACATTTAATTTATCAATTGTTTAATATAGTATGCTATACCCATTTTATTATAATTAAATTTGATATTTTTGGGAATAATGAAATTAATTTATACAAATTTTCATTCATAACTAAGTAGACTCCTATAGTATTTTTATGTTATGGTACGCGTGTTATATGGGTTCCCTTTCCTTGAAATTATTACCAAATGAAATAGTGTAAATAATGTCATTCCATTAATATTTATTTTAGGAGGTTGTATTTAGACCACTTAATCAAACTTTAGTTAAAATATAAATATTTTAATATCATCAAATGGCCCATGTAACATTACAATTTATTCATATATATTAGCCTTGGAGGTGTAAACTTAGAAGATGACTTTAGACTTGGATAAATTCCATGTGGTATTTTGGATTTAAGCATGGATTTGGAATACAAAACATGATTATTTATCATTTTTTAATTAATTAATATGAATTCATATTTTTAATCTAATGCCTTGAATTTAAAATATTTTATTTTAATGTAAATCCTGATCTATTGTTAAAATGGATTTCACATCAATACTAAACTAAGTGAAGTGTAAGAGCTTTAAACTCTTGAGAAATAGAATAATTTTATAATTTATAGTAATTATTTCACTTTTAATTTAGTTTAAAATAGATTATTAGATACCTAAAAATGTTTCTAGTATGTAAATATTATTAAAATGGTTAAAATTACCCCTTTTGTCTGTTAGAATAACGTTGTAAGGTTAGTTTGGAATTGGAGTAAAATAAATACCCATAAATGAAAATTATCAAGTTTTTAATTCTTACTATTATTTCATGGATAATAATTATTATTTTAATCATCAAATAATTTTATTACTGATAACTACAAATAAAATTGGTTAGATTTCAACACTATTTTTATAAGTAGTGGGTTGACATGGTTTTTATCTTGTAAAATTCACTTCAAAATGCCACATGTTTTTATAACATAATTGCATAGAAAAATTATTCAATGATCCAATTATATTTTATATAGCTTATAAAATAGAATAAAATCATTTGAATAATTTATTGTTTATTTGGTGAATTTAATACATTTAATTAGCATAGAAATGGTGAGAAAATTTGGCAATTGGCAATGTTGTTTACTTTTGAAAAAAAAAAAAGGTGTGTCTTTCCATAAATAAATTTATTATTCACTATGATATATATATATATATATATATATATATATATATATATTAGGGTGGGAAAAAATTGTCGATGATTGAATTACACTCTTTTTATCTTACAAAATTATTTTGAATCTTTAGTTTGAATTATTTTCCATAAACATATATTATTTTTATAGTGTTCTAGTTACATTATATTAAGCACAGGAAAGTTTTTTTTTAGATATAAAAATGAATGTGTTATCATAATAAATCCAATATTACCTTTATCAAACTTGAGAAGTATAATCAATCCATATTTATGTGTAATGGTGTCTATTCTAAACCTTAGTGAGGAATAAATATGTGTTGTCTAATTAGTGGATGAAATGTTACCCATAAGATTAATTATGGAAGTGAACATTATGAGGTTGTGTGGTGAAGGATAGTTATGTGTGGAAAAGGATGGTTTCCTTCATAGTATGCACTAAAGTTTTTTTTCTAATAGGTGAAATATATTCATTCCTAATTTTTATTATTTTTGAATATAAGATAATATGTAGGTAGATCAAGGAGTGTGTTCATGCAATAGGGACTAAAATTTAAGGTGATTTCTATTGTGTGTTAAGCATATTTTTTCACCTTTTTAACTATGTAGTATGTAATAAAAATTATATTCCATAATAATATAACTGGGTGATGTATTGAGTTTTTATAATGTTGAGTAGAATTTTTAAACATGGATTTAACTAAATAAATTGATATTTGACAAAAAAAAAAATTGAGATAGAATGAATCCTAGTTGATTGGATTTTAATTATTGTGAGAACTCTA
Source organism: Torreya grandis (assembly GCA_037957365.1). Lineage (NCBI taxonomy): Eukaryota > Viridiplantae > Streptophyta > Pinopsida > Cupressales > Taxaceae > Torreya > Torreya grandis. Next base: position 546,558 of record JARHVA010002368.1, read on the forward strand.
TAATTGTTTGATGATTAGGAAAGTAGAGGTTTCATCTATAATCCCACCAAAAAAAAAATTTAATATTATTAGATGGTACTTTTATGAGAGAAAAATAAGCTTAGGATGTTGGAGTGCTTTCTATTTTTATCTCACTAACATAAAAAGATGGAAACAAAAACTAGGATTTAATGAATAAAATTGGTTAATGTTCTAGTGTTATAATTTCAGAGTCCATAGAAGTTTATTATAATCATGATAGTGTTTTCTAATTATATATCCAACCCATTTTGATGGAACATATCATGGATGATATGTTCTATCAAAATGGGTTGGATATATAATTAGAAAACACTATCATATGGAGATATACATATGACCCTAATTCTAAGGAGTGGATATGTAAGTTTCTTAGTTGTGGGGGTATCAGGTCTTAAGTTTTAGGCTAGGTTAGGGTTTACATATCATTAACCCTTAAAGTATAATTATACTCTTTTTGGGGATTTTTATCATAGCAAATAATTTAAAACATATTTTAAACCTAATTTATAAGTATTTTGAATCTTATTTTTATGAATATAATGAGGTGATGATTTTTAGTCTATGTGTTAACTATAATAGAGTATCATATTTTTTATATGTATGTTAACTTGAAATAATGTTTCAAAAATAATTGTAAATAAGACCTTCTTTTTTGGTTACTATCATGTGGCAACTCTATTGAATGTAACTTGTAACCTAGGTTTATTGATGATCGACTTGTGTGACAAATATAACTACTAGATGATTAACTTAAGGATATTTATAGATTGTTTACACACACTAAAAGTAATGAAAAATAAGATACAGTTGAAAAAGGTACCTTTTTATATGACATGTTATTTATACTTTTTTAACAAAATTTATATTTATCTTATGTGAAAATAATTATAAGTGTTGTTAAAACAAGTCTTTATGTTGTGTGGAATTTTTTGAGAACCCATTTGGGGCATAACATATATGGATATATTATATGCTACTATTGTGGAAATAATTGGCATTGAATATTATACTTATAAGTAATACATGGCACATTATTTTAAAATTTATAAGTAAATTAAATTGTACCAAACCTCCAATTAATCACTAATGATATAATATTTCACAACTTAAAAAGGTGACTGGTCAATTAATTCATAATCTTAATTTAATTGAATATATATTCATAGTTTTGTAAGATAAATAATTTCTTAGTTTGGAATTACACCTAATTTGTGACATACATTTTTGGGTAATAATAAATAATTAAAAAAATAACATGTTTTACTTGGGTTTACTTTATTAAAAAAATGGGAACGATACATTACGTATCTAATCTAAAAGTTTTAAGGGTGTCATTAGATGATAACTGTGAGGTGTAAATAAGTCAATAAAACATGGATAGATAAAATAATAATAAAAAGCATAAAATAATCTAAGAATTGAATATAATAACCTATAATTATAATATAACAAATAAAGGAGTATAGGATTAAGAATACCTACTTTGAGTTGAATTTATAATGCATAAATCTCCCCCTTGGCTCAAGCAGAAATTTGTGAGAGACCATGTAAGTAAATCTCAATATGGAAATAAGACTACCTAAGTATCCTAAGTTTTGGAATAAAAATAATAGATGTACCTTTATAGTTCATATTCAATTCTTGATATATTTAAATACTTGTTTAAAAATACTTCCTCAAGTATAATACCATTAAAACTAATTTATCTTATTATTACCAATGTGGATTTCATGTGTAAGTAGAGTAGATTGAATTTTTTTGCTTTGGAAAATGACAAAGAGGAACAATATAAACCTATCTCAGAACCTAAAAATTCGTAACTCAAACTTAGTCATCATTATCAACTTGACCCATGATGTATAAAAATAACTTAAAATTTTTAACCTCGTCAACTTGGCTAATGGCATTATAAAAAGGGGGAGAACTAAAAAATGTCATTGGCTAGGATAATGATGTTAGGGATGAATATGAAAATATGAATAAGATAAACATAAATGGGGAATGATATTTATTAGAGGAAAAATTAAAAAAATGATATGGCATGAATGGATGAAAATACAATAGATGATCATTAGGGAATGTCTCATAAAACACCAAAAATAATCCCACCCTAATCTTAGTGCACTCCTTAGGATGTGTGATCAAGGATATTGGTGCACTAAAAATTCTTGTAATAAAAAATATCAGTAAGTGAAAAATAAGGTGTATACATATTCCCCACCTAAAGCTCATTATATGTGAAAATAGTATAATGTGAGATAATGCTTCGGGAAAGAATATATAAAAATGAAATAAAACTAGCATACATATCTTAGATAAATCTATGTAAAATATAATAATAGATATAATTCTCAAGGCATTCATAATTCAATATGATATAGGTGCCTCAAAAATGATATCTATCAGTGTAGTTTACATGGACTTATCTAAGATATGAATGCCAGTTATATTCTATTGTATCATATTTAATGTCAAATATTTGTTATCTAAAAATTTAAGTTTCTATAATTTTAATTATTATTAATTTTATATTTCATCTCATTTTTAATTATAAATACTTGTCCTTTTAAAAATTAAAGGGATAATATCATCTCTTGAATGAAGAGATTGACATAAATTAATATATGAAAAGTGACGAGAAAAATTTTAGTTTTTGATATCCAAGCAATCAAGCATTTAATTTTCATTTTATTAGATATTAAATCCAACATTCCTCAATTAATAAGGAAAAAAGACAAAAAATTAAAATAAAATAAGTGGTAGATTGAATGAAGTTCATTATTATTGTGATTTTATTCTATGTTTGGATATGTTGTATGGTTTTATGTGTTATTTTGAACCTCGCTATCTTTTTTTATTTTTTATTTATAATGTTGAATTGACATAAATTAAATAATTAAAAATTTAAATAAATAAATAATTTTTTTTTAACTAAATAAAATTACCAAAATAATAAATATAAAATAAATAAATAAATTCTTTTATTTTAAAGTAAATAAAATTAACACAATAATAAATATAATTCAGTTATTTGTTAAATAAATTCATTCTTTTATTTCAAATTAAAAAATTACCATAATAACAAATATAAAATAAATAAATAATTTTTTAAATTTTAAAGTAAATAAAATTACCACAATAACAAATATAATTCACCTATCATATATTTCAGTATGGTAAATAAATAAATTCTTTTATTTTAAATTAAATAAAATTTATACATTAACAATATAATTCACCTATCATATATTATAGCATGATAAATATATAATTAAAATTTAGATTCTAATTAATTATTAATTACACTTTTCTATACCTATTCATATTAAATTATTTTATTAAGTTGGTTTCCAATTAATTAATTGCCAATCCACTCATGCCATTACACCTTTTCACTCACTCCCCCAGATGCCACTATAAAGAACACTTATCAATGTAATTAAGAATTATAAATAAATGATGATAAATTAATGAAATAAATTAAATCAAATAAATAAACATAATAACCTTCATTTTTCATGTTGTATTATAAAAAAGTGGTGATTCTTAATGCCAAAATGGTGTCAAGACAAATCTTGAAATTCAAATAGTAATAAGCTATTATAATGTTCAAAATAAGTACTAAGATGGGTATTTTAGGCATATATATATATATAAAAATCATTTTTAAAAAAAAACTCTATAAGTACCATAAAATTCATTGTGATTCAAAATTTAGGTGTGTATTCTAATTTTTATATATGATCCATGTAAATAAATATATGGACAAAATACCAAAAATATGGGAAATAATTTTTTAACATTTTGATTTCTTGAAAAATTTAAGGGATTATGTCCATTTATTATTTACATTGTTATTTAGACATTTTGAGGGATTTATATAACCATTTATAGTGTATAAAGAGATATTAATAGGGAACATAAAGATAGATGTAGAGAAGGGAACCTTGAACCTATCAAACTGATATAGGTTTTACATTTAATTATGGGATGGGTAGATAGGATATAAAAGTATAAACGAACACTAGGGAAATTATTTTTGATGGATTTTTTTCACAAAAGATGTGAAATTAAATGTAAAAATCTGTAGGAAAACTAGTTTTTGGCATAGTGTTATTCCAAAAAGTTAAATTTATTTCATGAGAAATAAATAGGGTCACATGACTACATAACATAACTATCGTATTTGATGAAATTTTATATCTAAGAATTTAAATCATTTTTGATGACGTTAGTTAGATGGTAAATGTACTATATTTCTAAGGATGAAAAATGAAGTAGGGTAAGAAATGGTCCATTAATTTTTGTTAAAATAATAGATGTCATAGAAAAGGATTAAATGGTTAATGCTTATTTTAAATGGTCAATAAAGTACAAATACGACATATGGTTGGTGACATACTATAACAATGGTCCATCTACTTTTTTGGTGAGTGTTATTATAAGTTTTAATTTTTTTTTTGTGTTTTAGTTGATATTTTTTTAATGGGAGACTGATCATGCTTTATTGTTTAGAATTTTATATGAGGAGAGACAAGTTTGATTGTATAATATTTTACATGTAACCTAACTAATAGATGTGTTTCATAGATTATTAGATGTAAAAAAGTCTTTTTTGATCAATTTAATTTTTGGTACCATTACAATGATGTGTTGAACACCTATAAATGCATATCTATTGGTCATATTCTTATATGTATAGAAAAAATACATTAGAAAATTCATGTGGATGGTGGAGGGGATAATGTAGAGGTGTATATCACACTTTATGATTTAGAGACTAGGCCTGCAACTCCTTATCCATCACTTTCATAGTTTCATTCACTATCTTGATCCTCCTTCTGTATCTCTTTCACTCTTCACTAGGATTACTAGGACCCTAAACCACAACCCTATTAAATAATCGCATCATAACCTTCCCTTATAAAAATTATTCATTTCATCATCCTCTCAATCATATACTCATCTCATTTCATCCATCAATTCCTCTATTTTCCTTTCATGTTACACTCTCACTAGTTTCACTTCTCCTCAAGGCTCAAAATTCTCAAATATTGTTCATGATATCATAAAGAGAATATTCCATCATGGATGACATCTCTAATGAATAAATAATTTTTATAAACCCATCTCAAAATCTAACTCCTTATCAACTACCTCATATACTTTTCAAACTCACAATCAAGCTTTCCTCCTTGTAGACATTTTTTAAGCAAATCTCCTTACTTTGAAAAATATATATCTTATATATAATATCTAATCCCATATTTTTTCACCCTCTATCTCCTTCTTACTTCCAAATAAGTTTCACACCTTAAATCCTTATGTAGATACCCTTTCCTTTGTAACCATTTAATGAATTAAACCTCCTAAAGGACAAAACTCTGTGGTTTGACCTAACTAAAAATCCTCTATACAAATTAATCACATATAATGGTACCATTTTCCACCATAAATATTATCACCAAGTTTCACTTCTCAACTCTTTTTTCATCTCCACTTTCTCTTTACCCCCTACTAGCCTAATTAGGTCTTTAGGCCTAATCACCTCAACACAGGCTGATAGACCCTCCATACAAGACCATACAGGTCCAAAACCACTATAATAATTTAAAACTTGTCATAATACACCCAATTATCAAGTTTTATTATTTTTCATTGGTTCAAACTCATTTGCCTTTTTACTACTATAACCCTAATCTAGGGTTACATAGTCTGTAATTAGCTTGAGAGGCTTTAAATTTGGTTTTAACAAATATTTATTGCTATAAAAACTTAACAAGATGTAAATAATATATTACATATATATTTTCAACTCATTTAATCCCTAAATTTATTAAATAAATTTAAAATTCATACAAATAATGGATCTACTAAATTATGTCAACATAGTCTACATAAGGTTATATTTCATCATTATATATTTTTCCACCATATTCACACCACTAAAATCTCCACCCATACATATAATCCATTATTGAGATCACACTTAGGTTTCTTGACTATCTATTTAGACAAAACACTCACATACTACAAACCCTATCTTTCAACACTTATAAAGAAACCTCTCAAGTTATAGTTTATACAATGATGCTAAGCCAATAAAAATAAATAATATTTTTCTCTTATTAAACTTCTTTTTGTTTATTAATAATGCCTTCATTAATTTTTTTCTTAACTGCAAGATAGAGATACTTAGAATTCTGAGTTCAATTTTCACCTACACCTATGTCCATCGATACAAAATTTATCACAAGTCTAAACAAATATTTTCTTAGTAAAAATTTATGTAACACAAATAACATTAACTAAAACTCCTTGAAATTTCATCTTTATATTTTTCTTATACATATAAATAGAAACACATAAAAATGTGATATATCCTTGCATATATCATTTTGAGTCTCAAAACAAAGTACCTTCATAGACTATAAAGATTTAGTTATTCAGCCAAAACTTATACCTCATTAATAAACACTAAATACCAAGTATTCATAACACTAAACCACTTCAATCTTATTATTTTCATACATACATTCATTGTTTCAACTTTGTACTTCATGGATAATGCATAATTTATTCATTCTATTCCATCCTCTCTATCTTCATTTGTACCTCTACCTTCTACCATAATCTAATTGACTCTATCCATTGGTCTACCACCTTCCTACCACCACACACTCATTACATTATTTTTTACATACAAGATTAACTACCTTAATTTTCATGACAATTACCATGATGTGTTTAATACATTAAATAATCTTGATCTATGTCATTCTCCTCATGATGTATACGTATAATACATTATATTAAAATCTAAAACCTATGTAGGACCTCACAATAACATATTACCAACATTACATTTCATGAAAACCTTCAAAACACTCTCTAACTCTCATATAATATTCAAATATTCAAATTGGCCTTTTTCATGGGAAAATGCCAATGAGATACTAAAGGACACCTAGAAGATATTTAAACCACTCAAATACCTTCCAAATGATATTTTAAGACACAACACACATTCATAACACACCTAAACATCTACTCATAACCAAATTTTTATTATTTGCTTTGATGCCCCCTTATGATACTTCCTTTGAGGAAAAGATCTGAGCTCTAATTAAAATAGTTTGGTTGTCTTTATTTTGTGCTTTATATTTTATGACCTTCTCTCTCATTTTGCCTCTCTTGAATTTGTTCTTCTCTCCTTATTTTATTTTATCCAAATGTATTCTTTATTTTTTCCTTTTACTCTTCATCTTACCTTGCCTTATGAAAAATTCTTCCTCAACCCTCATGTACTATATAAGCTTATCAATATCTTGTTCTATTTCATTCTACATGGACTACACCTTTGTTGACTTCACTCCGTATGACTCTTTCTTTTATATATTAATCTTATCTTCATATAGTTTATTTTAACTTAGATTATCTTTCTCCACTTGCTTATTCCTTGGATATACTTTCTACTAATGTGCCTATATACTTTTCTCATGATATTTTTCCATACCTATAATTTGTATTTATCCATCTTTCAGTCTCCTCATATATTTGATAATTTTAATTTCATTACATTATTCATCATTTCTTATTCCATCTCTACTTTCTTGGTACATTAATACGTCTTCTTTAGGACTACCCTTGTGAATTTCTTGTCTGTCATTGATTGCCTTCAAAATTAACTAAGTAAATATTGAAATTATATAATTTTATGTATTTAATAGCTAATATATCAACTCTATCTCCTCTCTCCAAGAGATATATTATAGTTATTCTCTTTCTTCATCAAATTTTGACATTGTTTGACATATTGGCTCTTCTTTTTCTCTCTTCAATTCCATGCTACTCTTCATCAACCTTATGAAATTTAAATGCTTCCACTTATTTTTTGAAATTAACTATAAATTTTCTCATATTAATTCATCAAATAAACATAATATACTATCTACATACTAGTATTGTCAAACACATTCTACCATACTTCATCCTTCCCATTCAATTCTTCATTATGCAAGTTATCAAAAGCAATCTATGTACATTTATTCTATCTTGGAATCCCTAGGGGAATGTATTATTCATCATGACTGATAAAAAAATATTTTTTTCTTGACTTTTGCCTTTGGGAATCCACACTTTACCTTGCATATGCTCAGCTTGCCTTGAACTCTGCTTGACCTATTTATTCATACTAAAATTTTATTACCTTCTTTGCTAGTCCTTTGGTTGTAAATATACCATATGATTCCATTTAATGAATTAATTCTAATATTACCTCCATAACTATTCATTTCATCCATAATTACATCATATATCCATGATCCTTTTCTAACTTTGTAAGTCTATTCTTGTCCTTGTTCCTATCAACTTATCTATGTACCTTGTCATCGATCTTTGCACTATCAACAACAAAATTTGAGCTGAAATATACCTTATTAATAGGATATAAATTGATTGGATTTTACTCCATGTTATTTTTATTGGAAAACTCTCTCATATGTCTATCTTTCACTTCTTTCTCATTTATGTTCTCTAAGGCATTTCTCTTCATGGGCTAGTTGGAAATCTTTCACACTATCATCTTCTTCTTTTTTGACCTCTACAAAATGTTTTTATCCTTTATGTAAAGAAATAAATTATTTATTTTTGTTTACACACTCAAAATTATGTATGGGTACTTTTCTTGTCTCACTTCTTACTAACACCTTGCTCATTGTAGACACTAAAAATCTACACACTATAATCCTATGTGTCGAAATACCCCTAGACCACCTTTGGAACTTCTCAAGACCAATATAACTCTCTGATCCCTAAAAAAACCTAACCATAATTATTTTTACCAAGCTATATTAACCAAAAATTTTACCTATTTTAACTCTTTACCCTTGATTGTTGATGGTTAGGTTGACTGTCGATGGTCACCTTAACCATCGATAGTCAAGGTGAACCTCTTTAATCACCAACATGCAAACTCACCTACCTTATTTTTATAAAAATAACTCATCCAAATATAGTTTCAAACCATTTCATATTTGAGTTAAAATTAGTAATCCCATTTCACATCTTATTGTAGTTCTTTTGCCTTGCCTATAAGAAGAGAGGAGTAAGAAAGTAAAATAATCTACAATCATTATCAAGATCTTGTGCATATAGAGTTCCTTTATTTTATAGGTCAATCATCATCAACAATATAATGATCTAGATAATATTTTAGAGATCCAACTTTCCACCATAGCTCTACCAAAGTGCCAAGGATTGTTACTCTATCAAAATCACACCAGACTCCACCAACGAGTCAATCACCTTAGCCAATCACCCGATCAAATTTCTATAAGATAAACATCTATTTTTTGATATTCATTTACCTTATTTGATTTTTTTCACTCATCCTAAAAATAACCCAACTCCATAATCCCACTTTGTGATCATGTTAATCAGCCATTTACTAACCCAGATCCACACATAATAACCATCAATGGTTATCTCAACTATCGATGGTCTATCTAACTATCGATGGTTAGCTTGATCACCAAAACTCACCTTAACCACTGATGGTCAGCCCAACCACTGATAGTCACTATGTTAGTAATTATATAAAGATTTTTCCACCTACCTACCCCCAAAAAAATCTAATTTTCTATGTCCCTACTTGTTTATAGACCCCTGATTGATTTTTTGAAGTAGATTCCAATCACATAACACTAGTATTAACTTATAGCTATTTTTAGTCATTCCTTGTTTATTTTCTATCAATCATTATTACATTCAATTTCATTACCTTTTTATTATTGATTAAATTACTTTATATTTTTTTTATAAACCTAATTTTTCAAAATGTGTGGATTGATAGCCCTCGAAGAAGCTCTTGCTTATGAGATCTAGTTATCACTAGGCAATCCACTCAACCACCTATCTAAATTTTTTTTTGATTTAGTTATTTATTATTTATAGGTAATCCTCCCAAGAAAAATAGGAGCTATTAATAACCATTTGATTCCACATGTTCATAATCATACTAGTTTTTTAACCATACCCATACTTAGTTTCTTGTTTTCCTTTTTTGAAATAATAAGATAAAATTCACTAAAACATTATGACACACCTAGTGGGACCCTTGTGTCTTTACTTGGGTTCTTTTTTTCTTTCATATTATCTCTATTATATTCTTATTAAAAAAATAAAAACTTTATTTTGGTCTTAAAATTAATTTCATACATTGACTTCTTGAAAATTTTAGTTCACATAGCTTAACTTAATAGAAAAGTTATCTATCGTAGCTTCACTCTTTGTTGCACACACTCAACCAAACCACTTTTATCAATTAAAAATAAAAAACCATGATACAAGTCAAAAATATGATTCCATCACCTAGAGGTAACCTTACCCTTTCATAGCAATCCTACTTGGAGGTCATTACCTAGGGGAGAACCAACTCAGCTCTCTAGTTGAGTATAAACTCTAGTTATCAATATATATTGGCCAAGCAACTAACACCCTTATTTCTGTGGTGTGTGAAGTGAGGGGGTAGGCCCAAATACCAAACCAAATATTTATTTTAATATAGATTCTTTTTGAGTGCTTAAACACAACCTAAAACTAACCCTAAACTTCCTTTCTAGTACCCACTTTACAAACCAATTTCAGTCACACATCTTCTTAAGGCATAAGCCAAAATCAAGATAAATAAAAACTCTAGGGCATAAACATTTATTTTAAAGTGTGATTTGATTTATTTTATCATTTATTTTCTTCTCTTTATTTGAGTAGTGAGGTTATTTATGTTTTATCTCTCCCCTATCGCATACGGTTCTCACTATCCAACAATGAAAGAACCTTGTAGAGCAAAACTCATCACCAAACCAACCTACGTCTTCTACCTATTCCTACATGGACTATGTTTTTAAACAAATATATTCTTCTCATCCCTTGGGAAGTCCTACCTTCCCTTAGGAGGTTACTCAATAATATGTTGACATTTCCACATTCCTCAATAATAATCCCTTAGCCTTGCAACATTATTTGACAACCATGTCTTACCATATCCCAGCTTCAGCCCCACCCATTTATGTACCCTATGGCATGCCTCCCCACATCAAGTTGAACACCTATATTTATCTAGTTATGACCCAAATTATATCTATTCAATCCTCCTCATCCACTAATAATCCCTCTGAGACTACCATGGAAAACAAGCCAACCTAAACTATGAACACCCTTATACCTTACACTCCTACAAATAACTCCTCCACCTTAGGAGTAAGCCAACCTATAACCACCTACACTCCCTCCACAATGGGAGTTACTACCTATATAATTACCAACCTTCCTTTAACTACCCCCAGTCTATCAATCATTACTCTACTTCAAAGCCTAATGGTGTTCATACCCTCTACCTTGCCACTAATCAACACAAGGGTCACCACCCTTCTATTGGTTACCAATCCAACTACCACTCGTATCCAAAAAACACCAGTTACACCAAACTTTGGATACATCCCTAACTTGTAATATCATGTACCCCTACCCACTACCTAACCACCAAAATCTACTTACCCTTATGTATCTTCCACCCAACCATTGGCATTCACATACCAATATGTGGCAGCCTCACAACTTTCTACCCACTATCAGTATGTCACCCAACCACCATAGTAGTATGCATCTTCTAGCCTTTTAGGTTAAAAATCCTAAGAATACCTAATAAAGATGCTTATGGATGAGATGATCAACTTAGAGTCATCCATTTTGGGTGCTCATAATATCTTGTTATATGACCAAATCTATAATGAACACATCCATCCATCCATACCTATTAGGCTATATCCTCCCAATGGGAACTTCTTAGGTTATCTAAATTCTAAAGTAAGGAAGATCATCAATATCACCTTAGGGAATTTAGGCATGCTTATTATCTAATTACCTATGATGATGCCCTCCTTCTCTGCACCTTCTACATGTCCCTAGCTGATCCAATATTGGATTGTTATAGTGTTGTACCCAAGCACTCCCTTTTCTCCCTCACCCAACCGGCTCAAACCTTCTAGGATCATTTTTTGATAAACATCTCCAAGAAAGTTTCTATCACTAACATCTACTCTATCTATCAATTTAAGGATGAATCTACTATTAATTTTATTGCTCATTGGAAAATCCTAATTAACCAACTTTCATTTTCCTTGCATCAACCCAAACTCATAGAGATCTTTACTTGGGAATGTGCTAAGCATATCTACTCTATACTACATGTCCAAAGCTTCAAAAACTTTGATGAATATTTTACCATGGCACATAAGTTATATCTTAGATCCATTGATGAAGGAAAGATAAAACTAAATAATAATAACTCCACCTACAAAACCAATGAGATCTCTTCTTCTAAACTAAACAACTAGTCCAATACGAATACTAGGGGAAAGGGAACAATGAATGTAGTGTTACTTAAAGCCACTCTTCCACCATCAATCAACTAACCAAATTCCTATATTTCCTCAAAGTAAAACATGAGGAACCAAAACTGTAGCAACCAAAAGAAATTCACTCCATTTGGAAAATCTTATGCTTCAATCTTAGATAATTTATTGAAATATAATATCATTAAAATTCATCCTATAAAACCACCCCAATATTTTGACTCTTCTCATCCTACACATAGTTTGTATAACAATAATTATCTATGTGCCTTCCATTGAGTAATAGGGCATGATGTTAGTAAGTGCAATACCTTCAAGAGCCTTGTTCAATCCCTCATTGATAAAGGGGACCTTGCACTAGACAACCCTAATACACCATCAAACCAAGCCCTTGACATTTTAGGAAACCTTTTCCCAACCATATGCCTATAATAATGAGAGAAATAGAGTTTAATGTTCTCATGATGCCCATATTGGTAACATGCTTCTCAAATACACTTGCTATCAAATAACCTACTAACCAACCTATCTATCCCTTACCCTCTCCTCTTATTGAGGTAGTGGATTTACCTTCTCCTCTTTTGGAAACTAAAATTGAGGAAACCCCTCCCTTGGCTGACATACTAGACCAAGTATTAATTTCACCTTTCTCATCAATCATCAAGCAACTTACTCCCCATTGAAAAATCATTCCCAAAGAGGAAGCCCAAATTTTTGCATCTACCACAAATGATACACCTATCTCAAGCTTGCATCCCTTGATTGAGGAAGAGGATAAGGTTACCATCCCTGTGTCTCAAACTATGGGCTTATCTTTTAGGTCCATTATTTAGGGAATAAAACTAGCCTATAAACCATTCTCTAGGCTAGTGTAAAAATTAGAATTTATCTCTAACCCTAACATGGATCAAACCACCTTTTGGTAATAATTAGGGATAACTTATATCCCCAAGAAAGAGCCTCCAACCATACCTTCATTATGCTAACCCACCACTTCCATTATCTTAAATCCTACCCTATCAACCAAACCAATCATAACTTTTACTAATCCAATAATCCCTCAACCACCCAATACACTTAAACCCCAAGTGACCAAATCACCTTCTCAAACCAAATTGACCAAAATAATCAAGAACCTTAGCACCTTACCTACATAGAGTCTTAACCACCAATCTGTGAAGGTGGAGTTTACCTCACTAAAACCAACAACCAAACACTGAACTAGACCTACCAAGGAAGTAAAACCACCCAAAGGCTCAAATCCCCAAATTTTACATCCCTTAACCTTTCCCTCCATTTTTGGGTCTCATCCCTCTACCTTGATTATGAATCCCATTATCTCTACCAAATCCCCACCACCTCTTGTAGTTACACCTTTGTAGTTACTTTTAAATGCACCTATCTTCACCACACCAACAATACCCAAGCTACCTACCTTTCAGTCTTCCACCTCTAGCTCATCAACCTCCTTTCCTAAACCCAAGCCATTAACCAAGTGCAACACCTTACCCAAGTCACCTATCACCAAAATTTCTTATAAATAACCTTCTACCTCAACAACTAAAGACAATGCTACTAAACCTTTACCACCTTCAGTTAAATCCTATCAACCATTTTTCATAGGTTATTAAAAAACTATTATTTATCCTTACTTCTCATCAGACCTTTTGACCCTCTTGCCTGAAAACCCATTTGGTAAAAAGACCACCAAGTGTGTTCTTATCATAGGACACTCGACCATGACACAAATAATTACAAAGCTCTCCAAACCATTATCCACCAACTTTATGATGAGGATGACCTATTAACAGATGAGCCTCCCATAAGACCTCTATCAATCCCACTAACAACCATACCTATCCAATGTTTACCCACTCCTCCACTCTCATCTCAAAGTGAATATAAGTCTACCTAATCAACTACCCCAACTCCTCATATCCATACTATCAATGTAGTCACAAGATCATAGTAAGAGGATAATTAAAAGGATAAGGTGTCCATTCTTTAGACATATCCATCCTCTATGTCCCAACTAACTCAAACCCATCCATATCCATCTTCAACCAAACCAAAGGTATCTATTTTAGGTGCCTCCCAATCTAACCCCTCAAAACCTATCAAGAGAGTTATCCTCAAATAACTTCACCAAAACTCAAAAAAGATGATCTTGTATGATTTGATCTCTACCACTCCCCATCATTGCCAATCACTAATAGAGGATTTTCAATCCATAGAGGTCCAACCTAAATATCCCCAACCTCTAGTATCCTTTGTTGGCACCCTTCAAATTTAAACCTTATTACCTTCAAGGATTCAAAAATACCTTCCATCCATCTAGATGAGCTAGATCCCCCTCTTTTTATTATTGATTACATCAACCAAACCTACATTAAATGGGTCATGATTAATGGGGGAGCTAACATTAACATCATTTCATCCCATTCCTACAACCAACTCAACCTATCAGATAATTTCATTTCCAAAACCTTGACCATCCTTTGATCATTCAATGATACCATGGACACAAACTTGGGAACTATCATCCTTCATATCTATTTAAGACCCTACATACCCCCAAAAATCTTCTATGTTATGAAAGATAAATTCTAATACATATTATTATGATGACCTTGGATTTGATCTATGGGTTTTACCCCCTCCACCCTTCATCATTACATTAAGTCTGAGCATGATGGCTAGGTTATCACCATACAAGTTGACCTAAGACCTTTATTGATATGCAACATGACCTATCACCCCAATGATGTCCTTATACCCCCATCCAACACACCCTCAACAACTAAGAACAAACCTTTAACCATGAAAGTGGATATCACATCCCATTCCACCAAAGAGGCATTGCCTAATTCATCTATCCCTTTAGACCAATTACCCACCATAGACCCTTTGGAATATACATTCTACCACCTTTCCCTGGTAAGAATCACCTTTTAGCCCTTGACACTTTCCCTAATCCTCATGAGTATGGGCAACTTAATAACCAACTGAGATATGACCCCAATATCAAGACTATTATTCTCTTTGGACCTCCACACTACCAGACCCATTTTATCTATGGAGGACTCAATAAACCCCTTGATGCTTCTACCTCCTTGACCATCTATCATTAGTTTTTCTTACCTAGATAAACTAAGATTTGCCAAGACATACCTCTATTAGTGTGCTTGGAAAGGATTTGGTCTCAGGTGATATGAACATGACCCACATGAGTTGGTCACCATCAAAACCAAAAAGACACATGAGAAGCATAGCCTTAGTTTCATCCTATCTAACAAGAATAAACCCAAACTACCTACCATTACCATTATTGGGAAAGATACCCCTTCCTCACCAACCTTTCCTCAACCTACATGTGAGGATGATGACATAATCCCACCTAGCTTTTTTTTATCAACATGATCAGCTTTAGACCCCTAACTTATCAAAAATAAGGGGTGACTATAACCATCCCTTTGACCCATCTTGAGATGATAGGATAAGACTCTCCTACCATTGACACTATTTAATGTTAGGATGATGATTCTATTCTTTCCTACATTGGTACCCTAGATACTTCAATCCATAAATCTCTTCCTCTTGAGACTTTGACCATGTTGAATGAATCTACCATGGATATCAACTTGGGCACTTTGGATAACCCCTACATTATCAAACTTTGGCAATCATTTAATTCTAAGGAGCTTCAAGACTTCCCCTCCTTCTTTCAAGACCGTAGCATATCCTTTGCTTGGCCTTATAGTGACATGCTTAGAATTGACCCTATCATTACTACCTATAACATAATCACTAATCATGACACCAAACCTATCAAGGAAAAGCTTTAGTGCATGCACCCTCACATAGCCCTTCTTGTCAAAGAATAATTTTATCACCTCTTATATGTCAACTTCATTCAACCCACTGACTACCCCCATTGTGTTACAAATGCCATACCTATCACCAAAGCCACAAGGGTACCACACATTTGTGTGGACTTTCATGACCTCAACCCCACCTTCCTCAAAGATGAATTTTCTCTATCAAGCATCAACTAGATATTTGATCTTACAACTAGCCATAAGATGTTATCTTTTATTGATGGATTCTCAGGATATAATTAGATCCTAATTTTGCTCAAAGATTAGCACAAAAATACTTTTACCACCCCATGGGCAACCTTCTACTATAGAGTCATGCCTTTAAAGTTAAAGAACACTAGTGTGACCTACCAACATGTCATGACTTATATCTTCTATGACCTTATCCATAATATATGACCTTCTCAAAAAAACCTAAATCTAAAAGGATCATTTAGCCATTCTCAAGATCATTTTTGAGTGACTTATCCATTACCATGTCCACCTAAACCCCAAGAAGTGTATTTTTGGGGTATTGTCAAGAAATATTATTGGTTTCATTATCTCCCTTCATAGAATCAAAGTAAATCCTACTATGATCAAATCCATCCTCAATATGCTCCCCTTAGTCAAGCTTAAGAAACTTTTTTGTTTGCAAGGAAAGTATCAATCCATTCATTGCTTTATCTCCCATATTTTTGATTGATACGAACCCTTCCACCACCTTATGAAGAAGGATGTATATTTCAAGTGGAATAAAGACTATCAAAAGGCCTTTGATTCACTTAAAGAGTACCTTTTCTCATCACCTATCCTGACCCCTCCCAAGGATGACCAACCTTTTTTACCTTTATATCTTTGTCGCTAACCATTCCCTAGGGGTAGTGCTTTCTCATCAAGATTAATAACATAGGGAGAAAGATATATATTACATTAGCCATATGCTTTTGGAGTATGAGAATTGATATAACCATACTAAGAAAATTTACTTAGCCTTAGTCTTTATGGCCACCAAACTTCACCACTACCTTCTTAACCATAAAACCTATTTCATAACCAATATTGAACCACTCAAGTACATGCACTCCAAGCCATACTAAAACTAACATATTTCCAAGTGGCTCATGCTCTTAGTAGAGTTTGACCTTGAGTTACTTCAAAAGAATTTAATTAAGGGACAAGTCATAGTTGACCAACTAGTTGAAGCACCTTTAGCAGATAGCCAACCTCTTCCTCTTGAGTTCCTAGATGAGTCCATTACAACCCTCTCTTAGGTATATTTTACTTATCATGTCACCATGTTCTTTGATGAATCAAAGTTTTAGTGTGGTGGTGGAGATGGTATCATCTTTATACCCTTTAATAGTGAACCTTTCCCTTTATCCTTCAATCTTAATTTTTAATGTACCAACAACATGACTGAATATGAAGCTATAATGATAGGCCTTCAAATTGATTTAACTCTAGGAGTCAAAATAATTAATATATTTAGTGACTCCCAACTTGTTGTCAATCAAATCAATGGCTCTTACTAGTGTAATAATGACATTTTTTAATAGTACAAGTAACTAGTTTATGAACTCTTAGCATATTTTAAACACTACTACATCCAATCAACCCTATGATATATTAATAAGTTTACCAACACCATGGCTTCCCTTATCTCTCAGATAATATATGCACCTTTTTAATATAATCTATATGTCACTATCCATAAACTTACCTATCCTTCCTATGTCAAATCATATTCTCCCACCATATTTAATGTGGAGGAGACCCAACTTGACCTTTGGTATCAGCAAACCTTTGACTACCTTAACTTTTCCATCATTCCTTCTAGATTTTATAAGAATTATTGAAGAGTGTTTATGTAAATTACCTCATGTTATACCATAATAGGAGGTATCCTTTATAAAAATAGCTTTGATGGTCTCCTCTTCCATTACCTATGTAGTAATAAAGCCTCTCACGCTATCAAAGAAACACATAATGGTATCTATGGGGGACACTTTAGTGGCCTCACTGTAGCTAAGTGCATCCTTTGCCTTAGTTATTATTGGCCTACCCTTAACCAAGATTTTTTTGATTATGTGAAAAAGTGTCTTAAATATCAACAACATGCCAACTTACATCACACACCTAGCCATAGTCTTCAATTTTCTAACAATTTTTGGCCCTTCTAATATTGGGGTCTAGACCTTATTGGTGAAATTAATCCTCATTCCTCATAGTGATGCCATTCTATCATCACTCCAAATAAATATTTTACCAAGTGGGTAGAAGCTATTCCTCTAGTCTCAACGAAAATGGAAAATATTATCAACTTTATCAACCATCGTATCATTTGTCTCTTCGATATTCCTCACAATATTATCACCAAAAATGGTAAATCCAAGAACAAGTAAGTCTAGGGTTTATGTGACATATTCAGCATTAAGTTAAGTTTTTCCTCACCTTATCACCCTAATGTAATTTGATAGGCCAAGGCCTCTAACAAAAATCTTAATAACATGCTAATTAAAATGGTCAATGCATCTAGTCAAGATTGTAATTTTCACATCCCCTTCACCTTATGGGAATATCATAATAAAATTAGAACCCCTACAAGTGTTACCCCATTTTCTCATGTTTTAAGTAGAGGCCATCTTGCCTTTTGAAGTCCAAATCCCATCTCTTTGCATATCTTTGTAGGAGCTCATTTTTTAGGATGATTATCATCAACACTATTTAGCGCAACTTGAGCTACTCAAAGATCATAGTTTAGTAACCCTTACCCGTGTCCATGTCTATCAAAAGTGTATCAAGCATGCCTATAACAAACACCTTAAATTTAAAAAAATCAACTTCAAAGACCTCATCCTAGAGGAAAATTGACATGTCATTAATATGGAGAAAATAAAGTGAGGCAAGTTTGCTTTCAATTGACTTGGACCTTATATTAAAACCCACAAGTATGGATTAGGATCTTGTCAGTTGTCTTCTCTTGAAGGCCACCTAGAATTTGAGCCCCTCAATTCTTTGCATCTATGTCCATTCTTTTGTTAAGAAGGTTAAAGTTTACCTTTTGTTTAACTTAAGCTCATCCCTTACCATCCATCCACATTTCATCTCCCTATTTTATGGGAAACTAATTAGAAATAAATCATGTGATTATCTATCATTGTCATAACCTTATCTTTAATGATGGGTACCATGGCTCTACCCATGGCATGGTTCTCATGGTACTTTCCACCCCTTCATTAGGATGGATTCCCATGATCATTGTCACCTAAACCTCTTTACACCTAATCAACATTATTGTGATTTTAGTTTTTCCTTTATAAAGGTGAAACATTAAGCCTAGATAAACAAGTCTATGCCTAGAAAAATCAAACAAGAAAAAAGCAAAATCCACACCAATAACGATCATGGGTTATTCTTAAGATTTCATAGACTACTCCCTTAAAGGACAAATATTTAATATTTATTTGAAACTTCCAAAACGTAATGTGGATTGGTCCCTTGAAGGACATATATCAAAAATCATTGAATAAAGCTAATAAACTTAGACCACTCCCTTGAAGAATGGCTAAGTAAAGTATTTTATCAAAAGTATAGAAATTTCTTAGAAGCTTCCCACATCGATCAACTTCGTATATAGAAATATCAACAAAAGACCCATTATCACAATCAAACAAAATAATTTTTTTTTTGAAAGATATATTCAACTCTCAAACAACAAAGTAAGGTGGAATCCACAATCAGCTTTCACAAGTAGACTTCCCACATCGATCAATCTACATAGTTTAGCATAGTCTTTTTTATACTAATTATTTAGAAACCTATAGAAGAGGCATTCTAGTCTCACAAGATGGTTTTATTTCCATCCATCTCTCCTATAAGTAAGGGATTTTTGAGCTTACTTAACATTATGTGGACAAGATACCTTTTTAACCAACTAATGAATGTTAATGTGAAGCATTTGAAGGGCTTATGTTCATTAAGTGAGTCTAACTTTAGTTCTATTATTTAAGTCCTTGTCAAATAATAAACCTCATGCCCCTTATTATCCTATCATGACTAGTTGATATTTTCATTAAATAATTTGTCTATTGATTATATTTTTTGTTCTCCCATTTAGTGTTGTTAGTTACATTACCTCATGTGCTTTACCTTAAGCAAGATAACATCAACCATAATCATTACAGGCATATCCATGTATATCATAAGCAACACCATAATCATAATCACAACCATACAAATCATAATTAAACAACAACATCTATGAGCATTAAAACAATAAACCACTTTCCACCACATGCCTAAAATTTAATAATGAAATCCAAATAATCATTAAGATTTAACATGTCATAAGTGTTGTCAGTCAGACATGCACCCTTGTGAAGGTAATTTTAGGCCTTCACAATATATTGAAACATGGAAAAAATCATAGGATATGGGTGGCCTAATCAGTGGATTGAATCTCTAGATTATAAGGGCCAACTCCCTTTGGTGTATCAATTCATAACTCTACTATATGCTACAAATTGTTGGGAAAAGGGAAAATGGGAAAATTGGAAGGAAATCCTATCTAATGATGGTGATACACATAAATTTTGATTGATCCACACAATTTAATCTTCTAAAAACAGTGATCAGACAATAAACAAATGAAATATTTAACCCCAATTGACCCCTATACATCAATATTTCATGAAAAGGTTCTATCTTGTGATCAAAGCTTGAGGGAAATGATGGAATAGACCTGATTCAAGGGGATAACTAGCCACTTATATCCACTATAGCTTACTCCAAAAGATATTAAACATATAACATGACCTACCTTATCTGATTAGCTAGTAACTAGGTAAGAATCAAGACTTGACAAGGAGGAAACTTCTATCATGTATACAAATCACTAACATAAATACACAATACCAACACCTTGAAGTCTAAAAACTATCCTTTTATTAATCTAAAAAGGTTACACAACACAAATTTTGGTAGATTATGGTCTTACCAAAAAGAGGATACAATTTAAGACTGAAAAGCCAACTTATATAGACAAAGATACAACAGCCAAGAGGTTGGCACTAAAAATAGAAGCAGAGGTCAACTCAATCCAAATTTTGTTATCACAAACCTCAAATAAAATATATTTTTCTCTTATGGCTTGCATGCAAATCTCTTTGGTTTTTGAAAAGAATGGTGAGCTCAAGTTTGAGTCAAAACCTTTGTCATGCATGATGTTATGCCAATCTCCAAATCTGAATTACTAGAAACATTAAAAGCTTGAACTTGAAGCTGAGTTGGATCATTGCATGCAAGAGATGACTAGGAAAAAATCATGGATTCAATAAACAATTAAATAAAACTTTGACCAATCAACTATAAATAGCTTTCCACCGTTAAACTCCTTGATCCTTTCATACATTCAAGTCTCTATTTTAGTAGTGAAAGAGTCATGTCTGAAGGTAGTTTCATGTCTTTGAATGATTTGATTATTTCATTTATTATTTGGCATCCTCTTTACTATAGTCTTAGACTGTAGATCTTCTTATAGATGGAAAAATAATACTTTACTAGATTTTTGCATGTTCTTGCTTATCCTGGACATGTCTAATCTTTTTTAGGCCACTTTGCATGCTTTGTATGTATTCCTTTAACTTTCATTTGGGATCATATTCCTTCAGGAATTTGTTCTTGTTATTTCCCTTTGATCTTATTGCACATGGATTTATACCTTATTTATTTTCTTCAGATAAAAAGTCTAAAGGAATTATTTCTTCAAGCTCTTTGTCTTGTAACTTTCTCACAAAAAAATTATTCATGGGTATTGTATCTTCATCCTTTCTAATTGGTCCATTTCATTTCTATTTACTTTAGATAGAAATTCTAAAGGAATTATTTTATAACCACTCCTTTCTTCATTTAAATGTTTCAGGCTTCTCATTCTTAAATGGTCCTTCAGAATTTTGTTTAGTCCACTTTCCCTACTTTTCAAGAAAAAAAAACCTTTGACTTTATGGGAAAGGACCTTAGGAAATATTACAAAAGTCTTCATGTCCTTCAGAAAACTTAAATAAACCTTTAGACTTTTGAATATTGACTTTTTCAAATGGAAAAGAGCCCCTTTTGCCTCTATGAAATAGTCTTTGGAAAAATTGTAGAGGCCTTTAGAATTTTGGAATGCACCATTCAAAAGTTTTAAAATGATCTTTTTTATTGAAAAAATGCCCTTTGGGATTTATGAAAATAAACCTTTGACATTAGTGAAATGGACTTTCCCAAACCTTTTAAACTTAATTTTTTGAAGTAAAAGAAACCTCTGAACAATTTGAAATGATCCTTCGAAACTTTGAGATGAGCTTTCTTGAAAGGATAAGAGCCATTCTAAAAATCTAAACAAGCCTAATTCCTAAAATTTGGATAGAGAAACATGATTATGTAAAGTTTAGAATGATAAGGGTGACAATTTGACCTATGAGGTCAAAATTATCAACATTTTGGCAACTCAGCTAGGAAGCATGCTTGATATGCTTGAGAACTCATACCATATACATAACATTTGAACTCATAAAACAATGGTAAATCTGGTCCATGACTATAAGTACAACCTCTAATTTGAAAAATATAACCTTCATCCTCCAAAATAATAAGGGAAACACACTGAGTAGGGAAAACTAACTAAAAAGCAAATGTGAAAATAAGAACTTACTTGGAACAAAATAGAATGAAACTACTATGCTTGAATAACATTTAGAGGAAAGAAAAATAAACTATGTAAAAGGATCTTTGTTCTTCAATAGCAATGATTTACATGTATCCCATTGACCAGGATTGGAAGCTCCTTACCATCCATCTTTGAAAGTTGGAAGGCATTATGTGATTTTTAGTTGGAAATTATGTATGGGCCACCCCAAAGGGAGTAAAAAATTGTGTGCCTTATTGGTTTAGCTCTATCCTCATCCTACTTGAGGACCAAATCTCCTTTTTTGAAACTTCATGAAGAAGCTCATTTTTCAAAAGTTATCTTCAATTGTGCTTGATGAACTTATATGGCTAGAATCACCTAATTTCTGATCTCTTCCAAATCCATAAGCTCATCATACCTAATCTCTATAAGATCATTCTCTAACAACTCAAGCTGATGCATTAGTTTCAAAGCAAGAAATTCAAGAGAAATGGGTAATCTTTCTTCCTTACCATATACCATCTTGTATGGAGAGTTTGATATTGATCTTTTGTAGGTGATCCTATCAGCCCATAGAGATAACTTCAACTTGAGATGCCATGACCTCTGATTATCTTTAATAGTCCTTATGATTTTCAATAGGTTCTTATTCATAGTTTTAGCAAGGCCATTGCCTTGTGGATAATAATTCAATGAAGTGCTAAGATAAATTCCATTTTGGACAGCCAATTGGCTGATCCTAGATCCCAAAAAATCCATTTCATTAATAGAAATAATAGTTGAAGGAACTCCAAATCTAGTAACTAAACCTTCATAAAAATATAGAATATTGGCTTCATTTGCTTATTTCAATGCCACGGCTTCTGTCCAATGTGTGAAGTAATCTATAGTAGTTAGAATCCATTTATGTCCTAAACTTGAAAGAGGACTTATGAGACCAGTAAATTCCAATAACCATTGGACAAAGGGCTAATACAACATAATTGGTTGAAGAGGTAAGGCTGCAAGTTTCACTTTTCCTACAAACATAGCACATTGTTTGCAATTTATAACCCATACATGGCAATCACAAAATATACTAGGCCAATATTACCCACCTCTCATGATCTTAAGGGATATATTTATTATATAAAAATGTCCTCCACCATGTCTATCATGGAACTCTTCAAGCAATCTCTGATTTTATCTTAGTTCTACACATCTTACCAACATGCCATTCATATCTTTCTTTAACAAAACACCATCCATGAGAAAAAATGGAATTGATTGCAATCTAAAATATCTTATTTTTGAATCACTTAGATGAAAGGGATAAATACCATATTGAATATAGTTTACTAAGTCATGAAACCAACTAGAAGGTGAGGTATGACCAACTATAAAATCTTCATCATTTGACACCAAAACAACCTCATTAGCCTCTTACAAGTCTTGATCTAGATGCTCACAAATTCCTTTAAATCTAACTAGATTTGTGACCTTAATTTCCACATCATATTCCATTACCTTGGTTATCCAACCAGCTCTCTTCTCATTTATATCTTTGTTTAAAAAGAACTCTTTGATGCTTGGATGAGAAACCATTAGGTGTATCATATTGTTAAAAAAAAAATATCTAAACTTTTTAAGAGACCTCATAACTAAAAGTATATGTTTTTCAACAAAATATTACCTTGTTTAATATTCTTCCATTCCTTAACTAAATAAGGCTTTTGGCTGTTTCAAAGCATCATGATTTTGTTGCATAAAAATGATTGAAATGGTGTCCATGTTAGCATAAGTATACAGAATGAAATATTTTGTGAAATATGGATTTATAAGTGTAGGAGCACTATACATGGCCTTATTAATATATTCAAAACCTTTTACTCCTTCTTTGTACCATATTAAGTTATGATTCTTCTTTATCATGGTTGTAAGTGGCTTAGCTAGAATGAAAAAATATTAAATATACCTCCTTATGAAGTTGATCTTCCCAAAGAATCTTTGCATAGCCTTTTTGTGCTTAGGAAAAGAGATATCAAGAATGGATTCTATACTTTTAGAATCTATTCTTAAACCATAATTTGAAACCACATGTCCAAAGAGATTACCTTCATGAACTAAGAAGACACACTTTTTTCGGATTTAGAGATACCCCAAATTGCCTGTACTTTTTAAACACTTGCTTGAGATGAACCATGTGATGACCTACATTATTTTAAAACACTATTATATCATACAAATAAATAAGTAAAAACTTATTAATAAGGCCTTTGAATTCCATATCCATGGCTCTCTAAAAGGTTGTTCCAATGTTAGATAAACCGAATGGAATATTTTTGTATGCAAACATCCCCCACTTGGTTGTGAAGGATATCTAAATTGGTCCTCTTCCTTGACCAAAATTTGATTGTAGCCACTATATCCATCCAATAAATAAAACCTCTCTGAAATTGCAGCTAGTTATAAAATTTGTTCCATTGATGGCAATGGGTAGTGATCTTTAAGTGAAGCCCTATTCAAATAATGAAAGTCAAAACACAATATAATCTCACCATTCTTATTTCATAATAGAAAAAGATTTTCCACCCATGTTGGGTGCTTTATTGTAAATATAATAGTTGATTCTATGAGCTTGTTAAGCTAAACTCTTATCAAAGGTTCAAGCTTAGGATTAATGGGCCTTTGTCTTTGTCTCACTAGTTTACTTTCAACCTCTAACTCAATGATGTGTTGAGCTAAAATTGGGTCAAATTCCTAGAGATAACTATATTTCCATGTAAATATGTCAACAAAACTTGTGCATAACTCAATGAAATCTTCTTTTTTTGAAGGAGTGCATACCTTACCCAACTTTAAAATCTTACCAGCTATAATCTCTACATTAGCATAATGTTTTTCCTTTGTTGACAAGGATGACTTGTCCTTACTTAACTCATAATAACCAATGAAAATGTTCTCAAGTGTGACCAATCCCTTGGGAAAATTATTATATTTTAGTTACACAACCTAATTACCATATTACTATAAATACATTGATTTGTTTCTTGAAGAAAACTTAGCCTCCTCTTGCAGAATCTCATGTTTTTATTGTCATCTTCAAAAAACTACCAATTCTCATGACTATTTAGAATAGAAGGACTTATAACCACCTTTATATGTGACTATTTTTTTTCATTTTTTATATTATCTAGGATACTAAATTGTGATCCAATAGGAGCCAACCTATCTACATGTTTATTCTCACTTCTTGTTATTATTTGAATGTTAAAAGCTTGAAAATATTCAATTAAGTTCCATATTATATACCTATAAGAATTAATAAATAAATTTTTAAATATATTCAAACCTCTTACTTGGTGAACTATAAGTTCACTATCACAAAAAACTTGTAAGGTATTGAATTTCATCTTCCTAGCCCACTGTAAACCATAAACTAGTGCTTCATACTCAGCAATATTGTTTGAACAACCAAACTAAAATTTAATAGAAGAGAAATACCTTTTATTTATTGGAGAAACCAACATCATTACAGCTCTATTTCCATATTTATTCCTTGATCCATCAAATTACAATTGCCATAAACCTTAACTAGACTCATCATCCTTAACCATGGATAGAATTGGTGTTTCATTCTCATGAAGGAAATACACACCAAGTCCTTCTTCTTCAATTAGATTATAAGGATCATACTCATGCAAAGTGGAAACCCAATCATCAAGGAACAAATCTGGAACTCCATCCAAAGGTGATTCACTTTATACTTCACTAGCTTCTAATACTTCATCCAAGATGATATAATTAGTGTTCACAACACTTGGCATATATGGCTCCATATGAAAACATGAAATAGGTTCAAAATGAATTTTCACTTTGGTACTATACCTAGTTATAAATATTAAATAAGTATAATCAAATAATAAATATCTCCTAATCTTTGAGGTGAAGTCCCTTCAAAGGCACATAGCAAAGTAAGGAGGCAAGTCTACCATAACAACATCCTATTGAATAGTAACATTGGGACAAACATGTAATTTAAAATTTAGATATTTGATGATGCCTACCCTATTTTTTGGTGACCAATACAACTAAAATACCCCTTTATTATTTGGCTCATAAACAAGGCTGAGCTTGTCTACAATCTTTTTAGGCATGACTTTACTATTAGCTCTATTATCCACCATACAATTATGAACCAAAGTATCACCTAATATCAAATAAAGGTAAAAAAGAAGAGTTTTATTTGATTTTACCTCAATTTTTTCCACATTTTTCATCTTATTTACTTGTACTTGATGTTTAGTTGGTGAATCTGAATTAGTTAAGATAACAACTTCTTTCTCAACTAGTTTTGGAAATAATTTGAGAGATAAAAGATCTTGAATGAGCTTATACCTTTGTCTTATAATTGAAATAGAATCCCACATACTAATGCTGATATTATATTTCCTCATTTTAACTACTATAATGAAATGAGATCCACTAACCTTTGGTTGTACCTTTTGAAGCACTAGCTGGTCACAAACTAGAGGTATTCATTAAACCTTACTAACCTCTATATTATTATTTTTTTGAGTTTTAAGGGTATTGCATTACCTTTTGTACTCTTAGAAACAACAAGAAGAGTAATCAAATCATTTTTCACCTCCTATACCTCATCAATGGCTCTTATTTTATCTCTAGTTACAGTTGTAACTTGACCACTCGTATTGTTAGTTTCAACACCCTGAGTAAAAACAACATGATCATCCACTTGCCAATTTATATTAATGGAATTAGGTTTCGCTTGAAATTTTTGAGTCTCTCATTATGATGCCAAAATTTTATCTTGGTACTAATCTCCTTAAAAATAAAAATCTTCTTGTGTCATTTGTGGCATAATGATGTTTTGTGATACCAAGGCTTGGTTTTAAGCATCATTAAGATTTGAGGACTACCAAATTGAATAATACATCAAGTTATTTTATGGTGGGGTGGGAAAAATGTATTTTTAAGTGGAAGGAGCATTAGGATTAAGGGTAAAATATGGCTTAGCTGGAGTTATGGCTCCTTATGTTTGATAAGGTGGTTTATTTTCTTTGAAACTTTGATAAGGAGGCCTTTGATCTTTGAAGGCCTGATAGGTGGTCTGATTTTGCTATTGATAGGGCCTATTAGAATAATATTTTTGTCTCTTTATTTTCACTATTTCATTCCCAAATTACTATAACATGCTTTTCAACTCTTCTATCTCACTAGCTTGACTAGTAGGGGTTACAATTTGAGCTTGAGGTGATGAAATAAGATCTAAGGATGGAATTTGAGGGGCTGGTATAGAATTCAATTCTAAGAATATAGGCATTAGAGGTCTTGGAGAAATATTACAAGCTTGTTTCAAACTATTTTCTACCCTTATTGCAACCTCATAAGCATTTGGCAAGGTAGTACCGCCCATTGACTATATCATCACACTAATATCATAATTAAAGGATTTCAAATAGTAAAAAAATGTATATTTAGAGGATGGATTTATTAACACAGGTATTTTGGTCCATATCTTTTGAAATTTGAGGTTAAAATTAGACATGAACTCATGAAGAGCCATTGTTATGGTAGTCAATTTCTCAACTAAAGATAGGTAATCAGATTTGTCCTCAAATTGCTTGACTAAGGTTACACCGAATTCATCCTAGGTAGAAATGGAGTTTAGTGGGAGACTTATATACCATTGAAATGATTTCCTTTTGAAGAAAGTAGCAAGCAATCTGATAGCAACATTATTTTTAACAACATTGTGGTCTGAATAGAGATTAGCTACATCTTAGATATGCTCAATAAGGGTTGTTTGATTTTATCTTAATAAGAATGGGATGTTCTTGAGGGTAGACACTAGAGTGTCATAAAAATGTGATAAATTTATTGGGATACCTCTATTGAATGGAATAAACACCTAGTTTTTGATGGCCATTTAGGTAGTGGGGGTTGTAGTGATTAGAATAGTAGGATAACTAGGAGATAAATATTGATTTTGAGGATATAGTTTTGCCCTCCTGAATCTTTATCTCTTATAAGATATAAATTCAAAAGGAATACATTTATTATTTGACCTTGTGGTAACATTTGGCATGAAATAACTACTCGAATGATGTTATTAACTCTATAATTTGAAGAATCTTTAGCTTGTGTTAAAGATAGATATTATTTTCTACTACAAACCCTTCTCTTTATCTCTAAACTTTCTTTAAATATGCAAGAAAATTATTTGTTATCCCATCAGGCATGCCAAAAACTATTGTTAATCAGACTCACACATGTGTGAAGGTAGTTTTAGGCCTTCATAGTCTATTAAAACATGGAAATAATCCTAGGTTATGGGTGGCCTAATTAGTGGATTGAATATCTAGATTATAATAGCTAGCTCCCTTTTGTGTATCAATTTAGATCTCTACTCTATGATACAAACTTCTAGGGAAAAGGGGAAAATTGAAAGGAAATCCTATCTAATGATGATGATACACCTAAATTTTGATTGATCCACATAATTTAAGATTTTAAAAACACTGATTGAATAATAAATAAATTGAATATTCAACCCCAGTTGACCCCTATGCATCAGTATTTCATGAAAGATTATATCTTGTGATCAAAGATTAAGGGAAATGATGGAATAAGCCTAATTTAAGGCTCTAAATAGCCACTTATATCCACTATAACTTTAACCAAAATATATTAAACATATAACATGACCTACATAATTTGATCAACTAATAACTAGGTAAGAATCAAGATTTGACAAGGAAGAAAATTTTATCACATATGCAAATCACTGACATAAACACACTATACTAACACCTTAGAGTCTAAAAATTATCCTTATATTAATATAAAAAGGTTACACAACACAAATTTTCATATAGTATGGTCTTACCAAAAAGACAATACAATTCAAGGCTGAAAAGCCAACTTATATAGAAAAGGTACAATAGCCAAGATGTTGGCACTAAAAATAAAAGAGGAGGTCAATTCAGTCCAACTTTTATTATCAAAGCCTTAAAATAAAATCTATTTTTGTATTATTCCTTGCATGAGAAGCTCTTTGGCATTTGAAAATAATAGTGAGCTCAAGTTTGAGTCAAAACCTTCATCATGCATGATGCTATGCCAATCTTCAGATCTGAACTACTAGAAATGTTGAAAACTTGAACTTGAAGCTGAGTTGGATCATTGCATGTAAGATACTAGGAGACAAGTATGGATTAAAAAAATAACTAAAACTTTGACCAATCAACTACAAATAACTTTCCACTATTAAAGTCTTCGATCCTTTCATGAATTTGAGTCTCTATTTTATAACTAAAATAGTCATGCCTAAAGGTAGATGCATGTCTTTGAATGATTTAATTATTTCATTTATTATTTGGCATCTTATTTAATGTAGTCTCAAACTGTAGATCTTCCTATAAATAGAATAAACAATACTTTATTAGATTTTTTTCATGGTCTTTCTTGTCCTAGACATGTCTAATCTTTATTAGGCTACTTTGCATGCTTTGTATGTATTCCTTCACTTTTCATTTGGGTTCATATTCCTTCAGACATTTGTTATTGTTTTTTCCCTTCAAGCTTACTGCCCATGGATTTATACCTTATTTATTTCCTTTAGATAAAATTTTTGAAGGAATTATATCTTCAAGCTCTTTATCTTTTGTCACTTTCTCATAGATAGATTGTTCATGGGAATCGTCTCTTCATCCTTTCTGATTCGCTTTCTATTTCCTTTGGACAAAAATTCTAAAGGAATTCTTTTAAAACTACTCCTTTCTTTATTTAATTTTTTCAGGCTTCTCTTTATTAAATGGTCCTTCAAATTTTTGTTTAGTCCATTTTCCTTGCTTGTTGAGATTAAAAAAACCCTTTAGTTTTATGGAAAATGACCTTTAAAAGTATTGAAAAAGTCATCCTGTCCTTTAGAAAACTTAAATGTACCTTCAAATTTTCAAATATTGACTTTTTTGAAAGGAAAAGAGTCCCTTTTGCCTCTATGAAATAGTCTTTATGAAAAATTTAGAGGCCTTCATAATTTTGAAATGCACCATTTAGAAGTCTGAAAAGGACTTTTTTCTATGAAAAAATGCCCTTAGAGCTTTATGCAAAGATCCCTTTGGCATTAGTGAAATGGAATTTATTGAACCTTTGAAGCTGACATTTTTGAAGTAAAATAAACCTTTAGATAATTTGAAATGATCCTTTGTAACTTCAAGATGAACTTTCCTGAAAGGATAAGAGCCCTTTAAAAAATCTGAACAGGCCCAATTCTTGACATTTGGACAAATAAACATGTTTATGAAAAGTTTAGAATGATAAGTGTGACAATTTAACCTATGAGGTCAAAATTTTCAATAGTAAGCAAATATGAAACATAGCCATATATCAAAACCATCTCATGCCTAGCTAAGCCTATATCAGTGTCTATCATCCATTACATAAGCATCATTTATAAGCAATATAAACATCATACCATAAGCATTAAACATCAAAATCAAACCATGAAAATGAGCATAAATAAATATCATATGTATAACTTGTGAGTCAAATAACATAATAATGTATACAAGTAGATAAACATGTCTTTCTCTCAAAATGTACATCTCCCTACATTGGCTCATAGGCCAGAATCAAAATGATTTACAAAATGTCATAATCTAACTATATCTATGCCCTAGGGGAACCAATACCTCCTAGAACACCATTATATCTTGGTGTTATCCCACCTATCATACCTATCAATCCCCTAGCTATCCCTATCTATATACATATAGACATTGCCCACTGACCTAGTGTCACCACACTAGCACCGCCTACCAAAGTATCTTTATACTCACCCCATCAAGGATCCTATGGGAACTATGTTAAAAATATGGCCTCATAATACCATATCTCCTCTAATGTAGCTAGTTATCATGCCATGGGGATGGTACCTAGTGATTTTTATGGTGCTACCACTACTCCTTCCCTATATCTCAAGGTGTCCCTATCCTGGGTCACCAAGCCTAGTGAGGTCCTAGTCTGATCCCTCTCACTTGTCATGATGGTAACCTACCCCTATAATGTTATAATATGGCCTTATAATGTGGCCACCTAATCTTATAACACTATAATATGTCCATATACAGTGACTAAAGCCACTCATGATTGTCCATCAGGGCCAACTCGATTTGTGGCCATCATCCTCACACCTCCATCATCCTTACCAATATATATAGCTACATATATAGGCTGGTACCATGCCATGTGCCCATATATAAACCTAACATCATCTATATGTGCCCTAGCTAGTAGTTCCTCATTGTCTAACAAAGTAGGCATAGGATGTGGCTCTAGTAATAGAATCTTGAAGTCCTCTTACTTATACCTAGGGAATGGACTTGGGATGCTTTGTATCAGACTAAACTACCTCTTCACCCTCTCGAATGGGATGAACTCCACCTCCCCATCCTATTTTTTGAGTATCCATTTATAGCTCTAAAGGGAAAGTGTCTACCTCTTATATTTAGGCCATATTGGAAGCTACACATAAGGCCTTTAAGTTATGTCTCCTATTACTAGTGAACCTAGTGTACTCTACGACCACTTCACATCATGTGTACAAAATCCTACACCTGATGTAGGAAAATACCCTCTCCACCACATAAATCTAACTAGGAACTCAATCTACGTAAACCCTACCCATAATTATCCTACCGACCTTAGCATTCTAATGTGCTCATAGGACCAATAATGTGCAACCAAGAAAACAGTAATACAATACCTTGTATAGGCCCTAAAAACCCATAACTCCCTATAATAATGAGGTAAAAGTGATTTTATTTTCACTTTTGACTATCAATATTTTAGGGTTATCACCTTGATCATCAATGATCAAGGTGACCATCAATGGTCACCCTTAAACACCCTAACCATCGATGGTCAGGGTGCTCACCTTATTTCCTTAACCTTAATAGAAGCCTATTTAGTAACAACTACCCATTTTTTACCCACCCTTTGAAACTACCTTATTTACCCAATCAACTACCTTTTCACCTCATCATTGGTCCATTTCAGCCCAACTAGCACATGTTTTATAACATAATTTTTCCCTGGTCCTTTGACCATTGGGACAACATTACCACATTTACCCTTTTGAACTTGTGCCACCTCTCACTTACCTAACCTACTTGTGTATTTTTGGGAGCACTTCCTACCATGAATACCCATGACACTTGACCCATTTGTGTATTCACTAGGAACACTTCCTAGTTTAGATACCCACCAAAACATTTACATTGCTTCATAGTCATGCTAGTGTACCTAGCCACCAAAATTAAATGTGGTCACATGGTCCACTTGTATATTGTCCTATTATCACCAACCTTTATTATTATCAACTATGTCTACCTACTCTATACATGATCTTGTCTATCACACCTTTTGTCTCACTTTGTGCACCTATTTTTACTTTAGTGCCCAACCTATCATCTAAATTCATGACATCCACCTTCATCAATACTTTCACCCACCTTATCAAACCCTCACCTAATTTTACTTTACCTCATCTCCTCTTAGTTTTAGGGGGAACACTTCCTCCCATATTTGGGACAACTATACCTTTGACCAACATATATTTTTGTTTTTTAGCTTGTTGATTAAAACCATATAACAATTACGGGCAAAATGTAGACACAAAAAATCAACACACTATGATCTCAATTCTCAAAATACCCCTAGACCAATTTGGGACCCTCTCAAGACCAATCTGACCCTCTGACCCCTAACCAAACTTAACTATAGTTAATTTGACCAAACTAGCTTAACCCAACCTTTTACATATTTTTTCCTTCACCCTTTATCATCAATGGTCAGGTTGAACACCGATGGTCACCTTAACTATTGATAGTCAAGGTGCACCTCCTTAACCACCAACATGCAAACTCACCTACCTTATTCTTCTAAAAATAACACATCCAAATATAGTTACAAAACATTGCATGTGTGAGTTAAAATTAGGAATCCTAGTTCACATCTTGTTGTAACTCTCTTGCCTTGCCTATAAGAAGAGAGGAGCAATAAGGTGAAATCATCTATAATCATTATCAAGATATTATGCATTTAGAGTTCCTTTATTTTTCAAGTCAATCATCATCAATAATCTAGTGATCTAGCTACTACGTCAGAGAGCCAACTTGCCATTGCACCTCTACCAAAGCACCAAGTACCATTACTCTATCATAATCATGACATACTCCTCCAATGAGTAAACTACATCAGATAATCACTCAATTAGATTTATATAAGATAAGTATCTATTTTTTGATATTCATTTACCTTATTTGCTTTTTCCACTTAGCCTAGAAATAACCTAACTCACAAAATCCCACTTTGTGATCTTGTCAATCAGCCATTCACCAACCTAGATTCACACAGTAACCATCGATAGTTATCTCAACCATCGATGATCTATCCAACCACCAATGATCAACTTAACCAATGATGGTCATGCTAACTACCAATGGCCACTATGGTAGTATTTATAACAAGATATTTTCACCTACCTACCCCCAACAAAATCTAATTTTCCATGTCCCTACCTGTTCATAGACCCTTGCCTAATTTTTTGAAGCATACCTCAATCACCTACTACTAGTATTAACTTGTTTATCACTATTTTTAATCATTCCTAGTATATTTTATATAAAACATTCTTACATTAAATTTTAGTACCTTTTGATTATTTATCCAAATACTTTCTATTCTATTTACAAACTTAATTATTTAAAACATGTGGATTGATAGTCTAAGAGGAAGCTCTTGCATCCAAGATCTATCTATTTCTAGGCAATCCACTCAACTACCTGTCTAAAAAATAAGTATAATTTAGTGATTTCTTATTTATAAGTCATCCTCCCAAAGCAAAGAGGAGGTCTTCATAATCATTTGATTCCATGTGCACACAATCAAATAGGTTTTTCAACCATAACCATACTTAGTTTTTTACTTTTCCTTTTAGAAATAATAAGCTAAAATTCACTAAAACACTCATGAATGTCTTCAAACCTATAAATATACACTCAAATAAAATGTTAGATATAAAAATCAAAGACCATAATGTCCCTTTTAGTGCTTCCTTCATGGACACTCTCTTCTTCTTATTAATTTTTTCTTCAAGTTCTTCCTTTGGCACCTCTCTCTCATCTTTATTCATGTTCTCCATAATGATAACTCTCTTCACCTCATCTTCTTAATTTTGATCATTTAGAAACTTACATGTCCTCAAGCCTTCATGGGCACTCATATCTACTATATATTTATTGAAGACACTTATCTTATGCCTTTTCTATCTCATGAGTAGATTTATTTAGCACTTTATTCTCTTTTTCATAACCCATCCAATACATGGGTCTCACTCTTGATTTTAAATCTACTCTATCATGAGTATTAATTAATCTATACTCTTGAGACTTTACCTCAAGTCTCTTGTCTCCTCCTCAAATACACTCTCTCTTATATCTTATTTCATATTCTTCTCATGCTAATTTTTCTTGTCCATGTCCTTCATCTTCAACTTTGCATTATTATTTTCCTCTTTGTAATTTTCTTCTACCTTGCCTTCTTTTCTTTGGTACTTCACTTTAATACCCTAATGTTATACACTTGAGACATTTTCATCCCTTTTCTTCATTTGGAACCTTCATTCTCATTATCCCACAATTAAATATTTCTTTCATTTTTTATCTTCTTCATAAGCTCTCTTCATACAAGCCTTAATGACCTTAGGTTTAATATTCCATTTTTATTAATAGGTTATTTATTTTCCTTTTATATGATCTATTTTAATTTCAACTTCAACAAATTTACACTTTACTAAATTCAACAAATAGAACATACCTTGACTTGAGTCCTTATAATATTTATCCTTGCCTCTTAAGTTTCAATGTCTCATGTATTCTTGTTACCATCTATACTTATCATTCTTCCCCTTTAATACCTTCTTACTATCATATTATCTCTTACCTCTATCTCTCTATTTCTTACTCACTTATTTCTCGAGATTTTAGCTTACAATGCTACTATCTCTTCTCCATGAAATGACTAACTCTCTTAGATTGGAGTATATTTAACTTCTACCTCTAACTATATTTTCTCTCAAATGTTGTCACTTATTAGTCTCAATATCTATCACACATCTATTTCTACATCTACTTGACATCTTATCCATTTCACACAATCCTTAGAAATAATACATAATAAACATGACACATACCTTTATTTTTAATTAAACTTGTGTATTCTCCTTGAACATAAAAATATTTCACTATATTTGATACCAAATGATGCATATTATAGGCATGTAACTCCTTATCCATCACATTAATAGTTTCATTCACTGTCTTGATTCTCCTCCTTCTGTAGCTCTTTCATTCTTCACTAGGATTACTATCCTCCTAAAGCATATCCCTATTCAATAATCACCTCTAAGCCTTCCCTTATTATCCTTATACTATTCATGATCCTCTCACTCATATATCCATTTCATTCCATCCATCAATTGCTCTCTCCTCCTTTCATGTTACTCTCTCACTAGTTTCACATCTCTTCAAGGCTCGAGTTTCTCAAATCTTGTTCATTATCTCATAAAGAGAATCTTCCATCATGGATGAAATATATAAGGCATAACTTAAGTGTCTCAACCCATATTAAACCTTAACTCCTTCTCAACTACATCTTGTAATTTTTAAACTCACAATCAAGCTTTCCTCCTTTTAGCCTTTTTCAACAAATCTCCTTACTTTGAAAAATTTATAACTGATCCAAAAGATATAATCCCATACATGGGCACCCTCTATATCTTTCCTAATTTCTAATAAGTTTCACACTTTAACTCCTTATGTAGATACCCTTTCCTTTCTAACCATTGCATTAATTAAGCCTTCTAAAGGACAAAGCTATTTGGTTTGACTTAACTACAAAGCCTCCATATAAAGTAATCACATATAATTTTACCCTTTTCCACCATATATATTATCACTAAGTTTCACTTCTCAAATATTTATGCATCTCCACTTTTTTATTAACCCTACTATCCTAATTAGGTCTTTAGGCCTAATCACCTTGACACATGCTCGTAGACCCTCTGTACAAGATCATACAAGTTAAAAAACACTATAATCCTTTAAAACTTATAACAACACACCTAATTAACAAGTTTCATGAGTTTTCACTAGTTTTAACTCATTACATTTGCCTTTTTCTAATTCTAACCCTAATCTAGGGTTACAAAGTCTATAATTAGCTTGAGAGGCTTCAAATTTGGTTTTAATGAATATTTCTTGCTTGAATAGCTTTAAAAGACCTAAATAAGTTATTATTTATATATTTTCAACTCTTTCAATCCCTATATTTACTTTAAAAACTTTCAAAATCATACAAAACAATGGCTCTACTGAATTATGTCAACATAATATGCTTGAGAAAGCCAATGCAGGGTCTAAGTGCACATTTTGCTTTACCTGAGCTTATGAAAATTTACAAAAGTTTATATTTCATAATTTTGTATTTCTTAACCATATTCAAACCAATATAATCTCCATACATACATTTAATTCATTATTGAGATCACACATAGGTTTTTTGACTGTCTCTTTAGATATAACACTCACAATGACAAACCCTATCTTGAAACACTTATTAAAAAACCTATTAAAATGTAGTTTATACAATAATTCTAATTAAATAACAATACATAATATTTTTTCTCTTATTACACTTCCTCTTTTTTATTAATAATCCCTTCATTAATTTGATTCTTGACTACCAGATAGAGATACTTAGAATTCTAAGTTCAATTCTCACCTACACCTATGATCATAAATATAAAATTTCTCACAAGTCCAAAAGACTCCTTGATTAGTAACAATGTTTTTTAACCCAATAAAATTCATTAAAACCCTATGAAATGTCATATTTCTATTTTTATTATACATACAAATAGAAATACTTATAAATGTGATACAGTGTTGCATATATCATTCTGAGTCTCAAAACAAAGTACCTTCATATAATTAAAGGATTTAGATATTCAACCAAAACATAGACCACATTAATTCACACTAAATATCAGGGATTCATCACACTAAAACACTTCAATCTTATTAGTTTTATACATACATTCATTGTTTCACTATCATCCTCTTTGTCCTTAATGGACAATGCATATCTTCTTCATTATCTTCCATCATATCCATCCTCCTTCATATCTATACCTTATATCATCCTCTAAATAACTCTCTCCATGATTCTACCACCTTCCAACCACCACAAACTCATTACATTATTTTTCACATAGACTAATAACTACCCTACTTTTCATGATAAATACCATGACATGTCTAATACATTCAATAATCTTTATCTATGTCATTATCCTCATGATGTTCACATGGATTAC
This sequence comes from Torreya grandis, assembly GCA_037957365.1. Taxonomy (NCBI): domain Eukaryota; kingdom Viridiplantae; phylum Streptophyta; class Pinopsida; order Cupressales; family Taxaceae; genus Torreya; species Torreya grandis. The sequence goes on from JARHVA010002368.1 coordinate 584,964, forward strand.
CTTATAGTACACTATTAAACCTATGTAGGACTTTAAACTACAATCTTAACAACTTTGCATTTCATGAAAACCCTCAAAACACTCTATAACTCTCATTTAAGTTTCAAATATTCAAATTGGTCCTTTTGGTAGGAAAATACCAATGGGATACCAAAGGACACATAGAAACTCTTTAAACCATTCAAATACTTTCTAAAGGATCTGATAAGACCCCAAGCACATGCATAACACACTTAAACATCTACTAATAACCAAATTTGTATTGTTTGCTTTGATGCCCTTGCATCACTTTAGTATTCCCATGTCATCCTAAGGCTACCTATTGTGGGTATACCCATACTATGATACATTATGGATATGGTTATAGAGATAAATAACTAGATTTATGGTTGGCAAGATCAATTGGATACCTTACACATGCATACATAATGAGACTATGGGATGTATAAACATCTCCAAGTTCAAATATATAAAAGTTAATTTTTTGGATCATGGTGACATGAGTCTTGTGTCATATTACATATGAATATGTACTAATTTTTCCATATTCATGTGTAATAAATATCTATATTAGGTCATAATATACAACATGGTTGTGTAGATATAGTGAAACTTGTACACAAATTCTATAGTATTCTAGATTTAGAGTACTTAGTGATATGGTCATATATTAATTTTAATAGATATATAAATGAGAGGTGTCATGCTTATTTTATTTTTAAAGGGCCTATGTTAAGATCATAAACATGATACCTTAAATTAGGGATAATGTAGATATATGCAATTATAAGGACTCAATACATAGAACAATAGATGCATGGCCAACATGGCCATTGGTGATGCAAGCTTATGGATTAACTAAAATTATAGGGTAATTCAATTTATGAGTTTATAATCACTCATGTGATTGGGTACAAGGATATTTATGTTTTCCACACTAGGTGGAACCTATGTTCTTGCCCTCATATAGGACAAGACATGCAAGGGAATTAAAAGGAGAAAAGGGACATGGATATAGGGACAAATTTCTAGATGATGACATGATCCAAAACCTTAGGGGAGGAGGTAACATTTATGTATAAATTTAACAATATCAATTTGAGGAGGGAAATCAAGATATGACAACACAAAGATACATGAAACTTTAACTAATGTGGCATAGGTAGATTAAAAGCCTGAAACTTAGGGGAGAGAATGGATATTATTATAGTTATATGGAGGATATATATTACCTTTGGGAATCCATATTACAAATATTTTAGAGAGGAACCTGGAGAGACATGCTCCATATAGGAATTAAATGCCACCAATGAGGCTAGTATAAAGACGGATATGAAAGGTGAACTTCGTATAAAAATGAAAGAATGAACATTATGAGGATAGTGTGGTTCTCAATGGTCATAAATATAGGGGATATATTTTAGAATCATTCACATCTAAGTATGATAGTTTTTTTTATTATTATATTTTGTAGACTTATAGATAGTCATGTTATAAAATAGAATAGTGATTGAGAGAGAAACTGATTTTTGATACAATGATGCACAATGGTTTTTTTATTTGGGTTTTAAATGAAATATGGTGATGTGTTTATCCTTAGTTAAGGCCACTCATAATTAAATATTGAATGGAATTATTTCTTAATAGGACACAATGGTGAATCTAGATCAAGTAGAACTGAGGGGAGCATGTTGGATATTTTTACCTTGTTAGAGATGAAACAAGATTATTAAAGAGGTGATAATATGACATAGGATCATATGAATCCATTGTATTACTAGTAGGAGGAGACATTAGATTGATGTAATGAGTGATGATGGAATATCATGCCTTATAGAGTGACCATACAACACACCTACCTGCTACACATGAGGACATAAAGAGAAATCATGATATTGAAATATAGGTTATATAAATATAGATGTGGATAGCCATAATATAATTACATACATGAGAATTATGTTCAAAATATAAATCATGGAATCAATCCTTTAGAGAGGCTATGGATATTACATTGTATAAGAGTGTATGAGTGTATCCCCTCACCCACATGGAGATAAAGGTGGCACATAAATTTTTATAAATTATGCATGTGTAATATGTATTATGATGTATAAATTTAAGGATATATATGTATATAACTAATTGTTTACATCATAATAATAGTACATATGACATTGATTTCATACTTGTTATCAATCTAGAGTGTACCCTACTTGAAGATATGCACAACACACCTTCTCTCCAGTTGATACAATAGGATATTATTAGAGTGTGGGTGACCCTAATTTGAGAAGATACTCTAGAGAGGTTTTGTTCCCTTAAGATATAATACTAAAACTAATCTATATTTTTTTTATTTTTGGGATGAAAAGGGAGAAAGAAACTAAAATGGAAATTCTATCTAATGGGGTGATGCACCTGAATGATTGGTATTATATAAAATATTTCTAAAAATAAGTAAGACACACATATGAATCTGAAAAAAAAATCATTCAACCCTTAACATCAGTGTTTCAAAAGAAGGCCTAAAAGAAGTTGGTAGAGTAAATTCAAATCGTAGCTCTTCCAATGACCTATAGAGGATGATATTTTCATAGTAGATGTGGAAAGTACATACAAAATGGTAAGTAGATGCTACTTGTATGCTAGTACATATTCAAATTACACTCTATTCTAATCCAAAAATGTATGCTAAAATATATTCTTTATTTGATAAAAAAGGTATTAATTATAATTTCTTCTTTGCTTCAAGGATTAATGAAAAATGGATTGAAAAAGCCAATATATATGTTTAAAACTAACCTAAAGCCAAATTTTTGTTAATTTTAGATAATTATTTGTCTTGGTTAGTTAACTCAATACCTAATCCTTTTACAATGCTAAAATAATTAATCAAAATCCCCAAACTTTATGAGAATTTGCACAATCTTTAAATTTTGGCATAAAATTAGAGGTGGTGGGCCCATGTTAACTTCCCAACCTTACTTGCATGAAAATAATTAAATAATTTGGAATATAAATACATATTTAAATTGATTTTAAGTTATTAAATTCCCTTATCTTGCATGAAAATCATGGGAGATGCATGAAACTAATCAAACTAGTCAACTGAAGAGATGTGGACTCAAAGACTAGTCAACTTCCACTTAAACTCTACTTTCATTAAGTAGAACTTGTGGAATGAATTTATAATTATATATACACTTAATAAAAAAAAATGTCACACGGTAACTCCAAAATTAATTCATTTGATAGATTTTTAAAGTCATTCTTCAAGTTGACTGTTTGACCAACTAGGCCTATTAGACCAAATAGGCCTAAAAGCCAATATATACATTTGAAATCCATTAAATATAAAATAATAATACATTAAAATTTTAAAAAAAATTAAATATACATGTAAAAAATTTCATCATTATAATATATGTGATTTTTTATGAGAAAACACTTGCCACTCAGTTAATAGGGTTGACTAGGCATATTTTGCTCCATTTTCTTGCAGACTGGCCATTTTGATCAAGCTATTTGGGACACTTCCAAGATTATTTATGAAAAAACAAAGATTTTATGATGAATAAAAATTCTTATTATTTAATATCCATTTATTATATTTCATTGAAATATCTTGTACTTCATTTTACATAATTTTTTCTACAAAAAACATGATTTATACCCTCATTTGTATAGCTCCATGGATAAAATTTACATTTATAGAGTCCTATATTATTTTAATTTATATTTGAAAAAAATTAGTTTGATCCAAGATTATTTGACGGAAATAAATCAGCTTTTTGCTAAACTAGTTTTTTGAGGGTTTAGGAGGGTTTTGAAGTTGAATCTTCAAAATGATGATTCATGGAGTAAAGACATAAAAATAAACAAGTATTTATATTAAAATGTATAAAAATAACCCCCATAATATCCTTTAAAATATTGGGTTCCCATGCAAAAGATATTAAAAGTTACCACATGCAGAAATCTAACTTTGGGGTTTTCACTACATTCTAGGCTACCTACACTCTTAATAATTGTTCATAAATCACAGCCCCTAAAATAATATAAATTTTAAATTAATTATAATTAAATAATTTTCATCAAAATATACTAAGATAATTTGGCCAAACTTTATATGTGGTGAAAGATATGAGCATCTGAACAGGTGGCTTGGAAGGGTGCTTAGAACTGCAAAAAGTGAAAAATTCACCAAAATTAAAATAAATATTCACCTAATTTAAAATTAATTAAAATATAATAATGGGTTCTGTAAAATTCTATCAAAACACTCTAAAATCACATTTTTCTTAAAAATTAAAAAAAAAACCCTTTTGGCTTATTTGGTTGCATAAGCTTGTATGAGCATGGGTTGCTTAAAATTTGAAGTTGTAACACTATTTAAATGTAATATTATATTTAAAAACATCACCCCATGATGTTTAAACTTTTACATGGGCTTATAAACCTATGTGGTACTCTAGAACACTGCCTGCTCCAATGGTGATCTCAAACAGACATATTGAGGACTATTACAAAATAGAGAGTATATCCACTAATACAATGGGAATTAAATTTTTTAATAAGTTTCATAAAGTTGTGATGACCCTGTGTATAAAATTTAAGGTCTTGAAACCACCTATAGCTTTAAAAATCTCAAATTTCTCTCAAAATTGACCCTTGTGCATGGATTGTCTACATATTTTAACTTGACAATGTTATTTTGAAATGAAAATGAACCATTTAAAATAAATTTTTAACCAAAATTAGTGATTTTATGCCATAATTCAATATTTTAAATGGCTATTTAATGGTTTCTTAAAAGTTTTGAATGATAAGAGTAGTAATTTGGCCTTGACAGGTCACATTACTAATAGTTTTGGTGACTTTCAGGGATTGACCAGCCTATTGGTCAAAGAACTTATAAAATTTGGATAAAAATAACAAACTTTTATATACACTTATATTGGAAGTATTTTTAGATAAAGACACAATAAAATAATTGACACAAATAACAATAAACATGTGCACATATGCACTTAGAGGAACAGACAACAACTTGGAAAGGGAAAAACAACACTAAAAGCATGTACAAATATGCATGTAGATAAATGAAACATAAGGTGGTCTATTATATATAAAGTAACCTCCACCTTCTTGGTCCTCCTAGATCAAAAGGAAAATTTGGTAATTCACTTCCATAATGAGATGGATAATGGTACATCACATGTTCGCTTGCAAGCTTGGTGGTTGAAAAATCAAGTATATTCTTTGCCAACTCCTTTAGCATACTCATATGTCAAATAGTAGGATCAAATTAATCTCTAATATAAGTATACTCATCTGGTGGCTCTTCTTCTTTATCAAGCTCATTTCCTCACAATTTGATTGATTAGGCTGAGCACAAAATATATTTGTATTACCTTTTGGAAGCAGATCCATGTTTGTAGCTCATCAAGAAGATGATATCAAATTATAAAGATATAAAATAAGTCCCTATCAAGAATGATCTCTTGAGTTGGTAGAATTAAAGGGCTGCCCACTCATTTCTCTTGGTTTGGCTTGATAAAGTTACTCTCTTTGGCTGCAACCAGATCATAATCCCCTTGGAGAAGATCATATCCTACTCCCAAAACTTAAAACAAGTCCGCCAATGAACTTTTTAGCTAATTGGTAAACTTTGTCACCCCCCAAATTTATCAATTTGATTATATATTACATCAATTTATTCATTTTATTTATAAGATGGTATCACTGCTTCCTCAACCTCTTCATGAACACTTGCATCCTCCTCAACACAATCTTCTTGAAACTTATTTGAATCTAGATTTTTTTCTCTAATTACCACATGACATGCTCCTTTTCCTTCTTCTACATGTTGTTCTAGATGTATTTTAAAGCTAGAAATGAGTTATATTCTTGAGGAGGGAGGTATAGTAGCCGAGTCGCTTTAGATTGGCTTGAATACATGATTTGGTACTAAGATGGGAAAGATAAAGGCTCTTTTTGACATTTTGATTTTGGTTCTCTTCTTATTTACTTATCTTTAGCTCTAACTCTTTGATATGGTTATCAATATTATCTTTAAAGTGGTCAGTGATCCCAACAGTAGGCTATGTCATAATAATATCCTTCTTTCTTTGATAGTTCTCTTGGATAGATCTCCAAGAAGGGAAGGTATGAGAAACATGTGAAGAATTTGGAAAAATCAATGGGGCTCTCAAAATGGTCTATTGAGGAGGAATGGATGGCATATAATAAGAGTGAGGTTAGACCTATTTTTCCTTGAGACCTTTTAGTTTATCCTCAATACTTTGAATCTAACCACTTATATCCATCATCTCAATAGTAAGATTACCCTAATTTTCACTCTCAACAAGTGGCCATTACTCTTCTATTTATATAATGACTCTCTCAAATGATGAATCAGGTGAATAGGGGTATCCTGGCAGTAATATCTCTATGAGTATAGCTCTAGTGCATGCTTGTTAAGGATCACTAAAGTTTGTTTAAGTGCTGATATGGATTGGGTAACTATGAAATGGCCATAATTATGTTGGCTCGATGAGTAAGATGGCTCATGATAGGGATGGTAAGGGTTAGTATTATGATGCAATGTTTATTCATAAGGAGGATCAGGCAAATACTCCTACATATATGCCTAATATAGATCCTTGAACTCTTGGTGAGGATCATCATGTGGTTGGTCATACTAGTCATAGTGAGGATTATATAGATCCATACTATAATAATCCATTTTTGACCATTAGTAAAAAAAAGTGCTAAAATTAGTCAATATTTAAAAATATACCTAATGTTCATAACCAATTTTGAGTGTCTAAAAGTTACACTAATCTTGTGAATGCCTCTAAAGGCTAGTGTAAAGAATGAAAGTCTCACCCAATGTGATAAAAAATATTATCACTCTAGAGTGCACCCTGCTTGAAGATGTACAAAACACACCCTCCTTTACCTAATACAATTGGATCTTCTCAAAGTGTGAGTGACCCTAAAGTGAGAATAACCTCTAGAGAGGGTTGGTTCCCTTAAGATCTAATACTAAAACTAGTCTATTTTTTTTTTATTTTTGGGATGAAAAGGGAGAAAGAAATTGAAATGGAAATTCTATCTAATGGGGTGATGCACCTAAATGATTGGTATTATATGAAATATATTTTAAAATAATTAAGACACACATATGAATCTGAAATAAAACTCTACATTCAACCTTAAACATCAATGCCTCAAAAGAAGGCCTGAAAGAAGTTTGCAAAGCAAATTCAAATCCTAGATCTTCCAATGACCTATAGAGGATGATATTTTCATAGTAGAAATGGAAAAGACCTAAAAAAGGTTAAGTATATTCCACTTGTATGATATTAAAGATTCAAATTACACTCTATTCTAATCCAAAACTATATGCAAAAAGATCTTCTTTATTTGATAAAAAAGGTGTCAATTACAATTTCTTCTCTACTTTAGGAATTAATGAACAATGGCTTAAAAAATCCAATATATATGTTTAAAACTAACATAAATCCAAATTTGTGTTGATTTTAGATAAGGATTAGGTTTTTTTAGTTAATTTAAGACCTAATCCTTTTACGATGCTAAAATAATTTATCAAAATCCTCAAACTTTATAAAAATTTGCATAATCTTCAAAATTTGGCATAGAATTGGAGGTGGTGGGTCCATGCTAACTTCTCAACCTTCCATTAATTAAAATAATGACATAATTTTTAATATAAATCCATATTTAATGCGATTTTTAAGTTATTTAATATCCTTATCTTGCATGAAAAGCATGGGAGATGCATGAAACTAATCAAACTAGTCAACTGAAGAGATGTGGACTCAAAGACTAGTCAACATCCCCATAAACTCAACTTGCATAAATTAGAACTTGTATATTGACTTGATAATTATATATCCACTTTTAAAAAAAAATGTCACATGGTAACTCCAAAATTAATTCATTTGATATATTTTCAATGTCATTCTTCAAGTTGATTATTTGACCAATTAGGCCTATTAGACCATATATGCCTAAAAACCAATTTATGCATTTAAAATCCATTAGACATATAATAAGAATCTATGAAAATTTAAAAAATAAATAAATATACCTTTTAAAACTTTCATCATCATAATATGTCATTTTTATGTGAAAACACTTGCAATTCAGTCAACAAGGTTGATAGGCCTATTTTGCTCCATTTTCATATAGACTAGCCATTTTGATCAAGCTAATTGGGATACTTTTTGGATGATTTATAACCAAATTAATATTTTAGGATTAATAATAAGTCTTATTATTTGAGCTCCATTTATTGTATTTCATTGAAATGTCATGTACTTCATTTTACATGCTTTTTTCCATAAAAAACATTATTTATGCCCTCATCTGTATAGCTCCATGTACAAAATTGACATTTATGGAATACTCTCTAAGTTTAATTTAAATTTTAAAATGTTTTAGGTTGATCCGAGATGATTTATATCAATAAAATTAGATTTTGTAAAACTAATTTTTTGAGGGTTTAGGAGGGTTTTGAAGCTGAATCTTATAAATGATGATTCATGAATTACAAACATCAAAATTCCAAAATATTTACATTTATGTGTATAAAAATAACCCCCATAACATACATAAAAATATTGGGTTCCCATTCAAAATATATTAAAAGTTACCACATGGAAAAATTTACCTGTGGGGTTTTGCCTATATTCTAGGCTACCTACACTCTTAATAATTGTTCATAAATAAAAAACCCTCAAATGATATAAATTATTAATTAATTATAATTAAATAATGGTCCTAAAAATATACTAATATTTTTCATCCTAACTCCATATGTGGTGAAATATATGAGCATCTAAATAGGAGGCTTGAAAGGGTGCCTAAAACTGTAAAAAGTGAAAAATTTACCAAAATTAAAATAACTCTTCACATGATACAAAATTCCTTAAAAATCATCATTGGTTTTTTACCATGATATCAAAACATTCTAAAAGCACATTTTGCTTGAAAAGTCAAAAAAAACCCTTTTGGGTTATATGCATATTTGCTTGCATAAGTCTATATGAGCATGGTTTGCTTAAAATTTAGAGATTTACACTCTTAAAATGTATTATTATTATTATTATTATTATTATTATTATTATTATTATGTACTAACATCATTCCATGATTTTTAAACTTTTACCTAGGCTTAGAAACCTATGTGTCACTCTAGAACACTACCTGCTCCAATGGTGATCTCAAACAGACATGTTGAGGAATGTTAGAAAATAGAGAGTATCTCCACTCATCCAATGGGAATTAATTTTTTTAAAAAGGTTCCTCAAATCATGATTACCCTGTGTACAAAATTTGAGTTCTTGAAACTACTTGTAACTTCTAAAAGGCTCAATTTTCTCTCTAAATTGACCTCTATGCATGGATTATCTACATATTTTAACTTGACAATGTCTTTTTGAAATGAAAATGAACCATTTACAATCCATTTTTGACATTTTCACCAAAATTAGTGCTTTTAGTGCATAATTCTTAGCTTTAGAAGGCTATTAAATAATTTCTTAAATGTTTCGTATGAGAGGAGTAGTAATTTGGCCTTGAAAGGTCAAATTACTAAAAATACCATTTCATACATCTGTATTATTATATGATTTTGATGTTTAGTAGATATAAAATTATGGCATGCTTTTATGATGTTTTGTTTAGCATCTTTCATTTTTTAATAACAAATGGGAGACTATATATGAAAATAATGAAATACAATTTATAAAAATAACATATAAACTAAGGAGGTATAAAATATGAAAAAAAAATGTGTAATAATTAAAAATATAAGACAAGCATAAGATGTGAAAAAAAGAAAAGGTTGAAAAAAATCAAATGTAAGTAGATAAAAATAATCCAAGGAGATCATAAGATATATAAAAATGACATGGATGTAAAACATAAAATATAAGTAGGTAAAATTTATATAAGGAAAACAGAAAATGTGTAAAAATGAAAGCAAAGAAATAAGTAAACATTGGATCAATACTTACACTATATTTTCTCATATAATAACATGGTAATCTAAATCCAAAACTAACATGACAAAAATATGTGGATGTGAGGGTGATGTGAATGTGTATGAAACAAATTATTTTATTTCCCAAGGTCTTACCATGCACCTCAAAAACTAAATGCCAATAAGATTAAAAGTGAGACATAGGAGTCAAATCTTAAATAATAAGATAGAAAAGGGCAAGTAATGAAATCGTATAAATATCTATCAAAGGGATATTTGGAATGATAAGTATGAAAATATAGATTCAAGTCATGTCATAGACTTGATGTAAAAATACTTATTAGAGATAAGACATTCTAATCAAGGGTGTAAGACTAAGAGTTTTCAACATCAATGGCATAGAAAATCACACGTAAAAAGCATTTGTATTGGGATAAAAATTTAATTATATAGGTAAACCCATGAAAGCTATATTAAAAGGAATGAAAATATATTTACCTTCACACGACATGTTCCTTGTTTCTTAATACTTAGAGCCATCTGTCACTATGAGAATGGGGTATTAATGTGAAAAGACATGTGTCTCTAATGATAGATATAAATACTCATATCCTAATCTAATATCATAATACACTCCAAAGGATATTTTAATCTATTGTGAGGTAAATTATAGAGCTTGAGATTCAACCAGGATAGAGGCATGTCAATTATTTTACCATGCATTTAGATTTTAATTTTATTATTTTAAATTTTACTTTTTTTATTGTGATATTTTAGGTTTCAAGTAATTTTTATCTTTATATTTTACACATATGTATAAATTAGTAATACCAACATAATGTTCCTAATATGACTAACACAAGAAAGTTTACACAGCCTCTAAAGAGGAAAAAATAGAAACTAATATGCATAGATACTCCTAAACTTATAATATAAAAGAGAGTATGATATTATCTCTAACCTAAGTGTGCCTAAAATTAAATATTTTAAATGGAATAATGAAGACCATGAGTGGTACATAAAATATTTAATATTATATAAAAATATATATACTAGTAGTTGACCATAAGAGGGAATTCTTCAATTTAGAAAAAACTAGGAAAAAGGGATCTAGAAGTACATGTGAATGTGTATCAACTCTCATTATAATTATATGGATATGGAGGTAATCCCATTAGGGTATATGATAATGGATAAAAAATGGTAGTAATGTCACTAGATAGATCATGTAAACTTTAAATAGGTTTAACATAAGAAATGATAGAGGTAAAACTTAATAGGGGATAGATGTAATTAAGGTAAACCCAAAAGGGAATTGTGAAAAGGTAAATTTAAATAGGATCACAAAGGACACAATGGATCTATAAATACAAGAGAGGAAGATGATAAAATCTAAAATTACCAAATAATCAAAAAGGACATAATGGCTAAATGATCCTGAGAGGGACAAAGGTTAGAAAGGAAAAAATACCAAAGAATCACAAATGACATAATATCCAACAAAAATAAGAGGGAAATATGTAAATAAATACATTACCAAAGGATCACAAATGATGCAATGATGAAAATAAACATAAGAGGGGAAAGATATTAATAAGGGAAAATAAACTAAAGTAAATCATACATGAAAAGTAAAGAGTAATAAATTACACATGCTAAAGGTAGTAATATAATATAAAAAAATGATAATCTATGAGATAAAATGTATGATACAATATATGAATACCATTACACATATCATAAACAACATCATAAATTTTGAGTTTCAACTAATAATGACCTTCAATCATTGTTTCTTTCATTATCTTTGAGATACACAAAAGGAAAAACTTTGTAATGGCTTAAATAGAAAATGTAGATGTGGTATAATTTTGGGGATAATTTCCTCTAGATAGGAATAATATATATGGGGAATAAATTATCTTGGTTAAGTAGGGTGATTTGTAAGTCCCAAATTTTACCTTTCTTGTTTATTCCCATTTGCATTGTTATTATAGTATGTTCTAGACAAAAATTTCACTAATTTGAAGATGCATGGGTATAATGATATATTATTAGATATTATAAAATATATTTATGCATATATGTATTGTTGGTTAAACTAACATGTATTCATATTCTATTTTCATATAGAAATATTATGGTAATCATGAATAGTTGATCTAGTCAATGTATGTTAGTTTGTTTGAGGTATTTCTTGATTGAAAAAAATTAATTAGTGGTGTGATTACTTGTGTTGAATATGGATTTTATTTTCTTCAAGCATATCACATATTATGAATTTTGATATGTGCCTTGAGTATACTAGATTACAGTTCAGTAAAATGAGGGATATTAAATTAAATTGGTCATGTAGTTATATATATATAATTTCTTAATTTGGTCATGTAGCTACAAAACTTATATATTTTTAGCTAGTTTATGAGTTAATTTAACTATTAGGAAAGTGGATGTTATAAAATATTCAAAAAAATGTTTTAAATCTTGTAAAATTTGGATAGGAAAAAAACCCACTTTTAGAGTGGTGTGAAAATCAAGGTAAGTGAGTTAAGGGTAGAAATAAAGGCCTTTGACTTGATATGGTGAGCCTATGAGTTTTTTTAATAAAATTTAGAATAATTTTGGAATAAAAATTTATGTAATTAATGTTATTTTATATAGAGACATTAATGATTTTTTAATAGGAACTTATTTTCCATGTGCCTTAAAAGGTAGAGTCAATGCCTTAGTATGAGTAGGTACGAGGATGCAAACTTTTAGGAGATATTCTTAAAAATGTAAAAGAACACATGTTAGATTATAATTAGCCAATATGATCATGGGATTTACATATAATAATAGGGGAAGTAATTTTTGTACATATTTTGACATTCTTAAAATTTGATTTTGAAAATAAATATCATAAAAATAAGTGTAGATACTTATAGTTTATACATACTAACAAATTATCCTGTAGGAAATGTTAGAATATCATTCTTAATGAGTGTATATCTTAATAATTATAGTGAGATTAGGGTGGGATGTTTTGTGCTTATTTTTGAGATATTCCCCTAATGATAATTTTTTCTATCTACTGTCTTTGTCATCATCTTCTTATTTAACATCTACTTGTTCCTGCATTTCCTTTCCCCTCATCTTCTTCTTGTTTATGTTATTTTCCTCTAGATTTATAGCTGAATTTAATAAATTATATATTGATATAATTCTTAGACAAAATTATCATCTAGGTTTAAGTTGTAATATATTTTATAATTACACCTATGGCTGAGCTAATGGCATCATCTAATAATTATTGATGGTTTTTATGTTTTAATATGTATTTATAGGGTCCCAAATTTTCATTTATCAAAATAACAAGAATAAATCCATTTTTATCATGCAAAAAAATCACCTTAATAATAATAAAACAATTTGTGGATTTGAATCTTAAACTTGAGGAATGATATTCTATGCAAGGTTGTTAAATATATCAAGAAGCAACAGTAAGCCAAAAAGGTAAAACTAGTCTTTGGAGTCCTTAGATAAGGACACTTATTATTATTTTAATATTGTGATTTACCTAAAAAATATATCTTAAATTATCAATTGAGTGAAGTAGGATATTGGCAAGTTATAAAGTTAACCCAAAGTAAGAATTCAATCCCTGTACTATTTACTTATTTACTTTGGTAAATGTGTGTGTGTGTGTGTGTGTGTGTGTGTGTGTGTGTGTGTGTGTGTGCATGTGTGTATGTTATATTGGTATGTTATTTTATTCCATTATTATATTAATGTATTATTTTTAGTATAAATTATCTTTACATGTTTTTTTAACTTTATTTACACCTATTTGTTACAATCCTTTAGGTTAAATAGCTCTTGGCTATCATGCAATGATATTTATCTCTCTTTAGCTTATCTGTTTTACATCTTGGACCTAGTTTGGTATTTATTGTGTGTGTGTGTGTGTGTGTGTGTGTGTGTGTGTGTGTGTGTTTGTGTGTGTGTGTGTGTGATCCTTATCAAAAATTAATTATATCCCCATACTAAATTTTAGAATCACACAATTATATGTATGTTGGATCTAGTATGGTATTTTAACTTTTCCTATATTAGAGGATATTTATATTGTTGATCATATTTAACCTATAGAAATTTTTGTGAACCTAAAGTTAATCTTACCCCACCATTACATTTGGTGGTAACTTTAAAATTTTCTTAGCTTCTTATCATTGTAAATTTGTCAAGCATATGTTTATTTCAAAATATCATTTTCCTAAGTTATTAGCTTTCTAAAAAATTCAAACATACTTTGTTTTCCAAAATTATTTCATTTAGCATCCATAAAGCTTATATCTCTATTCCTATAAGGGATTTTATCAACACCCAAGATGAATACAATGACGACTTAACTAATCTCCAAAGGTTAAATAATAATAATCATAGTGCCATGTCCATGAATAATGCTATAAATAATTATCTAAATCCTTTTGATTACTATTTTTATATTTAACCAAGAGCGTAATTTTGATGATTAAAATATGTCCATGACCAATACCAATATAAAAATATCATAAATTCAAATCCTAATTTAAATAAAATATATCCTTTCAATATGGTCATGACCAATGTATACACACAATATTTTTTTTAAAATATCATTTACTGAGGTTTTTTATCTTGTAGGAACCTATTGAGTTTCAATATTTGTAGTGCATGGCTTAAAGGGTGAACCAAGAAAGGGTCAGGATAACCATTGGTGTTTCACAATAGTATTGGTTAATTATACCATACCTAAACCCATTAGAAATCCCACTTATCTAAATCTCCAAGAAAACAAATCCTAATTATCCAACTCCCTAAGAAAAAAAATCTTGATTATTCAACTCCCCAAGTAAACAAACCTTGTTTATATAATTACCTAAGTAACTCTCCTATAAAATATATATTAAATAATTAAAAATCCAATTTTACTAAAAGTTGGGCCATGGTCGACCTAGTTCAAGGCCTAATTATAACTTTTTCAAAATTGGTTCATGGTTGGATGACCTTGTCAGATAAGATTTCAGAAGGATTGAGACATATCCATTTATATAAATACAACCTTTAATTCAGTCCAATAAAGAGGAACATTCATTTTAACATTATTACAACTCATAATTCTAATACATCTACATTTGAAGGAGCCATTGCTCAGGGTTTGACTTGGATGAAATATATATTATCTTATGGGAAGTATTGGAAGCAAAGTAGGAATATTTTAGCCTATAAATTAAATAAACTAGTCATATCCATACAAATCCAAAATAATATCTTACAAATCACCATTGGCTAAGGGTGATATTGAGGCTTGACACTTTTTCTCAAATGTAAGTATTTGTAAATTTTGTTATTTCATTTGATAGATAGATATTGCTCAAAGTAATAGTTTTGAATGTATAAATCCTTGATTATATTACCTCTAAAATTAAACTTATTATATATATAGGGTTTTCATGTGGTTTGTTAAGTCTTACCCATTTTATCAACCCAAGAGTATAATTAATCACGGTGCAGATACTCCTGACCATCATCTAAATCAATGAAATGAAACATGGTACACAATACTCAAAATGATTATCTAGATGATTCTAATATATTCAAAAACCTTGATGAAAATATCATTCATTCCCTTAACATGAAGTTTCCCTTACCCAAACATCCTTACTTTACCATTGGAATAATTTTTTTGATGTGTCACTTGACACAAGACATTAATTAGGTGAATGGGTTACTAGGCCATACCTCTCTTGAAAGGAGGGAGATAATATGAGGAAAATACCTCACCAAGGTCTAAATGTACTAGGTCTTGGTATGTTTGTCTTCACTAAGTTATCTAATTTGGAATATTCTATGTAAGGGGTTTATTTTAACAAATTAAGATGCAATTATCTCTAGTTAAGGTATTCATTGAGAAATTGTGCACTTCTAAAGAGATTTCACACTTATAGAGATATACTTGCATGTTTCAGACTCTAATAGAAATCAAACTCCTTATGATTTTATTAAATGAAAATAGTTGAATTTTTTTTCATATTTTATCATTATTATAGATGCAAAAATGCTAATTTAGTGAAAAGCATAATGTAAAATAAAAATCAAGATAGACATTTAACTTAATATTACTTTTGTTCCTAGACTAACTTGATTATAAATAAAGTGAAAAAGAGTAGGGATAAAGAGACAAAAGCATGATTCCAACATAGATGAATCTAGAATCATCTAATTTAGGGAGTCTAGTAAAATTAATCTTAAGTTGAGCTATACCTAGCATAAATCCAACTAAATATGGTGCAAAAGTCTAGGGAGGTCAACTATGATAAAAAAAGACAAAACCACCATATAACATGCACAAGAAATGAATTTTGAGTCTCAACAACCTTAAAATTATCAAGTTTTTCCTTTTGATTAATGATATCTTGGAGTCAGAAAATCATCTGAATGCATAACTCATATTTAAAGCAATAATACTAAATAGCATATAGGGATAAATTATTATAGAAAGAAATGGAATGCATAATGAAAATGACTAATTATATATGTCTCTATTAAAATTTATAAATATCTAAATAGGCATATCACACTCTTATAAATATGAATAAGAAAGGTTCAAAATATAGAATTCAAAAAAAGAGAGGGAAATCAGGTCCACATGTAGAAGTAGTTGAGTTTTTCAATGTGAAATCATTAATGTAGTTGAAACTTATAGCTAGGCCATGATACTATAAATTATGGAAGTAAAATTTTTCAGCTAAGTGTAGCTAGAATTGGTTTGAGATGCATTGGGATTAAAATTTAGATTTTTCATATATGATCTTGTAGTAAATATGTTTCTTTCCATGACTAATTTTTTCATTAGTATTATCCACACATTCCAAAATGTGCACAACATGATCACATTCAATGATACAACCCAAATTGCCTTTTAATTTTGCATTTTATGATCAATTTACCATTAAGTCACCCCTAAAATTTGTCTTTGATGATTTTATTAGACACAAAGTACATTTTCAAGATTTGATGGCTTTATCAACCAAATAGATTATCAAACTTAAGCTCACACCTTACCTTGTCAGGTGCATAACTAGCTTATCTTAGTTGTATTATTACAATGCATCTACCCTATGGTTTTACACTATCTAGTTAAGTCTTTGATGTTATGTTTATTGTGATTTACCGTGGTTAGGTGGGATTTTTCCATGTGTCATTATCTTACTCACTTGATACTCTACTACTCGAATAGGTTGTACAGACTGCCATAGGGGTACAAATCAATGATATTTCACCATGTGGCATCATCTCACTCACCTACTTACCTAAGAGCTCTATTCTTGTATGGACCACTCTAGGTTAACAGGTCACCAAGATAATTCCACATGGTATCATCTTGCTAGCCTAATTATCTAGAGCTTGCTGATGTCATTGCTTCTATATAGATCCTTTCAAGATAGTAGATCATGAAGATGATTCCATGTTGTAGCATCATGATAAGCCACTTACGTAGAGTTTGCTAACATCACTAACTTTTTATGGATCCTTTTGGGATAGTAGATCACCAATATGATTCCATGTGGTAGCATCCCACTAACCTACTTGTCCAAAGCCTTTATATTGTACATAATTGATCAAGATCAATGGGTAATTAGGATCTTGACACTTGGAAGCATCACATTGATATACTTTCTTAGGGCTTTGATAAGTTGATGAATGAAAAGTGACACATGGATCTAGGTAAAACTCAAAAAATTGACTAAGTTTCAAAATTATTTTCAATGTGTTCGAGTTGTTGGGTGTCACAAAAGAATGCCACATTGTGTTGGGGGAAATATAAGTACCTATGTGCACAATATAAATGATGCAATTAGTAAATTTAAAATATAAAACCAATGGTTATGAATGTCAAAATAAATGGCTATGTAATTGAAAATAAAAATGGATAAGTCTTTGAAATTGATCAATAATAACATAAAATATTAGCAATACAAAGCCATTTGGAATGAAAACAAAATCTTTTTTAAAGTAATTTCTGACCATTTCCATGAAATAGACTACGGCAAAAAGATTATTAATATATATATATATATATATATATATATAGTTAATTTATATCAAATTAAAATATAAATGGATCAAAAAGAGGTAAACAATAATGATATAAGACATTCCTTGTAAAGGAACCTTAGCAAAATTTGACCCATTTTAAAGAAAATGACTAAGTTAAAATTGAAGCAGTTAAGAGTAAAGTTAATTTTATTGAATCATATTAGAAATGAATGATAATTCTAAGGGTAAAACCAAAAAGGTCTCTATATATATTGGATAAAATACATAGGTCAAATCATATTTTAAAAGGGTCAAGACCTTTGGGCTTAGTAAAATTTATCTTAATGACTCTAGATGCATAATTTGGACTAAGTATTTAATCATGAGAAAGAATTGAAAAAAAACACCCTTAGTCACTTAAAAATTAATACCTAGAATATGGTTAAACTAATAAATGTTTGAAAAAGTATACCATTAAACTTCTAAAGGGAAGGATTAAGAAAAAAAGAGGGTCCTCATTTTTTATGAAAATGGGTGTGTGTTGTGCTAGCAACAAAAGATAGAGACTCATACTAGAAGATAATCATGAGTATCTCAAGAATATAAAATATTAAATCCTTATCCAAACACAAACATTAAATATAAGAAATATTCCAAATTAAAGTCAAAAATATGAATGCACATGTTAGACCCTACTAGTACTAACCCACAATGACACTATTTTTTAACCTTATAGCTAAGATTAATTAAAACCAAGTTTAATACCTAAATAATAAAACCTCAAGACATCATTTCATGAATCACATCAACCCAATATAAAATTAAAACTCATTTAATACTTAAACATTAAATAAATTAATAACCTAAAAAATTGATCATCTATGCAATAAGGTAAACCAAGTACTACAAATACAACTATAATCCATGAATTAGAATTAAATACATTTAAAACCATTATTGTTTATAATTTTTGAATACTATACAAATGCACAACCACTTCTACATTTAATATAAATACAAAACAACATACAATAATTTAAGAGGTATAATATACATATTTATAAGTATAAAAATATAGAATGAGCTACATAAAATAACTGCATGATCCATCACATAGCCTAAGAATTATTATATCTAGTTGTATAAAATAATAAAGGGAGAGATTCATCTAAGTTATTTACCTCTAGCCATAAACCAATGGTCTCCTACATGCCTCTCTTTTTGGAGTGGCCCTACCCTTTATGGAGGATAGATAAGAACAATGTAGATATGGAAAAACCATAAGAACCCATGTGTTTACTAACACTATTACATGAATCAATAAAATAGAACATGTAATACATTCCTATATATAAATGATATTATAAATACATATAAAATATAATTACAATAAAATTATAATGTCTCATCTACAACATTACTTTGGCCAAAGTTTTCATTATAGTTTTTAGACTTAATAATATGAGTCATTTTTACTCACACAATACACTTTGATACTATATCATGATAATAATGATATAATAGGGTATGCATATGAGTTACCCCATACTCATAAATGGTCTTGTATTATCAAAAATTAGTTTGTAATGAATATTTAAAATTAGACTAATGAGATACTATGCACAATGAAGATATAAACAATCACAACCAAGAGTCCAATTTAACTCAATTTATATATGTTTATTAAGATAGAACAAGAATCAAGTCATTTTATTATTTTTATCTCAAAATATCATTCTATTATATTACCAATAATTACTTATGATTTTATTCAACATTAAATGCCCAAACAGTCTAAATAAAAAGGTTCAAGAGTAGTCTAGAATAATAATATGCATCAATTAAATGATGTAACTAGTCAATAGTTAAAAACTTATATGATTTCATTCCAAACACAAGCAAGATAAAAAACATAAATCCATCAAGTATTCAATCTCTTAAAATTCCTTTGTATTAAAATGGAAACAAATATATCTTTCATCATAAGTCTCAAACAATACACACACACACACACACACACACACACACACACACACACACACACACACACACACACACACACACACACACACACACACACACACACACACACACACACACACACACACACACACACACACACACACACACACACACACACACACACACACACACACACACACACACACACACACATATGGAATAACTATAACTAACAGTCCATCCCATTTATGCATGTCAATGTATTGTCATAATTAATATGATGGATTCATAAATATTCAAACAAGATTAAAAATTATTTCCACTTTATCTCAAAATAACACTATATTACAAGCATGTTTACTTTACAAATTTTACGTACTCTTTCATATAATAGTTTCTTCATTATTTACTATTTATTATAAGGTTATTCTATATATAAAAACACTGTTCTAAAAGATTTACCTCTCAATACAATTAACACAATATCCATGACTAATTATTTTAATCTAAATCTCAAACATCACCTACAACCACGTGAGTTACACAAATAAATACATTAAAATAATATAGTCACCTTCTATTAAATATCCTAATTGGTTTTCATAGTATTACATCTATTGGATCATCTATCCAATTTATAACTATCTTAATCAATCATAGTACACCATATATTTTTATGGTCATATATTTCTATTCATTAGTTAGAGAATCTACAACTTGTAAACTAGAAATACAATGACTTAGGCTGCTTATACCTAATAGAGTCATTTTAACCAATTAAAAATTTCTAGAAAAGTTTCACTCATATACACAATGTATTATATTTATGAAAGGTTATAACTAATTAAAACTATCATGCTCATCGAATAGTGTTTAATAAGTAAAATTAATCAAATAATCACTTGCAGTTGTAAAGTTGGATTTATGAAAACCTACAGTAATCACTATAATTTTATTAAAGAAATAGATATAAGATCATAATCAACATATAGTAAAACTAATAATTATACCATTATTCACAAAAAAATTCCACTTAACCATACCTTAAAGGGTTTTTAATTAAATAATATCAATCATGGATTCCATAAAAGATCACACGCAAATCCATATATAACCCTTCTATATCTCTAATGTTTTCAGGTCTTAATGTGCTAAAATTTACTCCATACATTTAAATACATGTAAAATTATAAATAAAAATAATAGGATGTCAAATTTATTATTCAATTTCATCCATCAAAATTCCCTAGGTAATATGATAGAAAACCAAAGGTCAAAAATATTCATAGTAAAACTTAGTATTTATAACATATTTGAACCAATATAAAACCTTAAAATCCCAAATTAAATTCAAATGAAAATAGGTTTGATTCTATAGGCCTGAGAATATATATGTATAAGTATTAAAATGTATGAATGACTTATATGTGTGTGTGTACACACACACACACATTTAGACCCCTCCACTATCTTGAGGGTTTTTAAACCATAAACAAATAACACATACATGTTCCTTGCCTATCATGGTTTTATTCTTATAAAGATAGGCCTAAATTTAGAATTTAAACTCCTTCCCTATGTTTATTGCCCTAAAAACCCCAGGGTAGTAAATAATGGTTTATTTAAACATAAAATAAATATTTACCCATATCAAAAAGCCTATTCATTTTCTAAAAAAATATAACCAAGAAAAGGAACTAATATGAATATTTTCCTCAAGCATGTTGTAGTTATTCCTTGCTATAAAACTTGAACTTTTCCTTCTTTTTCTTCTATCATTTGATGAAGGAATGAACCAGGTGTAGTTTTTTTTCTTCTTCCTTCTACTTATTATCTTTCCCAAATCATGCATGCTTTTCATGACTTTATAGGACCTCCATTTTATCTATAATGAAACCCCATGCAACCATATTACATAAAGGGTTCACTCCATTGCTTACATTCCACTCATAATTCCTTATTTCCTTCATGTGTTCTAAGTGTTTGAGCCATTAAACCCATTGAGACAAGGTTAAATCATGAAAAATGATAACCAAAAACCTAATTTTAATCCATTTTTGTCAAAACATCCAATCATTAAAATAACTCAAAGCTTCTAATAAATCATAACTTTTTTTGAACCCAATGTCTTATATAGAAACAAAGATTTTAAATAACACTCAACCATTTACCTTATATGGGGGGTATTTTCCCCTAATTTCCCTTTTTATATATATATACCCCCAAGGGGTAAGTCACAACAAAACCATGCATTTCATAAATTAAGGACTAATGACCATTTAACACATCAACCTATACAAATTCCCAATATACTTAAACAAGTCTCCCAATTAACATATTTTAAACTAAATGTTAATTTTTAATTAAAACATAACCCAACAAGATTATTCCATACACTAAATAAAGTAAAATGTAAAATTAATAGTTTGTGACAATTCAACCAATCCCAATGATATCATACACAATAGTATCACCAAGATGAATATTAACATATATCACCAAAAAAATCTATGAAAAGAAATAACAACCATTATGGAACTCATAAAAAAATCGCAATAAACCACACATATAACAAGAAGAAGTAAGCCTTCAATTAACATACATAAGTGGTGTGTGCATGAGTATATTTCAGTCATCTCTCTCCATTACTAATGACATATACACTCCCCATCTTTGATGATATTCTCCCTCTGTAATAGCAATGAGTGCAAAAATATCTTCCATCTAACTCATCAAACAAACTAATAGTTAGTATGTATCATGATGATAATCAAGATATAACCATAACAACTATTTAATGCAACAAGTCCACAAAAATCTTGATCATAAGCATAATGTAATAGTTATCAAAATAAATATATTTATCCACCAAATAATATATCAAAATTTATATCATAAGAAACATAATATCTACCAATAATCAATACATAATTCACTAAATAATGTCTCAAATATCCATAGGGAAAAATTGGATGTGACAACACAAAATTCTATTTCAACATATGACATACTAGACTTCAATTCTACTTAAATACCACTAGTTTGTGAGTTTTTATGATTGATTCAACTATTTAGCAAGCACACATAATAAATCAAATTTTCCTAACTGATGGACATTACTAAAAGGAAACAATATTTTATAATTTTGGCTAAGAGGGGAAATGGCATGAGAATTGCTCTACTTCTAGCCAAGCATTCATAACCCCAATAAAGATACCTTTTGTCCCTTACTAATGCCTTCATTCACTATCAACTAGATCAAAAAGCCTGTGGTGGAGGTTTTTAAGGTCAACCTTTCAAGGATAAAGTGCATATTTATATCTTAGTTCATTTCCTTTTAGAAGGAGATTTCTTTATTTTTATTCATTGAGGGTTGGGGACCAAGCCATTAGGCAAATTATAATAAAAAAGTGTGTGCTCAATTAAATCAAAGATAAAAAATGGAGCTATATTTATATTCATATTTTATGTTAGGTTCATTTGATGATATTTAGAACAAGAAATGTAATATTTCTAAATAAATATATTCTGTTATAAATCATATGCCTTCAATATTTTAAACATACTAGGAAAATATAATAGCTCATGAAAGTAGTTGAAAAATAATTTAAACATTTTATGCATAAAAATTCCACTGATGTTATTCACAAATAAGTCACAATTCTAATTCCTTAGTCAAGAGTGGTAACCATTAGGCCAAAACATATGTTTTAGCTCAAAAAAGAACACAATGAGGCTGAACCACATGAGAAAAAATAAAAAAAATGGAAAAATATAAAATTAAACCTAAAGTAAAATAAATAAAATGAAGAGAAAATAGAAAACAAGAAATAAATTATTTACATGGGCTCCCAAGATGATCAACCCTATAAGTAATGTTTGAGTAATTTCCCATTGATAGAAAATAGAACATCCTCACTAGTAAGACATCTTAGGTGAAAAGCATTTCCACCTAGGATTTTAGAAATTTGGTAGGGACCGATCCATAAAACATCAAATTTTCCTTGTTTTCTCTTATTTTTGTGAGCCTTCTCCCACATAAGGACTATATTAGAGATCCTTGAGGCCTTTATTTTTGTACAATTATAAAACCAATGTTTTATATCCTATTGATGTTTAATAAAATGTATCAAAATTTTATCACATTTTTCTTCTAATTACATGAAACTTAAGATGTGGGTTTATATTTGATCATATATTTCTAGGTAATATTTTTTAAATAACAAGGTGGTGTTTTTAGATTGGTCGAGAAGATAGGATCTTGGCCATATAATAAATGATAGGGATAAGTCCCTAAACAAGATTTGAGCCTAGTTCTATCATACCATAAATAAAACTTAGGCACATTATGTCAATCCCTTGAATTTATTTCTAATATCTTCCTAATTATAATTTAAAAATATTGTTTGTTGATTCATCTAACCCATTACCCTGAGGATAATAAGTTGAAGAAAATTTAAGCATTACTTGATGATCATAAGACTTTTCAAGGAATTATAGGAAGGAGAAAGAATGATCATTATCACATATAAGTGCGGTGGGCATAACAAACCTTGTGGTAATGTGTTCCTCAAATAACTAAATGACTACCTTGATGGTGCAATTCTTGAATGGTTAAGATTTGGCCAAATGAGTATAGAAATTGATTACTATAAATATGAACTTGTGTTCTATGGAAGAATTGGCATTAATGGATCCTAAAAATTCTAGTAGAAAATGGTCAAGATTCAATGATTGGTAGTAGTGACATAGTTGGGGTGTATTCACAATCCACAATAACTTAGCAGGTGTGAAAAATTTAGACATGTAAATACACATCCTTGAAAACTTATGGCCAATAGTAGTCTACCCATAGTATTTGATCAGATATAGTACTTATTAAGCTATGTTCAGCTCCATATTTATCGTGGAAATCTCTAATTACATCCCAAATATATTCCTTCATGATTTATTTGATTAGGTTTTTATTACATTTAATGGTTTTTTCATACACATTTTTGTTTAGCTTGCTTATGTGCCTTTTAGGTCATTATGAAAGATAATACCACATTCATGAGGAAGTGAGGACATGTTTATATTTCACCTATATAGTGTACCTTCCTAAAACTTTTATGGATAATGATGTTAATTCTAGTATTAAAATATTTCAATTGTTGAGAACTTAATTATTCTTGGCTCATGTTTGATTTCAATACTACATAGGTAATTTATTCATATATTCAACTCTATCTAATAGATCCTTAGTTGTGTCCCAATATGACATATTATCAAAAATTTTCTAGTAGATGAATTCCTTTATTCATCTTATGAAATCTTGAGTTTTAGCTTGCATGTTATAGATCTACCATTCATTGACCTAACATATTATACATTCACCATCTCTCATTTTTTCTCTTCTTATAGGATCCTCAATAAATTTAGATTGTGAGGCCCCATTTTACATAGTGCTCATCTTTGGAAAAATGAATTTGAAATTATGACTTATATGTTCTAATTATGAAATTATGTTTTTAAGTCATATCCATCTAACACATGCAAGGATTCCATGAAGACTCTCATGTGTTGGGGGCCATGAGAAAGAACTATTATCAATCATGTTTTGAATTATTACTTATGAAATAATTATGTTTAGATTTATTTATGTAATGACTATTTGTGAAATTTGATTGTTTAGGATATATATTGACTTAAATCATGATTGAATCATTAATTCTAAGCTTGTGAAATGATGAATACTTATGCATTAAATCATATCAAATTATCTACATGTGTTTTGATATTCCATGGAGGATTACCTATGATTAATTGATTAAAATTTTCTTATTTGATTAAATTCTATAGCTTCCACTATTAGGTTAAAGGAATTTGATGTGTGCATCAAGTGTGTAGGCACATGAAAAAGGGATAATGAAGGAAAGAGACTATGAAAAGCATAGTTATATCACTAATCAGTTTTAAACCTTCTTAAACCCATTATAAGAATTTGGTTGTCTAATTTTCCACCTTTGTTGACTTAGTGTATATGTTCGGTATCCAACCTTTAAGCCTAGTAGGTGAAACTTGTTGTCACCCGACCTAAATATCTTATAGCCAACATCTAGAATGTCGATTGGTTGATTAGTAAATATTTGATGAATTACCTTACTACTAATAAAAATTGGTAAAATAGGGTAGTAAGTCTTGGAATAAACCATATAAATATGTAAGAGCCATTATGCACCTTAACTAAGAATATGAAAGAATGTCCCTTAATGAGGCATGGCCAGATTGTTGATGCAGGTTTTATGCATAAAATAATGTAATGAAGTAGCCTCTAAAATTTTAAGATATTAAAAGAGGTAAAATACACTCCAAGCCATGATTTTTAGGTATCCAGTCTTTGACAACCTATTGATGGAATAGATGATAGGGCATGCAGGTTGTTGACAAGGTTTTTGGATGGAGGTGTGGTTATTAAAAGGTAGTGAATATCTATGTCAGTTGGATGGGTATTTGGATTATATTATATAGTGGTTAGGTCTATAAAAAACTCAAAAAATGAGGGAAGAGTAAGGTAAAAAATAAGGTTCTATGGTTTTTAGGAATTACTTTCCTGACTAGTTTCTAGACGAACAAGTACTCTTAGAACCTATGCCTATTGACAACATCAATTGCATACACATAATTATACATGATTAATAATTCTAAGGAAATATTGATGAAGGAAATTCACAAGCATTAGACAAAGGTTTTTCCTTTTAGGGCAATTTTTGTACACCCTTAATCAAGAGATTATGGTTCGGGCTAATGAAGTATTTGAGGTAGCTATTACACACAAAAAAATTACATCAAAGAAATCACTCATGTAGGTTTATAATTATGAATAAATTTGAACTTAATTATCCTAACAAATATATTTACCAATATTTCAATAGTCATTGCACACGCACACACACACACACACACACACACACACACACACACACACACACACACACACTCACACATTATATATATATATATATATATATATATATATATATATATATATTAGTACATCAATAATTATAACCAAGAATCCATTCATAGCTATTGTACACTAAGTATTATTGAAACATACAACCAAGAAGTAACAACCAATTACACAAAAATTGGAAATAAAATGCACAAACACATTCATTTATGATCAAATTTGATGTTGCTTTGTATTAAAAAATTCTCTGACAAAAATTCAAGTTGGATTACAATTGTTTATATAGACTTGGGGAAGGGGTCTCCTCATCTTCCAAGTTCATGTAAGTTTTTTATATATGATAGTCAAAACTTAAGTTCTAACTATGGTCTAAAAACCTATAAGATTCCAATTGGAGTTATCCATTTATAATAGCCTTTGTAAAATCTATGCAACATGTGTATGTATACAAAGATAAAATAAATTTTCTACAATTATAGCTCAAACTACATGCAAAACTTCAAAATATATGCACCATATAAAAAATTGTCCATGAACAAAGTCTTAGCATTTCATAGCTTATGAAAACAACCTGTTGAATATTTTTATATTAGATGCCTTAAAATTATATTTAGACAGGTTTTGAGGACAAGTATCACTATACTAATGCTTTAAAACTAGTGAAACTATGACTAAAAATAATTGTGCATTGCATGTTACCTATGCATCTCACTGAGTCTAGATATTTTAAAAGTCCATCTATGATTCACATCATCAAATATATATGCATGATTAAACATGGTTGTGTTACTTGAAATCTCCATAGGATTATGAGCTCTTTTATAAAACACACTCTATCACTTAGTATCTTTGCACCATGTGGTAGTCTCTCGCTAGGTCTAGTCCCATTAAATTATCATCTCTTGGCTCACACCATTGGATCTCTATGTATTGGATTCTTGTAATGTTTCCACTTGTCACTCTCATAGATATTTGGAAAATCCTTTGTTATTTTTATTGATTTTACACCATCAAATCTTTAGTACATGAGTTAATGCACATTGTAGATCTTGGTGTTTGACTCTTTTAACTCCCCATGAGCTTGACACTTATCTCATCTAGATTAACTTTAATCTTTAATGTTGACACTTGCATCATTTAATATTTATACCAGGACCTCATGATGGTGACACTCATCACCATCATGAGGCTCAGAAGGTCCTTTAAATTTTTAATCATTAATCTCACTTCATTTGATCAACTGAGCCTAAGTAATGTAGATCATTAAATCTGTAGGCATAAATAAAAGACATGGGTTAATATAAAAGACCTTATAAAAAATTCTAGCTTAATTTCTTAGTTGTATTAATAAATATGATTTATACCTAGGATTATAATATATAAAAGAGACACTACATTAATTTCGACCCTATGTAAATCATAATATATAAAAAGGACCAATCATATAGATTTTTAGCCTAAGATCTTAGTATTAATAAAATAAAATTATGAACTAGGCTAAAATATTTAGATTAAGATAAAAAAAAAAAAATGTTATCTAAGCAAGGGTACCACTTTGGCATTATACAAAATTTTTTGTCTATTATCATTCATAGTAGGGTATTCAGGAAAATTATTTTAGCATTTTTGTGCAAGGGGATTGTTGTAGGCTTTTTATAAGGGTCAATGTATTTCATCAAGGAAATTATTTCAGATAAAATGTTTGAATTAATTATCCTGAAGAGTCTTATTTCATCGGGTAAAATGTCCATGGAAACACTTTTGAAGAATGAACATTTTTGTTAAACAAAATGTTTGAGGGAATTGGTCTAGGGCAGAAGTCTTGAAAGAATTAGTTAAGGACAAAAGTTTTGAAGGATAGGTTCATAGGTTAAAGTGCCCATGCCAAAAATTCTAAAGGGTCTATGCAAAAATTATAAAGGTTATGTGCCCTAATGTCTCCACAAGATTATTTTAGAAAACATGTCCAATAGAAATTTTTTGATAAAGACAAATCCAATGAAGTTAAATTAAATAGAGCTTAATTACTTTAGAGAAATTGGCATGAGAATTTTTTTAAACAAAAATTCCAACACAATAAACCTGAAGACCAATTATTGTGGAACAAAAGTTCTAAAGACTAAATCCCAAAAAGATAAGTTCTAAAAAAGATCAATCTAAAAATAAATAAGCTCAATAGAATAAGAGTGAAACAAATATAAACATAGTCCATGAAAACACAACATCAATGCCATTTTTCCAAATTATGAAATGCCAATAGTCAATATTTTCTCAAATTTTGCAAAAAAAACATAGAAGAAGGGCTCAAAGTCAAGACCATAGTTTTTGAAAAAAAGAGGGTTCCCATTTACTATGGAAAAAAGGGGATGTTGGGTACAAAAAATAGTGACTTATAGGGGGAATACTCTTGAGTATTCAATAACCTAGAACTCTAGTTTGTAATCTTAAATAAATAATGAAGTATGACACAGAAGATACTTAAATCAAAAACATGAAAGAGACTCATAATTTCATTCACAAAAGATAATTGCCTTCTAATTTCTTATATCTATGTGTGTCAAACATGTAGTTTATTTAACCCTTTTTGTGATGAGTTTTTTAAAGTCTTCAATGGGGCTATAGGTTTCATTCCAATATATCTTAAAGCTCATAAGATTAAGGTAAGATTATAAATTTATTTTCTTCTAACTAGGTGTCCATAGCCCTAACAAAAATACATTGGGTTCCTTCTCTTCTCATTCCATAATTTTCTTGTGATCATGATGCATGGTACATTGACCTTATTTCATCATGTGAGCCTTTTAATTTTTTTTAAAATTTTTTTTTTCTCTTTTGAACTCATTGGTTCTTTTATTATTTTATTTTATTTGTTATTGAAATAAAAGAAAAGAGCTAAAACCCTAGTGAGTTGGTATTATTATAAAACAAATAATTACTAAAACATCCCTGCTAGCTACACCTATACCTAGAATTATCACTTCTAATAAGTATTTAATGTGATAAGTGAATTTGATCTAATAAAATAAGATAAATTTATAAATTTGTATGAAGTACTCTGAGAGCATATTATACATGCCTGGTAAAATTATTCAATTATGAAAACATCTAGAATAATCCATGATTACCTACCTTCATCCTAAAGACTTAAAAATACAAACAAATACCTAATCTATAAACTAGTCCCAAAGTGTCAAGATTTTAATTTTCCCTCTTTCCTATAAGTAATGAGCTCAATTGGTTTGGATTTTAACTTGTTTATAGTTAGAGAAAACACAATTTTGATCATCAGAGAAAGTAAATAACAATTATTCTACAAAGTGGAAAATATGATCTAAAAATGCAAGAAACTAAACTAAGAAAGGATAATATTGAAAGCATGAAAAAATAAAATAGAAAGTATGAAACTAATCTAAGAAATCAAGAAATCTAATAAGTGAAATAAAATAAATCTAATCTAATAAATCAAGGAAATCTAATCTAATCTTACAACTAAAGAAAATCCAAACAAGATGGGGGATGGATTTGGAAAATCTATTTGGTATGCTTTTCACTCTTTGGTAATAAGAAGGTTTTCCCCATTAAAGTTTTGAGATATGTAGGGACATCCCTATATTCATTTAGTAGGATTTTGAGCCTTTTCCTCATATGGTAGAACAAAAAATCAAAGTTACTCATTGAGACATCCCAGACACAATAAAAAAATAAATCATTCAAAGTGCCTCCTAAAATGGATATTAGATCTGATCTATAATATTAAAAGTCATCATCCTCTATAAAATCATTATGTGGAAGGTCCACAAAGATATAATTAGAATCATAAGTATAATCATGAATAACATTTTCCTCAAAAACTTCATCTAAACTCTCATTTTAAGTGTGACCTTCACTATTAGAATGAATAAGTTCTTGACTTTCCAAATTCTGAACAAAAATTCTACTTACCTAGGGCTCACTATTTCTAATTTTAGGAGTGAGATATTCATTAATTATTAATTCTAGAGGGATAATCCCATATAGTACCTATTTTTTTATCCTTTTGTTACTTTACTTTTGAATTAAAACTCTGATTATTATCATCTAAGTAATCTAATTATTTTGAATAGTTATGATCTAAAAGATATGCATCTTCAGGGGCATCATATGTGTAATCAAAGGTATTTGATTTTATGTCAATTAACATTAATGTCCACACACATTGGGGTTCTTGGTGAATCACATAATCAACCACAATGTCTTGCATAATAGAATTAGGCACTAAATTGAATTCAACATCTATCAAATCAATGAATGAGCATCTATGTGAGTTAATACTATTGAAAGGGAACTCAAAAATAGAATTAGAATTATTGGGGGAATCCTAAAAACCTTTTTTATTTTCTTGATGATAAAAACATGTATCTACCTCAAGTATAACATAATCTAAAATCTCAACATTGAAGCTTGTATGATTAAAGGAGAACAAGTCAGGAATATAATCATCAAATGAGTCTTTTGATAGAGATTTTTATGTAAACCAATAGTCACAAGAGTCATCCACACCATATTCAGAGATAATATGTTATTTTTTAAGGCAAAGTAATTGATCCTCTACCTGATCATATTCTATCTCATCGAACTGCTATAAAGGTTGACAATGTTCTTCTAAATTGACACTTTCCTCACTATCTTCATTTCCTTATTGAATTATCTCATCAAATAAAAGGCTAGAATAAACATGATCTAATTCTCCTAGCTTGATGTATTCCTCTTCTTGTTATTGGTATCTCAATTTCTCTTATAACATTACAATTTCTTTGTTTATGGCTCTAATACACTCTTCATCTAGGATCTCTTTTTCCTTTTTGTGCACAGTTCTTGGATTAAAAAGAAACCCTTCCACTATGACCCTATTTGGGAATAATAACATTATTTCTCTTTTGATAGCTTTATATAATTCATATCTAACATACCTGATATAGAGAACCTTATATAAGATGTTAAATTATTTTTTAAATCATGAACATCAATATTTAGACCAAATCAAATTAAAAATATTTCTCAAGATCACTCCAACTAGTAATAGAACTTGGTGACAACTTTCCTAACCAATCATACATTTATTCTCCCAACATGAATGGGAAAAAAATATAGATTACATGCTCAAATTTTATATCCATAACATGTATAACATATGTGTATGTAGTAATATGCCCTTCAATATCTCTTGGGTCATTATTATGGAACCTAGAAAGGTTGGGGAATGGGTCATTAGGAATATCATGTTGAATACCTAAGATATCTATGGGTGATTTGTCAAACCAATCCATTCTAGATATTTTTTAGTACAATCAAAGATGTTATCATTCCTTCTAGTGCCAGTGAGACTATTGATGTAGGTTTTATGCACACCATAGTGTAACAAGGTAGTATCTAACATTTTAGGATCTCAATGGAGGTAAATTTCACTTAAAGCCATTAGTTGTAGGTGTGTTTTCTTGGAAAACCTATTGATGGAATAGATGGTAGGGTATACAGGTTATTGACAAGGTTTTTGGATGGAGATGTGGTTCTTAAGAGGTAGTGAATCTCTATGTGAGATGGATGGGTGGATGGATTCTAATCTAGAGTGGGTAGGTATCAAAAAAAGCACAAAAAGGAGGGAATGGTAAGGAAAAAAGTAAGGTTATGTGGTTACCAGGAATTACTTCCCTAGCTAGTTTCTAAAAGGATAAGTGCTCCTAGAACATGTGCCTATTGCTAGCATTAATTACACACACACAATCGGACATGGCTAAAGAGTATAAATAAATATAGATGTAGGAAATTCACAAGCCTTATACAAAGGTTGATCCTTTTAGGGAAGTTGTTGGACACTCTTAATCAAGAGATTATGGCTTAGGTTAGTGAAGTATTTGAGGTAGTTGTTACACACACATAGAAAACTACATCAAAAAAATCACTCATGCACATTAATAATTATGAATCAATTTAAATGTAATTATAATAACTAATATATTTACCAAACTTAAAATAGTTATTACACATATATAGATCAGTACATCAGTTAGTATACCCAAGAATCCATTCACATTTATTACACATAAGGATTATTGAAACTACAACCAAGAAGTAACAACTAATTATAAAAAAATTGGAAAGAAAATGCACAAACACATTCAATGATGATCAAAATTTATGTTGATCTTATATTCAAAAATTATCTAACAAAAATCTAAGTTTGAATATAATTGTTTATATAGACTTGGGGAAGGGGTCACCTCATCCTCCAAGTTCATGCAAGGTTGTTACATGTGATAATTAAAACTTAAGTTTTAACTATGGTCTAAAACCATATAAGAGTCTAATTGTAGTTATCTATTTAAAATAGCCTTTGTAAAATCTATGCAACATGTGCATGTGTATAAATATAAAGGCAATTTTCTATATTATAGCTTAAACTACATACAAAACTTCAAAATATATGTATCTTTTACAAAATTATATATGCACAAAGTCTTATCCTTTCATATATTTTGAGAACATGTTAAATATTTTTAGATTATCCACCTTCAAATGGGATTGAGACCTGTTGAAGATAAGTATTCCTTTACCAATGCCTTAGAACCAGTGAAACTATGACTAAAAATAACAATGTGTTGTATGTTGCTTGTGCCTCTCATCAAGTCTGGATCTTTGAAAAGTACATCTAGGACTCACCACCTTTATATATCTATGCATTATTGAACATGGCTGTCCCACTTGGAAGCTCCACTAACTTCCTAGGATATTTTGAAAAACACACTCCATTGCTTAGCATCTTTACACCATGTGGAAGTCTCTCGCTAGATCTAGGCCATTTAAATTATCAAATCTTTGCTTGTGCCATTGTATCTCTATGTATTGGGTTCCTAAAATGTTACCACTTGGCACTCTCATGAAACTTTTAAAAATCCTTTATTACTATGCTTGATTTCACACCATCAGATCTTTAGTACATGAGTTAGCATGCACTTTAGATCTAGTGTTTGACTCTTTTGACTCCCTTTGAGATTAACACTTGTCTTTTCTAGGTTCACTCTAATTTTTATTATTTAAACTTACATCATTAAATATTTATACTAGGATCCTAGGATGGTGACACTAAGCACCATTGTGAGGCTTAATAGTTCCTTTAAATTTTCAACCATTGCTCTCACTTCATTTGATCAATCAAGCCTGAGTAACATGGTTCATTAGATATACAGGCATAAATAAAAGACACAAGTTAATATAAAGGACCTTATAAAAAAAATATCCTAAGGTCTTAGTTATATTAATAAATACAATTTGGACATAGGCTTAGAATATATAAAAGAACCCCCATGTTAATTTTGACCTTGTGTAAATCATAACATATAAAAAGGACCAAGCATATAGATTTTTAGACTAAGTTCCTATTATTAATCAAATATGATTATGACCTAGGCTAAAATCATTAGATTAAGTTCAAAACATAATAAAAATGCACTCTAATTAGGGGTACCACTTGGCCATTCCATAGAATTTGTGGTCTATTGTCATTGGTAGTAGGGTATTCAGGGAAATTATTTTGACACATTTTTGTAGGGGGATTGTTACAAGATTTTTGTATGGGTCAATGTATTTCATTGGGGTAATTGTTTTGGATAAAATGTTTAAAGAATTTATCTTGAAGATTCTTATTTCATTGGGCAAAATGTTTGCATCAAAACTTCCTAAGAATGAACATTTTCATTAAACAAAATGTTTGAGGGAATTGGTCCAGGGCAAAAGGATTGAAATAATTAGTCAAACATAAAATCCTCTAAGGATAGGCTCATAGGAAAAAGTGTCCATGTCATAAATTTTGAAGGGTCTATGAAAAAATTTCAAAGGGTATGTGACTTAATGTCTTGACAAGATAATTTAAGATTAAATGCCTGATAGAAAAAGTTTGATAAAGACAAATTTGATGAAGATAAATTCCATAGAGCTTAATTACTTCAAATAAATTAGCATGAGGGAGAGAAATTTTTTTGGAATTTTTTTTTGACACAATAAACCTACAGACCAATTCTTATAGGACAAAACTTTCAAAGACCAAATCCTAAAAAGGTATGTCTAAAAAAGATGAATCCAAAAACAAATAAGATCAATAGAGTAAGCTTAAAAAATATAAAGATAGTCCATGGAAACATAACACCAATGCCATTTTTCAAAAGTATGAAAGGCAAATAGTTAGTTTTTTCCCATATTTTGAAAATAACACATAAAAGAGGGGCTCAAAGTCAAGATCATAGTATGAAACAAAAGTGGGTACCCATTTCCTATGGAAAAAGGGGGATGTTGGGTACAACAAAGATAAGTGTAGGTGGTTGGATTATTTTGGGACATATTTATATATAATTTTAGATACCTTAGTTAGGTACTTTTTCCAATTTTAAATAAATATAAACTTATCATAAGGAGAAGCAATAGATAGGAATAACTGGTTAGGAGAGCTGAGTTTAGACAATTGGAGGATAGTGTCTAGGTAGTCTAAAGGTTCATAGGTGGGTTTCCTTTTAACTTGTGTTTTTTGATATTAATTTGGAGTGAAATGATATGTTATTTACTTTATCTTCTTACTTTTAGGGGAACAATACCACTTGGTTTATTTCATTTATTTTGTTGTTTGTTCATGGTTGAGTATTGGCTGCCATGTAGTGCTTGCCCATTTGAACTCCTTGAAGAGATTGTTCCTCCTTGGTTGAATGAAATTATTTATTATTTATGATGTGAATAAATTTATGATATTATTACACTAAGTTATGATGGTCTATGATCAACATCTCCATGTTGGAACTATATCAAAATCCTCCTATGTTGGGCATAGTAGAAGGTTGTTTGATCTTACCATGAATGTCCTGATCATAATGTGTCAAATTATTCCTATTTTTGGCATGGTGGAAGGCTATTTTATCCATACTTGGATGTCATAGTGGTAGTATTTTAAGTACTTCTATGTTAGGCATGTTATTAGGTTGTTTAATTGTCTTATGACCATTAATAGGAAACAATAGAGTGAAACATACTCTTGTTACTCAAATATTTTGGTATGCATTGTTATTCCATGGAAACTTTCCTACTAATTTTATATTTATAAATACTTATCTTCAATTATAAGATCATTTGAATGATTGTTTAATTTGTATATGGAAATAAAAGTCTCTTTGGGTAGAATCATGATTGGAATTATAGGTGGTTCATGGTTTCTCCCTTGTGTCAAACACCCTTACATTAATATCCACCCTTGCCCTTACCAAGTGATGTAAACATGCTCAAATCTAGGAGTTTTGAGCTTACGGGTGTCTAGAGTAATAGATCAATGATGATAAAAGGTTAGGTGGTAAGCATTACTTATAATGGCTAGTAGGTACTTGGGAGGAGATGTGGAATGCTATTGAAGAATTCTTAGTTCTTTTATACTTGAGTAAAATGATGGAAGTATCTCTAATTTATGATAAAAATATGATTGAATATATTTTAATAATAAAGATATAGAAACTAGCCTGATTGTATTATTGTTGAAAAACATAGAGTTTAGATGATATTACAATTATGGAATAAGGCATATGCATCTATTTATTGAAATCTTGGAGGCAATCTGAGATTTAATTGTTTATGAATTCTTGATTTATAGGATATCGAGAAGACTCCTCTATGTATCAAGTATTTATCCTTTGAGTCACTTTCAAATGAATAAATAGATTGATTTCCTTGTTTATATAGTCATTAGTGACTGATCTATTAGGATTTATATATTTCTATTTATCTGAATGAGAAGAGTTAATGGAATTAAACTTATCGAAAAATAAGTGGAACCTAGATAAATATCTATGTAATTTTTATTGGGAATAAAATTCATCTTGATTAAATGAATTAAAATGTGATGTTTCTAGTATTATTATTCCATCATGAATAAGACTTAAGTTATCTTTGTGTCAAATATTTTTGAAAAGGAGTCATAACTAGTTATAGCCATTGTTTTCAGACCCTTGGGAAGGATTAATTGTATTAAGAAGGCTTCATTTTGCTTATGGATTTACTAATAAATGATAGTGAGTTATTTTATTTAAGCCTTGCTAAGAACAAACTTTATATTCTTCATAGGTTTCTCCTTTAAATCTACATGGTTTAATTTATTGAACCAAGATTTTTCAAGGAATGAATTAAGACAAGGGCCATTTCTAGTTAAATCATTCAATTGAGTCTTTAAATTAGTATTCATTATGAGTGGATTCACTCTTTACCATTGAGTTTTTAGTGATAATTCTAGTCTCTCAGATGCGTTGCATGTTTAGCTAAACAAATGAGAATATTAGTTTAGCATTGAAAGACCTATTGTTTGGGAACCTTCTTATTTTATCACATATGTGATGATGTCCTTACTTGAAAAATATATACTGAGGAAGCAATACTTGGTCTAGTTTAAGTAATTTGTAGTAACATGTGCAAGTTTTTTTATTGCCTTGCCAAGTCTTAACTCTCTGAGTCATTTTTATGTTTTACTCCAACTAAAGACTTAGTTGATTTATGAATTTGATTGCACCTAGTATTTAGTTTATCTTAGACTTATCCATTTTTTAGAATCTTTTTGAGACATTCTACCTTACTCAAGCCCTTTTTGGTGACTCAATCATCCACTTGAACCTTACCTTCATCACTTTTAAATTGGGTATTATGTGACCTTTTTTCCTTAGCCAATTTATCACCTTGAGTATTTTTTGGTTTTTGTCTTTGTCAATTTCATGAATTTATATGGATGGTAAGATGAAGCTACATGTCCCTTTAATATGAACTTGGGAGTGATGTCAACATGGTTTGATGTATAGTCAATGTGAGGATAGCAGACTCATAGGATGCTACCATGTGGCATCATCTTGGTGACCCATAATATTAGAGATGATCATATAGGAAGTTTACCTCTAGGCTATCAGGATCATAGGATGTTTCCACATGGTATAATCTTGATGACCCTAGGTCCCATAGATGATTGTAAATGAATATTTACCCTAGGCTAGCTATAAAATAGGATGTTTCCATGTGGTATCATTTTGGTGACCTATGATCCTAGAGTTGGCCATATAAGAAGCTTTCCCCTAGGCCAAAAGGTGAGTGGGATGTTTTCATGTGGAATCATCCTAATGGTGCATAATCCCAAAGTTATCCATATAGAGATCTTGTCTTTGGGATAGTGGGTTAGTGGAATTTTTCTAGATGGGATCATCTAATGAGTTATTGTCTCATTAAAGTCCATTTTGAGGTTAAATCCTTTGGTCTAGTGGGATAATAGGATGTTATCATGTGGCATCATCTCAATGGTCCATAGTCCTAGGGATACTAGTGCAATAAGAAATCTCATAAGAATATCAAGTAAGTAAAAGGATGTTGCATCATAAAATAAGTACCTGAGAACTCAAAGAAAAGCTATTATATACTTGGATTTATTGAATCTACCATGTGGATGCCAATTGCATCAATTATGACCTAGGTTTAAATTAGTGGCTATTATGATGTCATAAACATAGAAATTTTTAGTGTAAGCTCATGGAGAATTCTAAGTACTAGCTAAACAAGTCAGGACTATGGGTTCCAAATTTATGGCATGCTCTAAATATGGAATGGTAATGGTAGGCATTACATGAGTTTTATGATTAACATAAATTATGGTATTTACTTATGTTTTTGGTAGGTTGTTTTCATTTTTTTTATTTCATTTTTGTTGTTTTAGAAAAAAATTGGCATGAAATAGATTTAAAAAAATTACAAGGGAGAAGACATATTTTTATATTCAAATATGATTTGATAGGTTTTCATGTAAAACAACTTGTACCATTAGAGTCAGGAGGTGTCAAAACTTTAAGATCAGTTGTAAACATGACTTAGTTTTGTGGCAGTCAATGTTTACCATTTTTTGAGGGTTTTAGGTCTTTTCTAGTAATTTCATGCAAAATATATACAAACTATAGTCTTCAATGGAAAATTTTTTTGGGTTTTTTGGGTTTTTGAATATCTCTATTGGGTATTTGATTAATTTTTAAGAGGCATTCTAGAGTTATTATTTTGAGAAAATTAGGGTTTTCATATCCATATACACTTTGGAAAATTCTATCATTCCTAGCATTACAAGAACCATTGACTCTCCAACACTTCCAAGGATACCTCCCACCTCTAATGCCAAAAACCTTGATGGTTGTAAAGGTGAGTTACATTCCTAATGAAAAATACCAACATCAAGATTTTTAACTATGGGAATAATCACCATCCCCAACATTGGGACTTTTGACTATGGGCATAGTCAACTTCCCAAACAAAGGTGAGCTACATTGAAAATTTGGTGTTAGCCCCTAGTCATACACGAGTGAATCCCTTGGTCATGTCTAACCCAAAATTTCTTAACTTTTACTCTAAGGGGGTATAAGTTTTTTTTGAAGAAGTTGCCACCATTATTTTTCAAACTATTTACACACCCAAATTGTTTATGCAAAGAGGAGAACATTATTTATTTTTAGTAAGAAAAATTCAAACATTCATAAATTTTAACCTATTTATCCTTTTGAGGTGCCATTTTTTTTAAAGCAAAATTTTTTTCAAGATCTTTGAATTTGTGATATTCTCATGCCTTTTAAATTTATACCTCTACAAATTTGATGGGGGCGTCATATTCCTAGTCCACAATAAACACAATTTAACACATACCTCCTTTATACACCATGGATCTAAGTTCCATTATAATTATTACACCATTCAACTTTAATGAGTGGAAATTCAAAGTGTAAATCTTCTTGAGGAGCAAAGGCTTACACTAAATCATGATGGGTAAAAAATAAGAGATAAGATTTGAATCAAAGAAATTGAAGTGGTACAACCAATGTGACAAATCCTATGATATATTGTGCATGTCTATGTCTCCTGAATTAATCTTTAATATCAAATATAAAACATCTCCAAATCAATTATGATACACATTAGAAAAAATATTATGAAAATAAGACATTATGATGGGTCATGAGTTAGAGAATGAGCTCTTCAGTTTGAGCCCATGTGACTTTGATACAATTTAATGCTTCTTCAGAAAGTTAAAATCACTCAAATTATAATTGAAAATATGCATCATTGACAAAAAAGATAATCAATTGATTCTTTCCATCCTTTCCAAATTGGGTTCAAACTATTTTTTCTTCATTTCTACCTTCTAATCAACCAAACATGCCATTAGAGATACATGGACCATTTCATCCTTGGATAATTTTATTGTTAATTTGACTCAGTATAAAGACAAGCTTATTCAAATGGGTACACTAAAATCATCCAAATATCATGCCTTAATTGTGAGTCATGTCAAATATAAGGCTTATCATATCAAGGAGAAGAAACATAAAAAGAATGACCCAAAGCAAAGAAAGGATCATAAATTTGATGCTAAGTCAAAAACATTAAAAGAGTATTCCTCTTTAGTAGGGAATTCCAAGAAATAAGGATTCATACATGGCTAATGCAAGAAACCTTGACATGATGAATCAGATTGACCAACTGAATAAGATGTTTGAGAAGCATAATATCAATGTCCCTAATTATTCCAATTAGATTTCATCATCATAAGAATCTTATAATGCCAAATATAGTAATAAAGTAAATATAAGGGTAAATAACTTGTTGTATTTACATCCCAACCTTCTACATGGGTTATTTATTATGGCACATTTTGATGCATAGATTCATCATAGAACATGTTCTTATCCTTGGAACCTTGTTCTATGCCTTCCATTTTATTTGGTGATGATACTTCTATAGAATTT
This sequence comes from Torreya grandis, assembly GCA_037957365.1. Taxonomy (NCBI): domain Eukaryota; kingdom Viridiplantae; phylum Streptophyta; class Pinopsida; order Cupressales; family Taxaceae; genus Torreya; species Torreya grandis. The sequence continues at coordinate 625,774 of JARHVA010002368.1, forward strand.
AGTGGGAGTGTATTTGTTAAAGTGAATGATGGGAAATTTCATGATTTTTTTTTCTCCTTCATTATCCACAAATATACTATCTATTTATTAGATCACTCACATCGATTTAGGTAAGAGAGTTGAGTTCACACCCAGTTTTGTGGTTATTAGGGACGTAAATAGTGACTCCATTATTTAACTTGTGAAAGTAGCTCACCATTCATAATTTTATAATTTATCACATTTTTCTCTTGATCAACCCTCTATTTTACTAATAAATCATTCACATGGGGTGAGAAAAGTATATCCTGATTGATTCATCTATCTCAACTATCACTACCTAGAGAAAGTCACTCATCATGACATGGTTTTAGGGTCTTCAAGAGTCAAGTTTTTTGATAGAGTTTGCTAGGTTTTCATACTTAGTAAGCATATTGAGGAGAAGTATGCCAAGGTAAAATCATGGATAACTAAATAGATATTAGAGATTTTCCATTTTGACATTGCCAACCCATTTCTAAAACATTCATTTAATAAGATAAAATAAATTCTCAATTTCATCAATGACTATTCGAGGTATACTTAAGTGTACTTTATTAAGAACAATATGACAATTTTTATCATTTTCAATACTCTAAGGTGATTGTGTGAATTTTTTAGGGTAAAACCATCAAGATTTTGTAAATCAAAAATGGTGGTGAGTATGTCAGTAACCATTTTGAGTAATTCTATGCATAGAAGAGATTGAATTATAACATATAGTTTATATAATCATTAGTATAATGGTGTTGTAGAGTAAAAAAATAGGTCCTTAAAGTAAATGGCCAATTTTATGTTACAATCCAAGTCTCTTGCACCTCAGTATTGGGATGAGGTCATTAACTATGCATGTTATACCTAGAATCAAGTTACTCATAAAGTATTGAAGGAAGTCACTCCTTTTGAAGCATGAAGTGGTTAAAACCCCATAGTGAATAAATTTTTAGTGTTTATATCTCTTGATATGACTCACATTCTCAATAAAAAACATAAGTAAATGGAACCTCATAGTTAGCATTACATATTCATTAGATATCCTAAGGGTGTTAAGGGATAAAAGATTCTCTACCCCACAAATCATGAGTTGTTCATTGAGGGGGATATTCATTTTTTATAGGTTTCTTCAGACTTCACACTCAAAACCTCTCCCCCTTCCTTAGATGCACTAGGATTTTATGATAGTTATAATTATTCATATATATCTGATTAGCTTCTTGGTGATCCTAATTCTTCTTCTAGTTTTAATGATGAGATTATAGATGAGGATTCCCCTCATCCTCCCAAAAAATCTTAAGAGGATGAGGAATATACTCCTAAATCTCTTATAACTAGTCCTATTTAGGATAGATAAAAACTACAGATTTTTGTCCAATAGGTTGGGGATCTATCAAACAACAAGTGAACCCATTCAAAAGTCTAGGATGCCATACATGATTTCATTGAAACTAGTTTTGATTTTTAATAATTTCATGAGGCATCAGATAGTCCTATGTGGGATTTTTTTTTGTAAGAGGATTATGGTTCCTTTTAGAGTAGAAAAACTTGGTATCCATTCCCTCTTTCTAAGGGAAGAAAACTTTTTTGATGTAGGTGCATATACCAAAAACAATTTGTAGTAGATGGGTTTGTAGACAAGTTTAAAACAAGTTGGGTTGAAAAACCTTTTTCTTAGGTACCTAACACTGACTATATTGAGACATTTACCATAGTTTTAATAATGATTTCACTTCAACTCACTTTTTCCATTGCCACAACATATCATTGGGATGTTCATTAGATAAATGTGAAGTATGCCCTTCTTCATGGTGATATTAAAGAGTAAAAATACATAGAACAACCATAAGAATTTTTGGAAGGTTCTTCCTTAGTTTGTAAACTTCGAAAAATCTATGGACTCAAAAAAGCTCCTCAAAGTTGGTATGCCAAGATGGACTCCTTTCTTCTTTTCATTGGATTCACTAGATGCCATTCTAATTTGAATGTCTACATCTAACATCAATATTATTCACTATTGATTTTGGTTCTATATGTGGATGACATATTGATCATAGGGAGTTATTCATCCACCATCATAGTAGTGAAAAATTCTTTATCTGATAGGTTCTCAATTACTGACTTGGTCTTGTTACATTAATTCCTTAGGATTTAAATTTCTCAGTCTAACTCTGGGATCATTATTAAATCCATATATGATCTTGATTTGATTGCGTAGTTTAACATAGCTAATTCTAAGACATCTTTGACTCCTTTTCTATCTAGTATAAAGTTTGAGGCTGATTATCCATCTCATTTGGTTGATTCAACCATGTATTAACAACTCATTGGTAGTCTCATATATCTTATGCACACTTGACATAGTATTTCATATGTAGTGGGCATGGTATCCATATTCATGCAATAACTATGAATTGCACTAAAAAGTAGCTAAGTAAATTATCCACTACATTTAGGGTACTTATAGTTTTGGGATTAACTATGGAGTGGGAATTGACATCAAATTAATTGGGTGTATAGATTCATTCTAAGGATAATTCAAACTATTATTTATCCCTTGAATTAGGTTTGATTAACTAGTCAAGAAAGAATAATAATTATATGGATTTATCTTTTACAAAGGTAGAATACAAATGAGATGTTAATGCTACCACTAAGGCTATTTGGATTCAAGGGATTCTCACTAATTTTTGCATCTAGTTTAGACAACCAACAATCATCTTCTACAATAAGCAAAGTATAATATAGATCTATAGGAATTTGGTCCTCCATTAATAGACTGAGCATATCAAGATTCACTTTTATTTCATTTGGGAGCTCATCCATGAATAAGTAATTGATCCCCACTACTTACATATACCAAAGTAGATTACTTATATATTCACCAAACCCTTCAAAAAGAATATCTTCATTTTTAGGGTATTTTTGGAGTTTAAAAAACACCAACATCCTCCTCTAGGTGGAAATATCTATGTGCTTGGGTACCTCATCAGGCCTTTGTGTTGGGACCAGATTCTAATACCCACCTAAGCTACACTTAAGTTGGGTGTTAGTGTAGGTTTTTATTCTATTTAATAGTTTTTCCCTACACATGTTTGTTTAGATTACTTTGGTGTCTTTTAGGTCATTATGAAATATAATCCAACATTCATGTGGAAGTAAGGACATGTTTTGCTTTCACTTATATAATGTACATTCCTAAAGATTGTATGGATAATGATGTTAATGCTAATATTTCAATCTTTTGATTGTTGAAAAATTACTTCATCTTGGATCATGTTTGATTTACACATAAGTAATTTCTACATGGATTTGATGTTATCTAGTAGATCCTCAATTTTATCCCACTCCAACATATTATATAGAGAGTACTAGATTTGATAATGACATGGTTACTTCTTAGGTGAAATGTTCTTTTTTGTGTGGAATTCAGGTGCCTAAGACACTCACTATTTAATATAGATGATTATGTCTGAGTACCAATCATCATTTTTGATGTCCTACACATAGTAATATTTATAAATTATCGATTTATCCACTTTATCCATGGATTTATAGAGTCCTTAACATATAACTATTTTAATTAATTACATTTTTAGCTCAAACTCTTGGAGTATGGTCATCCATTTACCATCCCTCTCCCCCAATTCATTCTACATTAGTAAATCCTTCATGTCTAGATCAACTAATACAACAAATACTTTACTACAAAGGATATAATGCCTAAACTTTATAAAAAAAATTAATCAAATCAAAGGCTTCCTTATTAATCATATAATAACTAAGTTTAACATTTTTGAGTGGGTTTCTCATGAAAACCAACCTTTCATCTCCCATTTCTTTATTCTCTACTAACACAACAACAATAAAAAAAATTTAGGTGAAAAAATAAAGGTATAAAGGTTATGCATAATATAGATTAATGAGCACTAACATGTTAACAATGGTATCCTTGATTTTATTAAAATTTACTTTTTCATTAGCCATCCAATTTATCTTAGTGTCCTTCTTTAACATAGTATTTAATGGACTAATTATTTTAGTAAAACCTAAAATAAACTTCCTCACGAAGATAATTTTACCAAAGAATGGCTTCAACTCTTTATTAGTGATAGGCTATGAGATGTTTAGAATGACCTATAATCTATCTGGGTCTATGGATATACACTTTTAAAAAATGATATGGCCTATAAGTTTTCCTTTAGTTACTCAAAATATACATTTATTAGGATTTAATGAAATCATATGGTATCCACATCTTTAAAACACTCTTCTCAAATATTTTACATGATTTGATCTTCTTTTGGATAAGATTTCAGATCATCATGTACATAACTATTAAATTTTCCATAAGGTATTTAAATGAAACATCCATTTCTATTTTAAATGTAGCACCTATGTTGATCACGCCAAAAGGCATTCTCTTGTATGCAAAGATGCTCCATTTGGTAGTGAAAGTTATCTTGATTCTATCCTCATAATTGAACACCACTTGATTATATATTGAATACCCATTAAGGAATGGCATCATATATGCACCATTCACAATCTAAAACATCTCATCCAATGAAGGCAAGGGGAAGTTATCCTTTTTAGAAGCTTTATTAAGATTACAAAATCTAACACACAATAATCTACCCATTATTTTTTCCTCACTAGTAGCAATTTCAAAACCCATATAGAATGTCTCACTAGGAAGATCATCCTTGATACAAGTAGTTTTTGGACTTATTTTAAAATCAATGGCTCTAATATCAGATTAACAAGCCTTTGTTTTTTTCTAAATGGATTGAATCTAGGCTCGAGTGGTATACTGTGTGTCAAGATTTAATTATTGAAGATTTTGAAATATTTTTAACTCCATGCAATCATGTCCTTGAAATATTTGAGGGCTTGTGAAAAATCATGAACATGTTTTTCACTTCATTTGCCTTACCCATATTATACTACTCATGTTGTTTACCTTTGATATAGGTATTCATATCTTTATCCATCTGATATTCCATGTCAAATAGTCTCTAAAGTGATAGCATTCACTTAGGTATGTTATTTGTTTTCAAAATTATAGTCCCATATTCATCTAGTTTGAAGTCTTCTCATCCATCTTCATCAATTATTTGATCTAAAAATACTTTAGTATAGGTGATGAATTTTAAGATGTGTTTGTCATCATTAAAAACTTACAAATAGTTGATATTATCTACGACTAATGAGGTAGAAACTAGATCTAGTGATAACCATCTTATTCTCCAATGGGTAATGGGATCCAAAGTGCTCAAAATAGTGTCCAATGCATTTTATATATAATTATTCTCCCTAGGCAATGTTTAGATGTTTAAGGCATCAAAATCTTCAATCAGGTTCTAGGCCTTGCTATGGTATTTAGACAAGTGTTTATCATTACATGATTATTGAATCCTTACTTTCCTAACTATGAGTTCATAATCACCCATCACTTTGATATTATTTAATTTCCTTCATATGTCAAACAAGAGTCCATGAACTAATGGTTCATACTCAACCACATTGGCTATGTAAGTGAACTACAGTCAGTAGGAAGTTAAATAAGATTTTATCCTTGTGTTGATTAATCTAATGTTAGTGACACATCCACTTTTGGACTTGGAACCCTATAATTTTAGGGTCTATAAGTCTCATTTTAATACACCAGATCATGCTTTCTTGTCAAAATATTTTGGTGATATTTGTAGTGGGATTACAACTATAATGTTCACCTCTTAGTACACTTCCTCATCCCTGATTGTGCACTTGATTTATTTATTACTTGTGAGAATCCTTTAATTGGAAAATATGTCATGCATAATTATCTTATGAGAGAATGATAGATACATATATCTGTTGCACTCAATTTGATTTGTGAATAGCATAAAGACTCTTCATCTATATTTAAATCCTTTTGTTCTAGTTTCACTAGATGTAACATCTTGTAATAAATATTAAATAGAGGACATCTAGGAAATCCTCTTCATTGAATAGGTCTAATTCCTCCACTTCTAGACCTTATTTCACACTGAGCATGTTAATGGATAGAATACCATGAACTTATTCTTATTTTTTAGGTGGATACAATCCTATTGTATATTCCTCATATAGAATATCATTATTTATATTATCCTGAATGATCATATGAGCCATTTTAGGCTCTTGATATATTCTCATTTGGTTGGATAGGCCATGCCATGGTAGCTACATATGGCTTAAATTGGTTTCCATGTAGAAATTAAGTATTCTTGACTATTCTCAACTCAATAATATGCCATAATCATCTGTAATATCCACCACTTAGATATTGATGAATTGTTGGATATATGTATCTGAAGATAGTTGCATGTGTATGTGGTTCAGATCACCCACCACCTTTACCTCTATTTTTTCAAGTTTGAAAACTCTTTTATTTAAACTTGTAGATATAATTCCAAATTATTGAAATATAACATATGGCATAATGTTCCTAGAATCACTTGAATTAACCAAACATTTATGTATTTTTTTACAAATATTCTAACTGTCAAAACAAATGGAGGAGTCTCAGTCATTTATTTATAAATATAAACATGTGCATCAAAAATATTAGTAGATTTTTCCCCCTTATTCCCAAAAAAATGTTTTAAAATCAATTCCTTTTGATTATAAATTTGTATAAATTCAAACATGGTTATATTGACTTGGGTTTCTTAATATCTTCAAAAATATCATAACTAAGTTTATCCTTCTCTAGTTTATTATTATCAAGGGTAAATATATCATAATTATTAGTTTGATAAGAATTTGGAGGTCATTTAGGTGGATGATTATTACTCTAGTTTACAGTAGGTGGAACCTAAGTACTGCTTGGTAGAGTAGAGGTGTTCAATGGGTAGATTTATTTACTCCTCAATTTTTAAATATTTCCTCTTTGAAACTACCTAAATGCATGAACCTCATTTAGATGATCTTCTAGTTCATTTTCTTCTTTAAAAGGAATTTTTGAGTTTCTAATATTAAAGTTGTGCTTGGTATCCTTCCATCTTGGTTTTAAATTTCATCAGGAATAGGCACAATTTCCATGTTGTCCATATACTTTTGTAAGATGTTTGAGTCAAATATAGACTCTTCATAGTTTTTTCAACATGGTTTGGTGTATTATGCAATCAACACTAGGTGTTCAAGGCCATGTTAGCATTTAAAAAATTAGAAGAATGATTTCTATTTTGGTTTCTAATATCAAGGTGACTCTACAAGCTTGCATTATTAGGCCTAGAATATCATTACCTATGAGGCATTTATAAATTGAAGTTTATACCCTAAGGTGTGTTATTATTATTATAATTCACATTCTGAGGTCCCTACCCATGTAGGCTAATCATATCATTTGAGAACCTTTGGACCATTTATTTAAGGTTTCCTATTACAAGGTCTATGAAAACATTTGATTAATTTATAAACTATTTTTGTGGATTATCCACATGTGCATTGGCATTTAAAAATATTAGGGCATCAAGTTGGGTCTAATTAAGAATATTATTTGTAGGAAATTGGTTACTTAAGAATGAGGGTACTACTAGTGTATGACTGATAGAAGTAGCATAGCCACTAGTATTGGGCATATTGGTTACATTATTTTAGATAATTAGGACAATATGATTACTAGTCTCTTATGAAAAATCATGGTTGTAAGGTATATAGGGTGAACCATTCGACATATATTTTATTAGAGTTGTAGGATATACTACGCTAAAGGTACCAAACATAATAGCCAAGATGGAATTCTTGACTAGGGTGTTATGAATGATAGCCTAGTTTAGCATGGGAACATAATTATACACCATTAGTTGTCATAAGGATGGTAAATATCTTGTGATAAATCTATGTGGGACCATTTTTTGATCTATGTTTATTTCATTGTAAGCTAGATATAGGAATGTTAATGTAGATGGGGTGCTTATAAGAAACATTGATGTTAAATGATCAAGGGCTCTCAGGTAAGTTTAGATGATTGGGGCTTCTAATAATAGATAGGGGTATTTAAACCTTTGGTATAGTTTGTGAAATTGAGCATTGAACATGCTCATAGGCTCATTTTATTCTCTAATAACATTTACAAAGTGATGATATAAGGCCATAGGGTTAATGACAAACCTAAAATGGTTCACGAACATTATCTCTAAATTATCCTAGGAAGTATTTTACCCATGGGGTAACCTAAAATACCAAGAATACATGGTTTCCCTTAAGGAATATGGGAACAATCTATATGTTACATACTTGTGTTAAACATGGGTTATAATTAGTTCATAATTAAAGGCTTGAATATATTCCTTAGCCATTTTTATTATTTCTAATATGAACTTAGGATAGAATATTTTTAGATTCTTAGGATGTGTTGAATCTCCAAGTCACCCCCAGAAAAACACAAAACTCATAAGGAACACATGAGAATTTGCATGCTTGTGTAGTGTTGAGTTTCCTAAAAACAACTCTACATGTAGATGTTTCTCATCCATGCCAACACTAAATGTTTATTATATGTTTTCACATCAAATAAGTATTAATTTATGCCTAAAAGGATTTTTTAATTTGTTTCCCATGTAAAGATCATTCATCACACCAATATGTTGCATAAGTTAGAGTGCATGAGTATTCCTAACTTTAAGTAGTGAAAGAGGAAAGTGCATAGGGATCCATTCCAAATTGTGAAAATAATGATCAATATATTCAATCTCTTGCGTGCTCTTATTATATGACTTCCCCATGACTAAATGGTGAAGTCCCATGCTAAGTGATAGAGTTTCATGCTTGTGCCCTTATAAAATGTAGACTATGATCTAGAATATTCACCATAACCTTCATAGACTAGTGCAAATTCCATATAAAGGTGTAGACATGTAAAGGCCACCAAAAGATCTTAAGCACAAAAGGGATCAATCTCTTATGTGTTTTTACAAAAGAATAATATTTTTTCCCTTCACAACCTTATCAATTCACTATGCAACCAAGATGCAAATTAAAATTCACAAGTGTGCACCTTAAGTATACATTTAATTATTAAATCTACTCTCGAGGGTTTATCACACTCATAATATGAAGTCCTATGCCTAAATTTAGATAATTGAACCTTCAACTTCAATATTTATAGTTGGAAGTCTAAGTCACACACAATATTTTCTATAGACTTATAAATCTTTAGGGACTTCTATGTGCACATTTATACAAGATATATATGAGTCAAAACTTTATACACCATGAAATGCACAGATGTTCTTCAAAGAAAAGTGTGTAATCCCATCTATCTAGACTATCTACACAAAATTTACATAGAGATCAATGTGTATAGTTTAGTGTGAACATTGTACCAAAAGATAGGAATGTGCAAGGTTTTCATACAAAACACACAAATATGACATAATGAGATAAAAATAAAGTGTGTGTAGCTTCCACATAGGTGAATCTAGGTGGATTTACAAGTGGTAACCATAAAGAATATGGTATTTGAGTATGATTAGACATTAAGGGGTCCAAATCTAAATAGAATTAAATGTAAAGGTATTTTTCATACTATAAGATCATGATCACATGACACCCTCATATACCTAAATGCCTTTCATTCTTAGATGCACACATGGATATATGAACAAACTTCTATCTACTTCCATGATCAAATTGTTAGAACTAAGTTGACTAAGCATGGATTGTAGTAGTTATTGCAAAGACTTTGATGTTATCAATCGACCTTAGGATCTAGATGTTGTTTTCAAATTCAAGATCCTACCTACCATCTCTAGTAGAAAATTTATTATGTAGGGCTTTTCCTAGTTATATATAAACCATGATTTTAATTTTATAAGGGTTGACATTTCTAGACATTGTAATGTTACTAATTTTTCCCTCCAAGAACCCTCTCCTAGTATAACAAAGTTCTAACTATTCTAATTTATAATATTGTACTAGACCTTGAAATTATTAACAATTGATTTAATTTCTTTATTATCTATGTTTTATGTGCATTCATGGTTGGTGATCTTTGTCTATGGATGGTTTATCCTTTCATTTATATCCTCCCTTTGCACCTCTATGTAAAAATAAAAGTATCTACAAGTTTCATGTTGTGTGTATAAATGTCTATTTAGGCATTATATATAGACCAATTGTCATCCCTCATAATGTTATGATGTGTTATTTTACCTCCATGTGAAACACTTACATAACACACCTGGTTTGAATGTCTAGTAACTAGTTTATTATTTTTTATTTTGTCATTAAATGGGTGAGGTGATCATTCTATTATCATTTCATAACATTTTACATTCTAGAAACCCTCTAACCTTTTCTTTCCCTTTTCCCATTCCTCAATTGTAGGTTTATCTCTAGCTATAGATTTCATTATTCTCTTTTTAGGTGTACATGTTGGTCCTAAACCAAGTGCATTTAGAATAGAATGAAGTTGACCTAATCCATAGGTTTGTCCCAAGGAACACAAGAGTCCCACACTTGGGGGACAATCCCATTGTTATAACAATAATCAAATAAATCTTTGATGTGAAAGTCTAGGGTGCTAGGCACAAAAGATACATGCACTAGAACACATGAGAGCCCTTTACACATAGTGCATGTTTCAAGTGATAAATTTGTTTGGCACACCCAGAGGGAATAATTTAAAATTTGGTTGATACGTTATTTATAATATCAATGATTTAAGTTTTAAAGACACTCTACAAATCACTTGGTGACTCTAAATGTCAAATATACTAGTTTAATCAACCTAAGTTCCAAAAACATATCTTTTCACCCCCAATTCCACGAAAGTATTATTATTATACCCTCCTATCATTCTTATAAAACCAAAAATTTTATTAGTTTCACCCAAAATTAGCTTGGACCAATAATATACCAGCCTCCCCATAGTGTTTTTCTCCTTCCCACCCAAGCTCAACCCCTTTAGAATCTTGATCACATTCATAATCAACCCTAACAAAACATCAAATATATGCTACTAGAATTCAACCAGTAGATGAGGGAGATTGATAAGGAGATGGAATATGGTATAAGATAGGAGGAGATCACTCAATAAGATTATCTTCATCATTAGGAGAGGGAGATTCAAAAAATGTATGAGGAGGAATGATTGGCTAGGCAAATGATAACCAAGGAAGAGAAAATACTTTAACTGCTTATGTAAACACAAGGAATTGATCCCTAAGTGGTTCCTTCTATTCATAATTTCAAAAAACATTCCCTTATAGCTATATAACAACCCATGAAAAGAGGAGATTCAATGCTCAATATTGCAAGCTTTAGGAAGGAAAAGGTTTCTAAGACTTTGAGTAATTTTTCTAATTTCATGATCCTAAATTTTAGATCCCCCATTTTGAAAGATCCCTTGCCCATGCCATCTTAAAATTATATTATTCCTTATAATCCTTAAATATAACCATGTAAACATTATTGCACCGAACAATCTAATTTTAGTATGCCCAACCTTGTTAAATCCACTCCTAATTCATTAGTTAAATCCCCTCACCCTCCCACTAGCACCACTTTTAAAGGAGAACCCATCATATGGAGACTGGATGAAGATAATTTGGATAAAGAGGAGAGTACCTCAATTGAGTATGAAGAGGAGATAATAATCATTATTCCTCTTTATATCATCAAGATAAAAAGTTTGGACCTGGAACAATAGGAAAAAATCAATCTAGCTGGCCTAATTTTGATCTCATGGAGGAAATAGTCTATGAGGATGAAGGGTTAAATTCCCTTCATCAGGAGTACTTTCAAACCCATAACCTATAAGAGGAACTCCCTCCATTCATTGAAGATAAAGAAACTGTAGTTCTTCCTCCTCTAAAGGAGGAATTTAAAATGAGGGAGAAATTAGGACTACCAACTTATTTGGGTGGATACCATTTTACATAATTAAGGAGTCCCTTGAGGGTGATCAAAGTGGTGAAGAGGAGATCATGCTTCAATATGGACACACTAATAAACTTGAAAGTAGTGTGCAGATGCCAATAAATGACATGGAGTTTCAAATTTTTTTTGATATCCTAGAAGTAAGTTATATCCTTATTCAAAAGGACTGTGTCTTGGCTAGAGCTGAGTAATGCGACCTTATCAAATAGGTTGAGAATTAAAAGTGAGTAATTCCATTAAATTTTCCTTCCTAGGGGTCAAGCAATGATCTATCTAATATTTTTTGAGATGGATATCAATTATTGGATGATTCCATAGTTTTTAATGCCCTGATTATAAGTATCACAAACCTATTTTAGTCTCAGCCTCCTAAGAAGTTGAACCAACTCCATATTGAGAAAAATGCTAACATATAAAATAAATATGAGGAGGATGTAGTATCAAGTGTGCTTTATTTTCACCCTCAAGATAAATTCATAGGGGAGTTTCCAAATTACATGTTTAACTCATAAAAGTAGTTATGTTATATACAAAGGAGCCCATCAATTAAGGAGGAAGAACTTGAGTTGGTTTGTATCCTTGTGCCCCTCCTTTTAGAAATTATAAATTTGAGAAACCAACTTGGAAAGTAAGTCTTTGCTTTTTTGTGCCTTTCACTTGGAAATAAACTTATGGATAGTAAAAATGACCTCAGAGTCTTTTATTTTGACCCAGGTAGATCAAGGTCCCTATTTTTAGTTTTTATATAATAGATTAGTTGATTTTATTTTCCCTGAGTTAATGTACACACATATATGTATTAATAAATTAGTTTTTTTTATTTTGATTTTCCTTAAGTACTTTTTCACAATTGTTTTGTTTTCTCTTCTCTTTTATTCTTATTTTTTTAGGGAGGTACTAGTTTTTCAATTGTTTAGCTATGATCCAAGTGAAATAACAAGTATTTAAAGTGTGCATGGGTGCATAGTGAATGAAATTGAGTAGAGGCATGCACATGAATCCAATAAATATAAATGCACATAAGAATTACACTATCAGGGTGTATGGATGGATTTCATGCTTCAAAAACTCCATTCCTAATGGATCAATTCAAAGGATATTTTATTAAATATTAAAAATAAAGTGGCCCATGAAGATTTTTAAAAGTATTGAATCTACAATTCACCTGTATAAAGCATTGAACTCATAAGGATAGCATGAGAAGTTGTGTACTTGCGTAGTGTTGAGTTCTCAAAATATAAGTCTATGTGAAGATGCTCTCATCCATGTTTGCACTCAATAGTTAGAATGGGTTCACACATAAACTAAGTGTTGATTTTAAACTATGAGTAGTTTCCAATGCACATACCATGAAAATATCCTTCATCACACTAATAAAACATGCAAGTCAAAGCCCATGGATCTCCCTAATTTAAAGTAGTGAAAGAAGAAAGTGTGTAAGGATAAGTTCTAAATCATGAAAACCATGCTCAATTTATTCAATCTCTTGCACATTATTATTAAAATTATTCCCTATGATTGAATGGTGAATTCCCATGCCAATTCATAGTGTTTCAAACCTATGCCCTTATAAAACATAGACTATGATATAGACTACACACCATACCATTTGTAGACTAGTGTAGGTTCTAGATAAAGATGTAAATTTATGAAATACACCAAAAGATATTAAACATAAAGGGGATCAATCCTTTATTTTATTTAATAGGATAATAATGTGTGTGACTTTCATAATCTTATAGCTACACTATACATTTATGACACATTAAAATTCAAAAGTGTGCACCAAAAATATACATTTCCTTATGGACTCTAGTGTAGGGGGTTATCACACTCAAAAGATGAAGTCTTGTATCTAAGTGTAAATAATTATGCCTTCAACTTCATTATTCTTAGGTGAAAGTCTATTTTTAATACTATCACTTCCATAGACTTAATGCTCATGAGAGAATTCCATGCACACCTTCATGAAATATATATTTGAGCTAAATTTGTACACACCATATAATGAACACATATTCTTCAAAGAAAAGAATGCACTCCCATCTATATAGACTCTCTACACACAACTTGTGTAAATATCAATGTGCATAGTTTAGTGTGAAAATGGACACCAAAGATAGGCATGCATGATGTTTTCATACCATGTTCACAAAGATGAAATAGGGAAATTGAATCAAATCTTATGCATCTTCTATGCAGGTTAGTCTAAGTGGATTTCTAGGTGGTAGTCATAAACAATAGTTGTAGATAAGTTTAATAAAATGTGATGGGGTTGAATCCAAATAGAATTAGATATAATGGTGGTTATCATAGTGTTAGATCATGATTAGACACTACCCTTGGTTGGCTAAATGCCTTTTATTCCTAGACACACATGTGAATCTATAAGTAACCTTCTAGTTACTTTCATGATCAAAGTTTTAGACCTATGTTGAATAAGCATGGCTTGTAGTAGTTTTATGAAGACTTTTATGATATTAATCATCCTTATTAATTTTACATTTCTTTTTAATTCAAGTTCCTACCTATCACCTCAAGTGGTGAATTGATTATGTAGGGCTTTCTTAGTGTTATATAAACCTTGATTTTCATTTTAGAAGGGTCAAAATTTATAGGCATCATAATGCTAATAAAATTTTAACTATAATATCCCTCTCTTGGTATAATAATGCTTAAAATATTCAAATTTATAATATTACCTTAGACCCTGTAATTAATAATAACTAATTTAGTTTCTTCATGATCTATGTTATATGTGAATTCATGGTTATTGATCCTTTTCTATGGATGTTTGTCCCTATAATTTCCATTCTCCCTTCATATCTCTATGAATAACTAAAACTATATGTAGGTCTCATTTTGTGTATACACATGTTTGTGTAGGTATTATCTATGGACTATTTGTCATCCCTCTTAATGTTGCATTGTGTCCCCTTACCTCAATGTAAAACACTTATGTAGTGCACATGATTTAAAGATATAGTAACAAATATATTAGTTTTTATTATGAAAATAAGCACATGAGGTACTATTTATTTTTGGTGTATCACATTTTTAATTCCATAAACCCTCTTACACTTTCTCTCCCTTTCCCCCTTTAGCAAGTTTATGTGTAACATTATCTATATATTTCATTAATCACTTTAACTAGTCCTAAACCAAGTGAATCTATAATAGAATGAAGCTATATTAATCTATAGTTTTATCCCAAAGATTGAAAGATTCCATCACCTTGGGGGATCATCCAATTATTAAAATGAAACACCAAATCACTCTGTAACATGCAAGTCTAGGACACTAGACACAAAAGAGTTGTATGGCATTACATGCATGATACCTTCACACACAAGTGCAAATTATAAATTATAACAATAAGTTCATGGGATATGACAAAAATTTTCATAGGACAATAAACTGATTTCTTGAGCCATATCATGGGGTTGGCCATTGGGATATACTAAGGGAAAACAAAATAATTAACCAAGGGAAGGGTAACAACTGTAGGAGATTTTCTTGCTGATTGGGTAGGTTTATCTCTCATTTTATCTTTTCTAACTCTTGGACTCCTTTGGATCTTGAGAAATAAAATTTCTAAATCTATCCCAATAAACTTATATCTTGTATTGATTATTCCATTTTCTATCTTGAGTTATTGTTCAACTTAGTGGAATAAAACTTTTTTGGAATAATTTAGTTTGAACTTTGACTATGAACTTAACCTATGATTCAATTATATATCCTTCTAGTTATAGATGAATTACTTGACACATGCCAAAAATTAGGAATAAGGGTTGTCACACCCTGCCTCTCCTAAAAGGAGGGATATCCCATGAGGAAAATACCTCCCCAAGGTCTAAATATACTAGGTATTGGTATGTTGGTATTCACTAAGTTGGATGATGTGGATTATTTAATTTAAGGGGTCTATTTTGAAAAATTAAGATATAGTTAGTTATAATTAAATAATTAATTGAGATACTACAAACTTATAAAGAGACTACACACTCATAGAGATATACTTGCATGCTTTAGTCTCTAATAGAAATCAAAATCCTTAATATTTTTTTGAATGAAAATAATCAACTTCTTTGTTAGTTTATCATGCTTATAGATGTAATGATGATACATTATAAAACAATAATCAAGATAAACATTTAACTTTAGATTTATTTTGTTCTTATAATAACTTGATTATAAATAAAGTACAAAAGAGTAGGGATAAAGAGATAAAAGCCTACTACTAACATAGATGAATCTAAAATTATCTTACTAAAGGATTCGAGTAAAACTAATCTTTATTTGAGCTCAACCTAACACAACTCCAACTAAAGATGGTGAAAGAGTCTAGGAAGGTTGATTGTTACAAAAAAAGATAAAACCACCGTATAACATACCCAAGAAATGATTTTTTGGTCTTAACAAATTTCAAATTATCAAGATTTTCCTTTTGATTAATGATATCTTGGACTCATACAATCATCTAAATTAATAAAACATATCTGAATAAATGAGAATAACATGGGGGATAGGAATAATTTATACTATAAAGTAATGAAATGTATAAGGAAAATGTCTAATTCTCTATTTCACTATTACAATTCATAAAGAGATAAACAAGCATAGCACAATCTAATTATAAAAATTTCAGCATTTAAAAAGGCCCTTGAATTCTTATAAATAGGAATAAAAGGGGTTCAAAATACAAAATTAAAAATAGAGATGGAAATGAAGTTCACATGTGGAATTAATTGAGAATTCAATTTAAATTTAGAAATGCAATTGAAACTTTTAGTTATGCCATGCTACTAAAAACCATGGAATTAAATTTTGTTAGTTAAGTGTAGTTAGAAGTGGTTAGAGATGCAAAGGGATTGAAATTTATATTTTTCATATATGATCTCATATAAAAGCCACTTCTTTCCATGATTGTGTTTTTACATAACATCAATTTTTTCACATTCACAAATGTTCATGCCATAATCATATTTAATGATACTACCCAAATTACCTTTTATTTTGTCTTTTCTAATCAATTTACCATTAAGGAACACCTAAAATTCATCATTTATGGATGGATTTGACATATATTCCATTCTTAGGATTTGATGGCTTTGATATCCAGATGAGCCATCAAACCTTAGCTCAAGCCTTGCCTTATTGGGTTCTTTCCATGTATATTCCCTATATTTTCCACTATTTAGCTGAAACTTTGATGTTGGGATGACTATATTTTATAGCAATGATGAAATATTTCACCATGTGGCATTATCTCACTCATAAAACATTATAATAATGTGTTAGGCTACACAAACTACCCTAAGGTTACAGAGTAATGGGATTTCACCACATGACATTATCCCATTCACATACTTTCCTAGGATCTCTAATATTATATGAAATACTATAGGCTATCGATTCACTAAGATTATTACATGTGGTAGCATCCTAATAATTCATTTGCCTAGAGATTTTTGATATCATTACATTTTTAAGGATCCTTCCATGATAAAAAATCACTTAGATGATACTATGTGGAAGCATCCCACTAACCCACTTTACAAGAGATTGTTTACATCACTAATTTTTATATGGATCCTCATAGGATAACATATTTCTAGGATGATTCCACATAGTAGTATCCCACTAACCCACTTACTTGGATCCTTTGTCTTATATGTAATTGGCCAAGATCAATGTGTTGTCAAGATCGTGACACTTGGAAACATCCCATTGATCTTCTCATCTGAGGCTTTGCTAACTAGATGAATGAAAAATTCCACATGGATCTAGGTAGAACTCAAAAATAGACTAGGTTTTAAAAGTTTTTTGAATGGGTTAGAGTTTTTAGGATTAGTGAAAGAGTCCCACATGGAATTAGGGCCAAGATAGGTACCTAAAATCATAATATAAAATGTCACAATTAACATGTTTAAAATAAAAAATCTAATGGTTAAGAATTTAAAGTTAAAAGGGCTATGTAATTTGAAGATAATAATGGTTGTCTTTAAAATTGAATAATCATAACCCTGAAACATTGATATATAAATCTATTTGGAATGAAAACAAAATTATTTTTTAAATCAATTTTTGACCATTTTCATGAAATAGACTAAGGCAAAAAGATTAATCAAAACAAATTTCAATCAATTTTTGTCAATGTAAAATATAAATGGATCTAAAAGAGGGTAAATTTAATGAGATAATACATGAATTTTAAATTAACCTTATCAAAATTTAACCCATTTTAAAGAAAGTGACTAAGTTCAAATTGAAGTAGCCAAGAGTACATATTAAATTTTACTGAATTAGAGCATAAATGAATGAAATTACTAAGGGGAAAACTACAAAAGGCTCTATGGAATTTAGATAAAATGCATAAGTCAAATCATATTTTTAAATGGTTAATACCTTTATACTTAGGAAATTTCATATTAATGATTGTAGATGCATAACTTGGATTTATTATTTAATAATGAGAAATCATTAAAAACAAATACCCTCAGGCACTTAAAACTTAACACCTAGTAGACAATTAAACTAATCAAGTTTTTAATAAGTAGACCATTAAAATTACAAATGGAAGGATAAATAAAAAAGAGGGTTCCCATTTTTGGAAAAAATAGAGTGTGTTGTGAAAGAAACAACACAATATAATAACATGGGTAGCTCTTTTATAGGAAATTCTCTTCCTATCAACCCTAACATTCCACATCCTACCAACACTAACATTCCATATCCTAAAATTATCAATCAAAATACACCCATAGATACAACTCAAATTCTTGATCAAATGGTTCAACAAATGGATATTATGAGAACAACTAAAAATTCCCAAATTATCCAAATGTAAAATCATATCTTAGAAATGGCAAGTCAAAATCCTATTTTCATGCATCAAAATTATCAAAAAATTTCCCCACTATTTGTTGTTGCAAAGTGTGTCATTTAAGTAGGGATGATGCTTGATCAAGCACGCAACTCTAGTTATCAATAATGTATAGGGTTAAAGGAGTTAGGCATAAGGAAAGAAAGGTTTGGCACATAAAATTTAAACACATTATCATGCTGGCATCAGTTTCACATAAGGCATGAACCTTATGCACTCACCGGATGTGTGACAATGAGGGGACCAAGTCTATGTTGGGCTATTTGTGTTATGGCACAGTCAAAGACTATCTAGGGTGTAGTGGTTCAAGGTATTCACTAGGTATCTAATGTAGAGGCTCAAAGGGATAGGTTCATTAGTGCATGCTAAAACATAGGGGGTTGAGACCTTATCAATGCATGTAGGTAAAGGAGTCCACATGGGCATGCATATTCATCCTAAGGTCATCATTCAGTGTTGGGTCTAGCTCAAGGGCCTTTCATAATGGGTAAGAGGGTTAAGTGGCATGAGGGTGCCACTTACTACTAGGGTTGAGTCCCTGTTCATCAAAATTCTTCATAGGGAGAAAACTTCACAATTCAAATAGTCTATAACACAATAAAATAAAACACTAGCAATCAATATTCATTCATTAATATCTTATTTACATTACAATAACCAGTAACAACCTTCACTGCTCAATCCTATTTTAACTAATGCCAAAAAAATCATAGATGAACATGGATTACATCTACTAATTAGCATTCCAATACTTAATCTCTCTATCACTTTCAAATTTTCCATTAGTTTTTATTTTAATAGTCTCCTCTTTTTGCTCTTAGAGGTCACCTCCTTTATATAGGCACTAACCACTCTTCTTGCTAACTAGATAAGTGCATTCCAAAGGATGGGTAGTTATGATCTTATCATCTCCACTATGCCATATAGGTTAACAAAGGTGTGTGTTAGGGGATAGGATATTGGTTGGGGTTGTACGCCTACCTATTCCACTATTTAGATCTCCATGCTCCTCAATCCTCAAACCGTCACATGTAAGACTGGGTAGATATGCCTCAAGACTCATGACATTATGTGACCATTAGCTAGCAAGCACAGGGACTCTAGGATTCTATCTAGTCAGTGCTAAGGTATGAAAAATGGTCCTTCACTACCTCCATGGGTATTTGCACATTGGGGTTGGTCTAGCTGGTATGAGATCAAGTTTTCTTAAAAAGGTGTCCCAACATCACCCCATACAAAATTTATAGTCTACCCTAGACTAACCCTAAAACACATTAGGTTCATAGAATTTTGGTACAACCTACCATAGATCCTCCTTAAAATTTTCAAAGCAATGGATAGTACGCTTAAACTCTTCAATGGTGCCATCTGCTTCTATGGATGTTACTTATAGATCAAGTACTTTTTTGCTTTCCAATTCCTTTCTGAAGGCTTCCAGCCTTTCCTTTACCCTCCTCACTCCTCCATCTAGGAGTTCACCCTACACATTAGCCTTTATTTATAGGGAATTAAATAATACCTCTAAGTCTTGCTCTTGTGTTTTTAGCTGGGCACTAAGGGAGTTAACTTATGCCATCACCTTCATGCACTCAATCCTTGAAACTATGAAATAATGTTAGAGCAAGGCATCCTTCTCCTTTATTTTCTTGAGGCATGCAATGATGACCTCTAATTAGTTTTTGAAGTTGTAGAGGATGGTGTCTACTTCTTCAACACCTTCTTTGATCTTGGTGAAGAGGTATACAATTGCTTCCATCTTCTTTATTAACTCATCCCTTATAGCCTCATAGGGGTATTCCTTCTCCTCTAGTGCTCACTTTAGTTTGGGGATCATCTTCTCAATGAGTGCATATGTGTAGTCAACCTCTTTCATGCTAGATTTGTTGAATGTGTCTCATAGGGAAGGCTCTACTTCCTCAATACACTTGATTAGTTGTTGGAGCTTGATTTTGGTTTTCTCAAGCTCCTTCTCCATGTCTTTAGAAAATTTCCTCCATATACTGGCATGAACATCATTGATGATGTTCTTGCGTAGAATATAGGTTACCATTTTATAAAATCATTGGATGAGTGCATGGGTTTCATGTCATGGGGATTCATCAGTTGGTAGTCATGGCCCTCTTCTAGCTTTTAGGCACATCAAATGGCTTTTATAGGGACCTCAAACTCCAACTAAACCATGTAGCATTTCATGGCCCATGAGACTTGGTGGTGTATAAGGGCTGTGGTGATTATAGGAGGCATGCACTCTATCATATAAAAGTCATCATCCTCCTTAAACCCTATCTATGCTTTCTCATATTTCCTAGGCTTAACCTTTGCTTCTTTTCCAAGCTCTTCTTCTTCACTAGTGTTAGTGACAATCCTTATTTCTTCAACTCTCTCTTCTTCTTTTTCTTCCTCTCTTCTCTGGAAATAGAATCACCATCTTGTTCTTCTTATGGGGTTTTTTTGATGAAATTTTCCCCCTCATCCTTTTCCTAGTACAGTGCCTCTTCCTCTACTTGTTTTTCTAAGGCACCAACATCACCTTTATGATCCTTAGGTGCCCCCTCAGAGCTAGGGTATGCCTTTTATGTGGCTTATTTTATTGTTTGGATATTTGTGCCAACTATTACCTCAACTTATTCTTTCCTAGGCTTAGTACCATTGGAACCCTTCTTTCATTCCCATTCCTCTAGCATGCACACTCTTTCCTCTTGGTCCACTTTTACTTCTCATTCCTTCTTCTAGGCACATTCTACCTTTTCCTCCTACATCCTTTCCTCTTTCTTGGCCTTTCCTTTTTTGACCTTTGTTTTCACTACTTACATGGCACATTTTTCTTCTCTCTTTTTAATTTCTCTCACCTCAAGATGGTCAATATCAACCTGGGCTATGCCTAAGTCCCTCAACTCCTTACACCTTTGGTGTAAGGTGAGTTTTGCATCAATGTGGCCTTGGTCCAAGTCCATTCCTCACCATTTATTTAGCAACATTTCCTCTTCATTGTCTACACTAGAGGGAATTACTTCTTCAGGTGCATCACCTACTTCACTCATCTCTTCCTCTTATGTATTATGCACTACTTCTCCTTTTTTCCTCTACCTCTACTATTTGGATGACCTCTATAACCACCCATACATTGGCCATCTCCTATTTCTACCCCATTAACTCTCATGCATGTTGGGTCTTGACCTCATAGGATCCAAGTCTCCTCAACCTATTTCACTAGGGGATGATTATACATTCTCAAGAAAAATATAGGTGCCTCATTTTTACTTTTCCTCTACTAAATCCTCTTTTGATGTGTCTTATTCAAATATAAAGGAAGGGGCCTTTTATTTATTTTTCTCCTTTGGTCTTGTGGGGGATCAAAAGGTGAAGCACACGTGCTTATGATATCATTCTATC
The DNA here is from genome assembly GCA_037957365.1 of Torreya grandis. Classification (NCBI taxonomy): domain Eukaryota; kingdom Viridiplantae; phylum Streptophyta; class Pinopsida; order Cupressales; family Taxaceae; genus Torreya; species Torreya grandis. Next base: position 647,978 of record JARHVA010002368.1, read on the forward strand.
ATCGAGGCTTCCCCCTCAGAATCTATCTTTAGCTTTAGCCTCTCCTTGATCTCTTCCAACATCTCCCCCCTCTTCTTTTTGGGGATCTTCTACATTTCTCAGGGCATAGGGGTTCCTTCCTCCCTAACTAGGACTAGGGGTTCGATTCATTTTTTTGTGCTAGACCCTATATTATCATCCTTTCTTTTGAGATTCATCGCATAATATAGTCTATGGATGAAGCCAAGGATTGTTATCTCCTACAAATGATCAATGTATATATAATTTGGGGCATCTTATTCATCCCCTATCACACCTCCATCTATGTGTGGGAATCTATGCCTCATCTATTATCTCTTTGTGTCTAGCGCTCTCACTAGAATGTCAATGTTCTCCATGTTGGGGATTCTACTAAGTGTGTCCTAGAATAAATTGGATAAGAAGGTGAAGGGAAGCTTCAACCATCCAAACTTTTTCCCATCCTTGAGTGTTAGGTGGATGACATAGTAGCGTTGCATGATGATGAAGGTTGTTATTCCAAACATGTTCATTAAGAGCCATTGTGGGATGCATGACTCTAACTTGAAGGCCTCTATGTATCACTTATACCACTTTACTATGAGATTCATGTATTTGGTGCTGAAGGATGTGTGGTAGGTGAAGTCCTTATATTTTTATGTTGGGATTTTATGGTGTTTTGGAAACACTCATAATTTATCTTCTCCACTGTTGACGATCCTAATCTCTTTCATGACTATCAAGATGAAGATGGAGCCCCATATGAACATCTCCTTCATGTTATGGCACATTAGCACATTATTGGTCATTTCTATAGTGATTAACTACACCAGATTGAAATTTACCCCCTAGGCCATGTGATAGGCTAAGCAGAGGTATGCCTTAGACACATAAATCCATCTCCCTCCTAGGCCTAGATTTGAGTTGACAATTCATGCTACCACCCTTATGCCTGGGTCCTCACACTTGATGATGGGGAAAGTGTATCCCCCTTGAATTAATTGAGGGGCTTTATGATGTGCTCCACCTTTTCATCATCACCCATCAACTAATGTATGTCTTTTTTAGAGTTTGGTAGTATGGTTATTCTATTAATCAAGCATGCAAATATCTTCATGCATTACACTACAAAGTACACATGGTCTTCATGTATACATAAGAGTAGGAATTGAATAAGTCCCTCTATATTTATAAAATAAGGCAACTCATAGAGTTGAGATATGCCTAAAGCATTCAATCTATCTCTTATTGAAATGTTAAGGATTGCATCTCCCTCTAGGGTCTTGCACCTAGTGTCCACCATCTAGTCTTACATCATGTCTTGAAAGTTACTTGATGTATAGTGGTTGTATTCATATAACTGGCATATATGCATGAATGAGTGTCAAGGTTCACCCACTAACACTTTAAGTGGGAATTCCATATGCTAGTAGGACATCTTGGTCAATGTATTAGCTTCCATTATTACAACATTGACCACTTCCACTACCTACACCCTTGTCTTGGTGGTAGCTAATTATACTATTTGAAACCACTTGGGTTTGAGTCACACATCTTTATATCTTGATGCCTTTTACTTATTTATCATTCTGAATCTACTGGAATTGAAGCACAAAAGGTGTGGCTTATTGAAACCCCTAATTTTGGTTTGGTATGAGTTGTCTATCTAAGATTTTTAGCCATTAATGGTAGCATGGCATCTATTTTATTTCACCTTCTCTATTCTAGTTTTGTTGTGCCACTTCACTCTTGATGCACTTTCTATTCTAGTTTGCTACACCAATTTTATTACTTGATGTGCTATCTATTTTATGAGAATTCACTCTCTTTGGGTCATTTGGCTCTAGTTCTTAGTTAGTTTCACATGAGTTTGTAACCCTATTCATCTTCCATTCACCCTACTTATAGCTTGATATGTTAACCACTATTATTAATGCCACCATCTAGACTTGATTGATGGTTTTTCTGAGAGATCATGAGATCTTCAAAAATTCCATGTCTTGTCCATATTAAATGTGTATCTTTGTCTGTCATCATACTAAATACTTCTAATGGATTTTTGGTGATGTGGAATCTTTTTTTAAATGGTCACTTCTAACTCTTCCTAGGTGAATGCTAACTATTTTCAATGATATATTTTTATGCATCTCCTTGGCATGACCTTCCCCTCTCTTGTGGCAACTTAGGTGTAGCACCTCACATGCACATAATTTAGCCTCCTTAGTTTCACTTCTTCTAAATATGATATCATTTTATCATGCTCCTTTGTCTTAGTAAATTTCTCATGTGTCATCTTGTCGTGGCCTATCCTACCCCAAACAAATTCCTTGCACTAGCCCTCCATCACTTGGTATATTTATCTACTTTGCATACTTCATAGGAAGTGCATCTTCTTGCCTATCTTGCACTTAATTGATTTGAACATCTTCTCTTCTCATCTTACATCCAACCTAGTTAAAAATCTTCTCATTTGGTTTTACACCCAACATGGTTGAGAATATTTTCTTGAACCATCCTTCTAGTGATTCATCATTTTCAAGTGCTCTTCCTACCATCTCACCATGCACCTCTCACATAGATGCTTATTTTTCTACTACTAATTGACTTATAGGCTTCATACACACACAAATTAGGTGTATAACCTCATGTACTTGTGTTTTAGGTGCTTGAACCACCCAATTGGATTTATTCATGGAGTGGTAAAACATAGGGATCTTTGTGGCTATCTCACTTTGCCTATTGCCTATCTATACAATAAGAACCAAAAAAATTGAAGAATCACATGGTTTGGCTTGTGTCAAACCTTATTTGGGTCAAATCAATTCAAATTTAATGTTGACCAAAGATTCAAAATATTCTTGGTGTGAGCACCACCCTATTGCTGGTATGTATTCAATTGATTACCATTGAAATGCCCTTGAAGCATTTTACTAGATAATGTGCATAGTTTTCATGTGTTAGTTTCTAAAATATGATGGATGACATAAGGACCCATCCATTAGATCTAAAATTTACCTAAGTGCACAAGTATTTTGGATTCATACAACAAGACTAAGGCTCCTTCGATTAGCACCTTGTTCTTGATATGCTTGTCATGCCACCTATTTTGGTGTGCCTTCTCAGCTTACTAACCCCACTTGGCCTGGGTGCATGTCTTGTCCAAGAGTTTTAATTCTTCCAACCTTATACTCAAATATTCCTAGTCATCAATGTGTCCAATTCACATGATACACATGGAAGATACTAAAAACTACATGGGTAGAACCACTTTTACACCAAATACCAATTATAATGGTGTAGCCTTATTTAAGAACTTATATGTCATGTGGTAGGCCCATAGTACTACAGAGACATGATCATCCCAATCCTTGTGACCTAAATCACATATATTTTTTAGTCACATTCCAAGGATCTTATTAAAGGCTTCAACCATGCCATAGACTTAGAGATGATATGAGGTAGTTTTTTGGTGCACCACTATATATTTCATTAGAAGGATGCACACCATCTCACTGATGAAATGAGTTCCCATGTCACTAATCAAACTTAATTGGTACCCATATTAGTTGATGATGTTCTCCTAGATAAATCATGTGGCTATTTCAAATGTGTAGTTTTTGGTCAGCACTACCTCAACCCACTTCATGAAATAGTCAACTACCATGAGGATATATCTAGTTCATGTGCATTATGTTATAGGGGTGATTATCCCTAAAAATTTAATGGCCCATTTATCAAATTATGTCTATGCCAAAATAAGGATGAGAGAAATTTCATCTTGATGTTTTGGCTTTACAATGTGATGGCATACATCACATACCCACATGTATTCCTTGGCATCACTAAATAGGCTTGGCCACCACAACCATGATTGTAGAATCTTTCACAATATTACATCTTTGATGCAATGTCCTCCAGCTATCCCTTTATGAATTTCCTAAAGGATGGGGTCCCACTCATGTTTTAAAACACACCAATGTAATAATTCATCCCTACTCATCTTGTATAAATACCCTTCAATGAGATGGAAAGGGGAGGTGTAGATAATAAGCTACTTCTTCTCTTTGGAGGATAGTGTTTGTGGAACTAGACTTGAGGTTAGGAAAGTGGAAATCTCCACTAAGTCTTCAATAACATGATGAAATTGGTAGATTTGCATGTCTAGCATATCATCCTCGATTAGTTCCACCACATTTCCAAAGTTGATGCAGGACAAGTAGTCTAGCCCTAAATTTTTCTTTCTAGGTTTAACCATGACTAAAAATTGAAACTCCTAGAAGAGGACAACCCATATACAAATGCACCCATATAAAATAGGTTTGTTCATGAATTATTTTATTACCTCATGATCAATGAAGAAATTAAATGGTGTTGCTAGCATGTACTATCTAAACTTATATAGGGTGTAGACCATTTCCATCACTTTGTGGTTGATGGTGGTATAGTTATACTCAGCCTATGTCAAATTTTTTTGTGAAAAGGAAATTGGGGGGTCTATTATACCTTTGTTTGGTTGTGATAAAATGGCATCGATGGTTGAGCTTGATGCATTGATATGGACATGAAAAGGATTCATCTAACTAGGAAACTAAAGTATCAGCACACTCACCAACTTTAGCTTCACCCCTTATGAACTTCCTATAATAGTTGTAATGAAATAGGAAGGCATAAACATAATTATAAATAAAAGGGGTCTAGATTTAGATGATTATTAAAATATTCATTAGATTAATAAGCAATCCATCCTTGTAGATGATGTGTTTGAATAGTGTGGAAAACAAGGTTGTGAAGATACACTTCTTTATATTTAATGATATTTAGAGATATCTGCAACTTTAAAACATAAGGTGTAGGTTCTCATGGTGGTCCCTTATAATACCATACATGGTTTAGTCATCCAAATTTAATTTTAGGAAATTTTGGATGAAGCACTTGGAAGTGGTGATCACCACTTTATAAAATATAGCTAACATATTATTCAACCCAAAGAGCATCATATTGTAAGTGAAACAACCCCATTCAGTCATTAAGGTTATCTTGGGCTTATCATCCTCCTCTATTTACACCTAATAGTAACCTGAGAACCCATCAATGAAAGTGTAGATTCACATCCTATAACCTCATCCAAGACTTCATCAATGAATGGTGTTGGGAAAGGGTCATTGATGTAGGTGGTTATCAACATCTTATAATGGATGTAGATTCATATGTGCCCATCATTATTGATTCTAATGACCATAAAACTCACACACTCTAATTCTTGTGCTATGTAGATGACACTAGCAACCAACATTCTATAGATCTTTACTTTCACCTTGGCATAGAGATTGGGGTTCATACGATAAGGGCACTTCCTGACTAGACTTACACCATCCATCATTTTGATGCTAATATTTCCTAATGAAGGGTAGGTGCCATTAATTTGCTTATAGTTTCATGGGAAGAGATCTTGAAATTCCCTCAAGAGTTTTATGATGTATGCGAGCTCTACCTCAAACCAGTATATGCCTATAGTGGCCATCTTAGGGTCACCTTCCATGCTAATGTCTACCTAGGTGGTCTTGAGGGGTGCATGATAGGGTTAATTTATCTCTTGGCAAGAGTATTTGACCTACCTCATTCCCTATATCATCTTAACTTAGAGGTGCATTGGGTATATATCATTTAGAGACTTATCTTCAATGAGGTGCATGAGCTTTTGTTTACCTACTAGGGCCCTCTAATTGTGATCCTTTTAGGTCAGGTGGTCTTCTTCATTAGAGTCACTGTGGATCACCATTAATTTTAATAAAGTTAGAAGTGCTAGTCATTTCTCTCCAAACATCTCTTTTAAGCTTTCATATAAGATAATTGTGTCCTCAAACACATCTTGGTGGATGACATGTAGAAGATCTAGTAATTCAAGGTTCTATAAAGAGGAGAAAGTGTGCACAAACTTATCCTTTAGTGCATCCCAATTTCCTATTTCTTGGTGTGTATCATTCATGATGCACTATTCTCATGCCCATGTTTTCAAATTTATATAGAAGGCATGCACGTACAAGCCTCATGGCACATTTTCTCCATATACCACCCAAGTCTCTTCACATAGATACATGTGCATAATTGGGTCAAAATTGCCATCATAGAGGGGTATGTCTAGATCCTCATTACTCCTATTAAATCTAGTGCACATGGCTACCTTAACATCCCACCAAGTGGGCAAGCTAGGTTTTTACATGGCCCACTAATTCATGGTAGTATTTTTTAGTCTATACACCAATGTTCCTAATTCATCAATTTCCTTTGGGATGCAAGCCTCAATATCCTATACATACCTCTCAACACACTAGCTTCTTTCATACTTAGGGAGTTCTATGGGATTTCCCTTGCTGAACAAGAGCACTATCTTTCCCATCTTCTTGGCATGAGGAGTCAACTTATTCTAGGGTCATACAATTCTTACCAAGCTTATTCCAAATACTCTAGATCTAGCTTTGTAAACTAGGTTGCATCTGTGCCTAGTAATCTCATAGGCTTCTTCGATCTAACATTTCCAAGCTATGTCTATTGTATCAAAGGTTGAATGGCCATCTTCCCAAGTAAGCACCCATTATTCACTGGGATTAAGAGTCTTGATGCCTTACATCATGATGATATAAATGTGTTTGACCTCATCTTCAAGGTTAACACTTTCAATTTAAGGTGGCCCTTGGTCACTTGAAAGAGGTATCACCACCCTCTCCTTGCCAGTTTTGAAGGTCATATAGTGCTTATTGAAGTGCATATCAACATTTATTATATATCACCATGGTCTTACTAAGAGTGTTGGGTATTTGTCCTCCTCTATTAGATCTATGACCTTAAAGTTAGCTTAGAAATCAGTGCCCATTGTGTTTACTATGGCACCCTTCAGGATCCCTAGTGACTGCATTCATGTCTGATTCACCATGAACAATGTGTGTAGTGATGGTTTCAAGGGTGGCCTCCCCATTTTATCCTAGGTGTTATTGATTAAGATATTGACCTCTACATCTTTGTAAACCAATACTTCACAAACAAACCACCCATTAATGGTCATGTCTATTAGCAATTCTTGATCATACTTAGTGTTTTGAGTATGCCTCACTTCTCACATCTTCTCCATATGTGGTGCCATAATATTTATTGCTTGTGGGATAGCTTCCCATGTTGGTGATTTCTCTACATGCCTTAGAATCAATTTCTTTATTAGGGGAAGTACCCCTTCCATCTATAAGATTCACATGATCTTGATCTACTCCTAAACTTTAGCCTCCTACTAGTCTTGCTTTTTATGCATCACGATGGCCTTTACCTCCAAGTTTATAGCCAACTAGATTTTGCCTTGAAGGTATTATATCATGATCATAAATTTCTATAGGATGTCCTTTTGGTGCATAGGGTTAGGATATGGTACTAAATTTAGATCTAGCCATGTAATACACTTTGTGTGGCTTGACTTTCCATATTATAGGCATAGGTCTTGGTTTGGCATGGTAGGTGGCTGAGTGGTGAGCCCACTTCACATCATGGATGACACATTTAGAGGCCCCTTGGGATTATATTATGGCATGGGTGCCCATATTCCATATTTTTAATTTCACCACACCATTGTGGCTCCTCTATTCATGCTAGGTTGACCTTGCATCAACTTCTTATAGAGGTCTGGGTAGTCTTTAACTATGTGTGGGCCTTAATAGTACCCACATGTTGGTTATGTGGGGTAGTCACACTAATAATACTTATTTAATACACACTTATAACAATATCATGGTGGGAATCTCCCTCTACCATGTCTACCTCCCTAGCCATGGGCTCCTCTTTGGTTTCCATAACCCATCTTGTTCTAGCTATAGCCCTCATTCCCTTGGCCTGCTTGGCCACCACATAAAGTCATGGCTTACCTTACACCTCTCTCTATGTTTTGTTGTATCTCATTGATGACTCTATATTCCATTATCATGTGTGTGTAGGCATCACACATCTTGTAATAAACTATAGTATTTACTTGACTAGAGTGCTATAACAAGGGATAATTTTGGGACTCATGTGCTCCATGAAAAACCTCACAGTTAGGGAGTATTGTGTAGAAATTCTTGTGTGGGAATTTATTCTTATTGTGCCCATATATCTCATAGTTAGTGCACCATATCCCACTATGAGATTCATGGTCCTATCTAGTAGTAAGCTTCTATAGTTAAAAATCCATTGATGTAATATGTGCCTCCATGAAAGGACTAATCTCGGTGTCAATGCTACCTACTACCTTGACCTAAAGCATGGATTCAATCACTTTTTAGGGTTATATGAAGGTTTTCATGAATAGTTCCATTCTAAATGGCACAAACATGCCTCTAATAAACCATTTCACATGTTGGGAGGGGTAGATATCATAAGGGAACTTGGAGAGGATAGTTTTGAACCGTGCATCCTATAAGTGCACACTCTCAAATAACCCTTGACTAATCTCCTTGAGCATCACAATGCTCTATTTTTAAAACTTAGGAATGCCAAAAAAATTTAGGAATTCTTCCTTCAACATGCCATTATCAACTATAGCCTAGTTTAGATCAAACTTTTGATTCTAGGTATGGCCACGATCTAATTGGGTTGTTATGAACTGTGTTACCTTACACTTGGGTTGAGTAATACCATGAGCATGCCACTAAAATTTACATTTTAGCACATGCTCTATGAACTTTTAAACTCTATAAAACTCAAGCAAACACATGGCCATCTCATAATATATATACTAAGGTAGTGGCATGGGATTCTATGGTTCCTAACCACCTTGTGTCTATATAGGGGGTGATATTCCAATGCCCTCACTGGTAGGGTTGATCATTGACCATAATAGAGTAAGGTCAACCATAGATCTTGAAAATTTAACTCTACTCACTAGTGGAATTATACTACTTCCTATAGGCTATTGCCTAATTGGCATGATTGATATTCCTTTCATGGTAATATTTGTGCTTGTGTTTATAGTACTTACACAAGAACCTACTTAGTTAGTCATACCATTTCTCAACTCCTCATACAAGATCACTTGTTCAATCACAAACCCTTGATCCAAAATCTTGGTCTAATCATAGTCTATTAGGGTAATAGGTTTAGTTACCTTTATTCTATCCTCAAAGGGGGAATCTAGTGCATGGGCTTATATTTCAAGTTCAAAAGGGGTAGGTGCCTCTAGCACATCCTCAAGCATATTATCTTGTAGGAACTCATTTCATCCCACACTTGTCTATAGAATCTAACCACTTATTTCTTATTTTATCTTAGTGTGTTGTGGTATTTCAAAAGATCTTTCCCCATGCCCTTCTTGCTCACTACAAGTCCTCTTAGCACTTTATATTTCTAGGTCTTCCATCAGACTTGATCTATGTTTACTATAGTTTAACCTCCAAAGCTCTTGGGTGTCAAGTTGTTGTTCCTATTCCATGGAACCTTTCCTACACTTCCCCCTCCTTCCCCTCATGCTTTCCCCTATGTGCAAAGACTTTTATCCTTCCATCCTCATGGTCTCTATCTTTTAATCAACCATGAGCTTCTTTATCTTGGTGTAGAGTCATCTAATGAATGCACCCCTTGGCTCTCAAAGAAACTTGTGCTCTACTTCTTTTGGGCATAAAAAGGTCAACACTACAAACTATAATATGTAGTTATTTAAAGTGCCATTTGACCACTTATCTATGGTATGTATCCACACTTCATCTAAGATTTATAGCCTCTCTACATGCTCTATGATCCACTCAAGGTTTTGTCCATAACTTATTTATCTAGTATCAACATATGAAACTAACCATTTATATACATGCTCAAGTATCTCGTAGAAGAACACTTCATATACTGGTTCGTACAAATAATTATGTACCCATTTTCATGGCTTCTCTCCTTCACATGAAGGATGATTATATGAAAATCAATCTTTAAATTTCTCTAACCATCACTCAACATTCTCAAGTGATAGTCAGAGCATCACTCTACTATAATATCTTAGCAACAAAATTCAACACATCCTAGAAATAGAATCGAAATGTTATAGTAAAGTGTGTCATTTAAGTAGCCAAGGGGCTCAGCCATGCACATAACTCTAGTTGTTAGGCATTTCTAGGGTTAAAGGATTTAGGCATAAGGAAATAAAGGTTTGGTACACAAAATTTAAACACACTAGTGGATTGGCATCAGTTTCACATAAGGTGTGAACCTTATGCACTCACCCAAAGCATGATAATGAGGAGACCAAGTCCATTTTGGGTTAGCTATGTCATGGCACAACTAAGGTATATATAGGGTGTATTGGTTAAAGGTATTCAATACGTCTCTAGCATAGAGGATTAAAGGGATAGGCCCATTAGTGCATGCTCAAACAGATGGGGTCAAGGCCTTACCGGTGCATGTAGGTAAGGGAGTCCACATGGGGATGCCTATTCATCCTAAGGTCATCACTTAGTGTTGTGTCTAGCTCAAGGGCCTTTCATGGTGGGTAAGAGGGTTAAGTAGCACAAGGGTGCCACTTTATATAAGGGTTAAGTCCTATTTCATCAACACTCTTCATGGGGAGATAACTTCACAACTCAAATAGTCTATGACATAATAAAATAAAACACTAGCGATCAATATTCATCAATTGATATATTTTTTACATTATAATAGCTAGTAGTAGACTTCACTACTCAGTCTTATTTTAACTATTTCTAGAGGTCCATAGACAAACATAGATTACATCTACTACTTAGCATTTCAATACTTAATCCCTCTATCACTCTCAAATTCACTAGAACTACATTGTTAATGGTCTCCTCTTTTCTCTCTTAGAGGTCACCTCTTTTATATAGGCATTAGCCACTCTTCTTGCTGACTAGATAGGCACATGCTAAAGGAAGGATAGTTGTGATATTATCAAATCCACTATGCCACATAGGATAACTAGGGTGCATGTTAGGGGCTAGGCTATCTGTTAGGGATGTACACCTACTTGCTCCACTACTTAGATCTCTATGCTCCTTGAGCTTTGATGTACCACATGCAGGACTGGGTAGGTATGCCTTGAGACTTGTGATGTTATGTAACCATAAACCAACTAGCATGGGGACTTTAGTATTCTATCTAGTAAGCACCAAGGTGTGAAATGGGATCCTTCACTTCCTCCATATGTCTTCATATGTTAGGGTTGGTGTAGCTGGTACGAGATCAAGTCTTCTAAAAAATGGGTCCCAATAATCCTCTTAGAGATGACAATGGGATTATCATCCTCCAACCTCTCATGCATAAAAAAATGCTCCAACATCTTAAAAATGAACCTTTAGCTCCATTCATCATATCCATATATATTGGAAACATTTATATAACTATTAAGTATCACTTAACTAAAGACCCTACTATCTTATTTAAACCATTTAACAATCTCTATAAGGAATGGGTCCAAACCAACATTTTTGGTACCAATAAAATTCTTATAATTTTTTTTATAGGATATTCTCTAGAATTGTATAATAAACTCCCCCAACATTCCATATGGAAACTATAGGATCTTTTAAATACTCTAGTCAAATATTTCCAACAAAATTATCTTCCTAAAAATTATCTTTTTCACTTCATCAATGCTAAGTAATTACCCATTGAGTATGCTCATATTTTTATCAAAATATAGAAATAATTATCTCACAAGGATGAACATAACATGAGGGATGATAATATTTTATAACTTTTCATGACTTCCCTTATGACATATCTTAATTATAATGTGCACTTTTTTCTCCTCAAAACTGAGAAGGCTTTTATCAAGACAAAAGATAATATTTCTTTATGAATCAATTTTAACCATCTCATAATGAAATCAAGGAATATTTCCAAACTTAAAATAACATAATAACTACTACAAGTTCTCAATATATATCCATTCTAATAAAAATGGGATCCTTAAATTCTAATATTAAAAATCCCTCCTACCCATCCTTAATAGTTTCATAAATTAAGAAGTTATTATCTCCATCTAAACCTTTCATTTATAATAATATTATTCCCCCATCATGATATGATCCTAATAAATTCTTTTGATTACATGTTAACATTGGTAATAATCATGAGATATGTCATATACTTATACAAATTGTAGTTTATTTCATGTTAGGAGATGTGTTTGATCATGATTTAATGATAAAACTATGCCATATTGATTATCTTAAATCTTCTAAAAAGATAAACTTCACCAAATATACTAACCAAAAATCTCAAAAACCTTATTTTGATCTCAAGGCACAACACTAATGAAAATGTTTTTTCTATTGATGTTAATTATGATCTATCTTATACTATTTCTCAATATGTGAATGTGGATAAAATCAATTATTATCATAAAATTACTCACAAAGAAACTATTACCAAACCTAATAATCTTTTTAATTAATACCAACTTCTTAAAGATACTACAACTTCTCAACCCTCATTTTATATCCAACTGCTAGTGATGATCCACCTCCATTAGTAGAACCTCAAAAAATTCCAAAAAATACCTAAGCTTCACACACACACACTTCTTCTAAAAATCATTGAAATTTATTAGATGAACTTAATTTTATGCCTTGTAAAATTCCTATTATAGAGTTAGTAATAAAATATCCTTAGCATCATAATTTTAATATGAAACAAATTCAAGACATCAAATAGCCTTTATCTAATGATTATAAGGTACCTCTTTTCATTCCTCAACCTACAAAGGTACATGAAACAATTTCTTCTACAAAAACCTTCATAGAATTTTCTAAAGATGATATGATCAATGATGAAATTATATTTCAATTTGATGATCCTCTTTTTATCAAAATTGGCATAAAAATACTTTAATTCAAAAATTTAAAGTTGATGAAGGATATGACCTCAGTGCTACTTCTCTTTGGTTAATTTAAAAAATTAGATATTCTAAAGAAAATATCAAACAAACCCAACTAATGTGTTGTGGATTCGATAAAACCAATCATAAACCATTTGGTCACATTTGATGTTAGAGAATTTAATGACTAAGTGTTGCTTTATTCACCCTTAACTTACCCTGATAGTTAAATAAATAACAATAATTTATTATTTATTAACATGAGGTGAAAACCTTGTGAAAATAAATAAATAATTATATTTGTTTTATCGTTATCAATTTAATTAAATGTTTATCAAGGAAAAGATGGGACCATTGGTTAAAATGGTCACCTCCCCTCATGAATATTATAAATAGGGTTTAACCCTATTATAAATATATCAAACACTTGATGTTTCTCATTCTCACAAGATTTTATGAAGAATAGTTTTTGTGTTTACATGTGTAAAATACTAGTTTGTGAAGAGATTTTAAGAGAGGAAGTGGGAATGAAAAGTTTTGTATTGGGGTTATAATTGGTTTCTCAATCATTGAATATAATCATAGGTTTTTACCTCTTAGAGTTTTTCCCAATTTAAAATACAATGTTATGTGTTTATCTGATCATTTTTCTTTACTTTATCAATTTAATCTAGATCTAATGTGCTCATATATTTATATTTCCAAACTTTATCATGGAATCAAAGCAAGTGGGTGTATAGTTGATAAGCAAGCAATTCAGATCTCCCATAGCCATTAAAGTGGATATAAATATCAAGCATATTTATTTTCACTTGTATTAATATAGATAGGATATTCATAATTTTTTTAAGCATATATAAGTGTTGTACGACCTATGGTATAGCCTATGTGGTGTATATAATTTTTTGAAAATATCATAAGAGATTTTAGTGATTGTTTTATATCTTTCAAACCTCCTCTCTAGTATCCAAAACCTCTATTGTGAAACCAAATAGTAAATATAGATCAAAATATACATTCAAATCTTACCTAGGATGCCATTACTATTATTATACAACCTTCTACCTATTTTTTTTCTATAAAAAACAATCCAAGATGTTTAGTGTTATTATAGAGTTATAAATCTATCAATAATCATTATTTGAGTATCCTAGGTATTATACAAAGCCTTTGAGGCATATTTTCAAACTCTAATTTTTTTTTATCTCACCTAAGGCACCATAGTATATCCTATTTGAATGAGATATCTATTTTTTTACTAAAAAATTGATTTTTGGGGTTTATTTTGCACTGGAGTAAGATTTTAGGAGGATTGACAAAGTTTCGAGATCTCTAGTGGCTTTTTCATGCTTCTTTTCAAGTTTCAACCTCTCCCTCAGTGACATACCTATACCATGATCATCTAAAGGTGAGTCTAAAGTTTGAAATTTATTTAATAAATACTTTTTTATTAATTCTAAATATTATATGAAAATAAAATATGGTCCCCACTTTATTTATTTTTACCAAAACTAGTATTTTTTTTAAATTACTATTATTTTCTGCATTTGTGCATTTTATAAAAAAAAAATTACTTAAAAGTAAATAAAAAATAGATATAAAAGGGTTGAATTATAGATTAGTGTATACAAAATTTTAATAAATCTCTTAGATGGGTTGGTGGAAGTATTTTTGCTAAAATATAGTAATAGTGAGGTATTTTTTTCAAATCTCAACTAATTTTTTTCATTTTGAATTTCATTTAAATTTAATTTAATTTTAATTTCCTTCTTGTTTAGTGTGACAATTTTCAAATGTTGAAAACCCTAGGTAACATGTCAACCTTGTTTTGACATTTAACCCAGTCAAAACTTAGACAAGCATAGTTATGGAATTAGTTGATCCTTAGGTTTTAAAATCTTAAAGATGCATATACATGGTCCATTTTTTGTTTTGAAGCCTTGTATTATTAATTTTAAAACTTTTTAAAAAATAGTATCTAGGTTGTTTCTAAGTGCAACTCTTTTGAAACCTAATTTAGTGCAATTTTGTTTCATTTGTCATCTAATTAGATCCTTAATTATATATGCACTTGTGATTTACTTTTTTTTCAAAAACAATATTAAAAATCATTAAAAATGTTATTTTTAAACATTATTATTACATTAGTTTTTTTTTGTGACACGTACGATACCTTAATTTTTTATTATTTTTTTGATTTGTTAAGCATTAATTTAAAAAATTGTTATGTGTTTTCACTTTAAATCTATTTTTAATATCAAATAAAATTAAATTCACATTAAAAAGGGTTAATTTTAAGCATTTTTTATAGTCATTCTTAAAAGGAATATATGGATTCACCTCATTTTTCCTTAGATATATCCCAAATGCTTTTTGGAAATAGCTATAATATATGAATTTTTTTTGTTAAACCTAAATTTATGGCTTGAGAGTTATGGAGTGTTGTCATTAAGACAAAAAAAATCCTATTAGGATGACATGTTACCCTTAAAATTTCAAATGCATTTCAATATAAATCATAAAAATCCATGAAAATTATATTGATACGTGTCAAAGATTAATTTCTCTTCCACATTTTTAATCAAGAGTATGATAGTAATGATTAGAAACTCCTTAAGTCCATGCATGAGGACACTCATCTCTCAAATTCTTGAATTTATTACTACACCAATGACAGGTGATGAAAAGGTTGTTAATTTTATTTTTAAAATTAATAATATTAAAGACCATTTAGATGGTTGTAATTTAATTTTATTCAATAAAAATTGATTTATTTTATTATTCAACTTAACATTCATGAAAAAATTCTCAATTTTATTTATTATCTAAATTCTAAGTATAAAATTGAGAAAGATATTCTTGACATTACCTCTTTTATTACTCTCATAATTCAAGAAGATAAAGTTATTACTAACTTTGATTTTAAAGAGAATGTCACTTAGGCACTTCTTGTTTTCAACCCAATTTATAAAAATAATAGAAACTATAAACCTAACCCTAATTATACTAAAAGTAAAAATGGGAACAAGATATCTAGTAATAAGTATTAGAAATTTAAGTTTAATGGTAATTGAAATATTTATGGTAAATATATTCATATAAAGGAATTTTTTTATAAAATCAAAGGTATATTTAACAATCAATCAAGGTGCACAATAATGGAGAGTAGAGGGTGGGAGAATTTTTTGAATTATGCATCTGAATGGGAGAAGGGAGATGGATATGGGGATGGTACCATGGATCTTGGGGATAAGGATAATTATGGGTCTAATTTATGACTTAATAAATAAAACTATGACATTCACATGGTTAAGGAAAAGCTATTTTTTGAAGGAAAACCTAGTGATTCTAACAAAAAGGGCATCCTGACATGTAAACAAGTGGTCAAAATAGATACAAGTAAGTTGCCTTAGATCTCTAAAATCAAAGTTTTATCACAAAATAATAAATAAATATATCCTATACAATAAATTGATACCATTAAATATGGTAAATATATTCATATTAATGTCTTTACTTCCCTCATTAAATGAGCTTCATCTAGAATGGATGAGGCATTGGTCATAAAGTTTATTGGGGCTAGACCTAACATTGATTTATTCACATCTTAGGCCATGGAAAAATGGAAAAATAAAGGTCATTTAGAAATACTAACAATTATGAATGATTTTTTTAGATTAGACTTAATAATTCTAAATATTGATCCCAAATTTTAGTAGGAAGTCCTTTGGTCTTTTGAAGATCAGGGCTCCTCCTAAAGAAATGGAATTTAGGTTTCAATCTAGAGCTATAAAACAATAATTTAATGCCCATATAGGTTCATAGTCCTAGTCTTTAGTTTAAATCTGGGAGGAGGATTTATTTTTCAGTATAGTTAAGACTTTTGGGTATTTGATCACTTTTGATCTACCTACAAAATCCATATCTAGATTCATCCATACACATTTCTATGTGAATACATTTTTTAATCAATAAATTCCTTATTTTATTTTATTACACACTCCTTTTATCATCTAGATCCAAAAAATTGAGTTTAATAAATTAGTTTTGTTGTGTGAAAAAAGTCACAAATTGGGTCACTTGACTAAGGTTTATCCCATGGTTAACTAGAATAAAACAACTTAGCATTAACATACTTAACATAGAAAAGGAGGAATAAATTTTAAAGAAGAAGAAAAAAAATCAGATTTTAGAAGTAAATTTAGAATAGAGGACTAAGAAATATTCCCCCCACTGAGTCTTAGAGAGACACCATCACACTTTTAGAAGAAGAAAAGATATTAGAAAAGGAAGTTCAGGAAGAGAGTAAGAAGATTGTAGAAAAGAAAAAGAAGCCTTCAGAGGGAATATTCACAAAATATATAAAAAAAATTAATAGATTGGATTTTGACTAGTGAAAGACTCACATGAATCAAATTCAATAATCTCAAAGATATAAGAAAAGGCAAAGGAGGGTCAATCTAAAGAACTTCCAAAAATTTCAAATAAGTTTGATCTCTTATCATAGATGCAAGGAGATTGGTAGATATTTCATCTTCATTTTTATAATGTTAAAGACTCAATTTTGAAGATAGCCTAGGATAAAATAAATTTCGATGAGATTAATCACCCTATTTATTCATCCCATAATGATTCACAAGATGTTTCAGTTTATTCTCAATAAATCCTCTCAACACTTACATATAACATCAAGGCCAAATTTACTTCTTTTGTTATAATCAAAAGAGGTACCAAAGGTCCAATTATTTGGTCACCATCTAAAGCTAGGAGATCTTCTAAAAGAGAAGTGTTTAAAAAGAACATCGATGTTGAAATTGTAGATGTAATTCAAACCACACTTCCTTTTAAAGGATGTAATCCTTCCCCTTTTAGTTAATTATGTTGGTCTTTTCTTAGTACATTAGATGAGTGCATTAGTTATTCTAAATAGATTTTTTTAGAGATTTTAGAAAAAGCCACAAACCTCATATCTTGGCCATTTAAAAGTTTAAAATTGATGAGGATTTATTTGATTCACATAAAAAGTCCTATTGTAAGGATTTTGGTAGTGATTTGTATTATTTTTTTAGAGATTTTAGTGTTGTTATCACATTTTGGGACATAAATAAATTGATTGGGGAGCCTTTATACAAATTTCATGATCATCTGTATGTCATATTTATATACTTTTTAGATGTTAGGAAATGAATTTTATCCAACATTTACATTCTTAACTCTTTTATTGTTTGCAAACAAGTTTGATATGACTTAATAACTTTTAGGAATACTTGTAAGGACTTCTCCTAGGTCCTAGCTAGATATTTTAACTCATCCTTTTATCTAGGTGAAAAAAAGGTAATTAAGTTTTATCTGATAGTATGTAGGAATCCTCTTCTCT
This sequence comes from Torreya grandis, assembly GCA_037957365.1. Classification (NCBI taxonomy): domain Eukaryota; kingdom Viridiplantae; phylum Streptophyta; class Pinopsida; order Cupressales; family Taxaceae; genus Torreya; species Torreya grandis. Next base: position 666,187 of record JARHVA010002368.1, read on the forward strand.
CATTTTTGATATTGGTCTTATTGATGTGGAATTAAAAGGATCTAATTTTACTTGGAGTAATAGAAAATTGGGATAAAACTTAATCCATTGCAAGATTGATATAATTATCATATCTATGGATTAGTTAGATCAAAAGGATTTTAATTTAACTTCTTTACCTCATATATGGTCTGGTCATAACCTCGTGAAGTTTAAAATATTATAAAAATATGATAAAAAGGAAAAATATCCTTTTAAAATGGAGAATTATGGCTCATCCATCTTGATATCCATGAAAAAATTATGTAATGGTGGTTCCTAATGGTGAATGGTTCATACATGTTCTAGTTGGCTTAAAAAATGAAAAATGCCAAGGTTAATATTAGATAATGTAACAAACAAGTTTTTGGAAATATAATCATTCATAAAAAGGTTTAAAAATGAAATTTTATCTCTTGAATCTTAAATTAAAAGTAATGGGTATTATTTAGACTCACAAAATGAAGTAAAATAGCTCCTTTATGATTATCATACGATGGTTGATAGAGAGAATATTTTATGGAGACAAAAATATAGATATATTTTGCTTGAGAGGGACATAAATACACATTTTTTCACACGTATAATTTAAAGCATAGAGCTCACAATTTAATCAAATAAATAAAGGATATAGAATGGAAAATCATTTATGATAAGGACCTCATCAATCAGGAAAGTGTATTTTTTTCATAAAAAGTTTTTAAAGATGATTTCAAAAGAAAATCAGATTTGAGAAAGAATTTATGCATGTCATTCTAAAATTGGTTTATTAGGAAGATAATTCCTCTTTCATTGATACCACTTATAATGAATATCTTAAAGTTTTTATTTCCAAAATGAATTCCTGACAAAGATCTAGGTACTATATTATTTCCAATAACCTTCTATCCAAAAAATTTGGATATCATTGGAGATGCTATGGTGGAAGCGGTAAATGAATTTATAAAATATTCTCAGATGTCAAGAGATTTTAATCATAACTTTCTTGTCTTAATTCTTAAGAAATAAGGGGATGTTAACTTTTTTGACTTTCACCCTATTAGCCTTTGTAACTCCATTTACAAGATGATCACTAATATTTATCTTTAATATTATAGCCTATTATGGAATCCATTATTGATGCTCAGTAAGGTGATTGTTTTCCTAGAATAGAAATACAATATGAAATATTGTAGTTAATTAATCCATTCACTTTATGGATAAAAATTAAAGGGATGTAATGGCGATAAAATTAGACATGGGTAAATCCTATGATATATTAGATTGGAATTTATTAGACAAAATCATGAGATAGTTTGGTTTCAAAGATAAGTTTAGAAAAATCATAAGATCTTGCATATCTAATTGCATGTTTTTAGTCTTAGTGAATGGAGTACACAAGGTTTTTTCAAAAGTGGTAAAATATTTCAACAATGGAATTCCCTATCACCTTTATTTTTCATTGTTATGGCTAAAACTTTTAACAGCTTTATTTTATGTGTGGTGAGAATTGGAGAGTTTTAATCTGGCTAGGAATGTGTATCTCATGTCTCATTAGTAATTATACCATTATTATGGAAGATATTTATATTATATAATATAAAATTTTAAATCAAATTATACTCATGTATGAATAATATTCTAACTAGAAACTGAATTTTTAAAAAAGTTTTGTTTTCTTCATCAACACACCTTTGGGAAGGCAAGCTTGAATAACTAAGATTTTGGGCTTCCAAATCAATTAAAACCCTTATTTTTATTTGGATATGCCTATTTTTATCATCAACATTCATTATACATCCTAGAATCCTCTTGTGGAAAGATTTCAAAAGAAGATGGATAGTTGGAAAGGGAATCTTCTCTCTCAAGCAATCAAACTCTTACTTATTAAAAGTGTTTTTCAAAGCCTTCTAGTTTATCTTATATAAATTTTTAATTTACCTAAAATTATTGAAGATAAAATTAATAAAAATCAAATAAAATTTATATACATAAGAGATGAAGAGAAAAATAGAATTCATTTGGTGGCCTAAGAAAAGGTTTGCATGGAAAAAAGCAAAAGAGGTCTAGGCATTGAAAGATTAAATTAGATGAATAAAGATATTATCTCTAAATTTATTTAAAGATTTATCAATAATAAAAATAATTAGGCCAAGATTTTAATATTCCAATATCTAGATGATAGAGATCCCATGTGTCTATTTGAAGATGAAATGAGAAAGAGGACTAAATGGAAAGCTCCACCTATTGGGTGGCTAAAATTGAGTTTTGATGGTGTTGAATTCAACATGCCCCCATTTTCATAAAATGGGGACCCCATGAGATTTTAGGTCATTTATCCTAGGACATACCTTTATATTTATTCCATATCATAGAAAACCCTTTGTATGGTTGTAAAAGCTTAAGAGTCATGGTGGTCCATGATAGATATTAATAAGTACCTTTTAAAAATATTTCATTAATATTTAACTTAATTAGTTTTCTAATGATCGAAATTTTTAATTAATTGCTCTTGCAAGGGGTTATAATTTGAAGACCAAGGTATGGTCTCTAATTCATGATCAAAATCACTTAATCAAGGATAATGAACTATAGTATTGCATTGGTTATGTCAAAATCACATTCAATACTAGGATGTACGTTGATTTTAAGTTATAAATGAGGGTCCAAATCATATTATGTACTTAGATTTAAGAATTTGGTTTTACCCACTTTTTATTTATTATGAAAATCACTAAATTTTTCATCTTTTTCCTTTATGCAAGAACTTGATGCTAACTCAACCTCAATTGACACATGGAAGCATCACATACATCAGTAACTTAGTTTCAAAAAAGTTTGGGACTTAGTTGCATATGTTTTAAGCCTTTAAAAATGGTCATGACCTAATGACCCAATCACATAAGGCAACTTGGCACTTAATTATGGAATTTTTAGTCCAAGGGGAAGTTTTAAAGGTTTTAAAACCCAAATAACCTAAAGGGAGTTTACCATTTGAAACCTAATCATGACATCTATAGTTTGAAAATAAGTTATAAAATATATATAAGAAAATAATCCAATCTAAATGTGCCACTTGTCATCTAGTCATGATCTTCTAATGATCCCACTACTCTCTCATGTCTCATTACCAAGTGACTCAATGGGAACATGCCACTTGTCATCTAATCATTGAATCTTAGCCTATGAAGGAGGGTAACCACTTTGAAGCCTTTTTAAACCCAAGTTTCTTTCAAAATTCTAATGATAGAGTTATCTAACCACATCATGGCACTTGGTAGGCAGTCATTCCCTTCACACCCCTAAGACTAAGGTGCAAAGTTTAATTATAACAACATTATGAGTAAATGATGAGGTGACACATGTCACTCAGTCACCCAATTTTGAGTAGCTTGATGTTGCATAGAAGCCACCTATAAGGAAATTCTAATATATTGATGACATGTGGACCCCTTACTAAATGGTGATGTCATAATCAAAGGAAGCTAAAACACCTAGTGAAAAGCAATGTAATGAAAGGGTGATATGTGGTAAGGTGTAATAATAGTCATTTCCATCAAGATTTTCATATAATAGAGTTGTACGATATCATAAGCCAAAGAAAATATACCATTTTTTAGGCTAATAGGGGTCCTAAGGCCATGTCAGCCCAAAATAAAAGGGGTCAAGCTAGGCAACATTAAAAGGAAGTGCAATCCAATCCAAATATGCCACATAAAAAAATATCATGCCACCCACATAGATATCCCAACATTAGAAGTAAAAGGTTAGAGTGCACAAAATGACAAGTGTTAAGCATGTGTCAAGTATGACACTTGAAGGACATGTAGCATTCCATAAGTCACTAATTATTGGTAAAAAATAAATTCTGATGGGGCTCATTTTGGTAGTTATAAATCTAAGTCACCTCAAGGAAAATTTAATACTATGATGAGGAGACACGTGGACAAACCAAGAGTGATGATTGGCTAATTACTAAAAGTTAATTTTTTATGATATTAAAATAAAACCAAAGAGACACCTGAGATTTACGTAAAATCAAATGAAAGATACTTGTCATTTATGGCTCATATCTTATAATTTAAAATTCTAAAAAAAATTGGAGTTTAAATCTTGATCTCTTGAAGCTTATAATTCACCATTGTTATCTATTGAAAACTCCAAAATGTTCTATATCAATACTTATATTCATTTGTTTGACATCTAGGTAGTCTACATGCTCATCAATCAAAAATTAGAAGACCAAATCAAGAACATCTGGGGCAGCCAAAACAAAATAATTTCCATTTCTATATTCATATAGGACAAGCACAATATTTTAAGACACTAAATTCAATATGATTACATTGGTCATAGAGGACAAACACTAAAATGACTTATTCTACCATGTGGAAAGGATGGTAGACTAGGACAATGATGAAGAGGAAGATCCTAGTGTTATATAGGAAAGGTATGACATCTTGGCACTTAAGTATATAGGATTACATAGAGTTACATCCAATCCAGAGGTGATTCCCTATGTGGACTTGGTCCACCAAATTTTTTTTCACTCTAGGTTGTGGATGACATGATCAAATCTATAAATTTGGGCAATGATATTACTTACATATATGGATTGGCCTTTTAAGCCTATTATTACTTGCCAAATCTTGAAATTGTCTATGATTAAGTAACCATGACCCAATGGCTTGATTCACACAATATCAAATAAGTATTGATAAGCTAGGCAAAGAACTTGGGGAGGTTCATATTTAAGTCTAAAATAAATCTTATCCCCATCACCTAATTTAGAAAAGGGGTGATAATGGGGATGGATGTGATGAATAGGTTACATGGAGAAAAATACACTAGCCACGTAGATGAGAAGTGGGTTCCACTATTGTCTATGATTATAAATGACTCCATGAGCCCTCCCTTTAGGGAGATTATCTCTTAAAATTTGGTTGCCCAAATCAATAAAACCATGGCTAACCAAGGAAATAATTTCTATATGATGTCTTACTTGATATTTGTGCCACTCTCAAGTTCCCCAAATTTACCAATTGGGATTCAAACATGAAATGGATCGTCCACCATGTCTTCACAAAGGTTAGAATTTATAGATATAGGTAGGAAATGTGGGTTATTGATGAGTAGTTATATCCAATTGTATATATATCCATCCATGAAAGAACCATACCCAATATATAAATAAAGATTAGGGAAGCACTTAGAATATTAGTAGCATACTAGCACTAACTTTATTTCACCATAACTAAAGTTGAGGGAATTAGGACAACCTCATTTAGGTTACCCACCATAGTGACAAACAAGCTAGTTGAGCAAGAGATTACCTTTCAAATACTCACATGAGTAAATATATTGTGAAAAAACAAGAAGAGGAGAACATTCCACCCTAATTAACCAACATTGGTTAATTTAAAATTGAAACTTGGCACTCAGTTATAGTTTATACTAAACATAAGTCCACCTTCAGTCTATATAAGAATGCTAACATGGAATGGGATCCTATACACTTGACATTCAATCACTACATCAGATATAGGGCAAGTCTCAGTATCACATATCATCATGAGCCCAAGTATGGAGACTAGTTATACCTTAATGTAACTAATAACACAAAATTCAAGTAGAGGTTATAAGCTACTAGGATCATGTAAGTAAAAGGAAGACTGAATGGATATGGGTTTTTTTATATTTCCAAAGACTAGGATACTCAAGTAGGAACATTGGCATCTCCTATCCATAATCCCAATGTTTAATAAGAGGGGACAACTAACTCATAACTCAGTTGTAAGATACTTCAAGCATTTTCTTCGACTTTAGAAAAAGGAGGGACTAGTTATGGGAAACAAGTTGATCAAGATTTTACCTTAGGGGTCCCATCTAACAACCTATCCTAGATGCCAAGTGCCAATACAAAGATGGAAACACCATTAATAGGGACAATAGTATCATCCACTCTAGAAAATTCAATATCAATATTACATCCCCTTACTCTTAGAAAAGAATGACCAAGTACTATAGGTTAGGAATATATTGCATTACCCTGCTCTTTCTTCTATAAACAAATATTGAACATATTTTATCCTCCTAACTCTAGGTCATGTCAACCTCCAACCTTACTACATCCTCACTAGACCTATGATCAAGCATGTAAATGTGTTATTACCCACTATCACCCCTTTCACCATATCATCCTCTTTTAGGGTCTTAGTGATGTCTAATTTACCCCTAGTCATTCTCAGGTCTATATCTATACCTTACCCATAATTACATAAGAAGAGGCCCACTATCATCCTTTCATAGGTTTCCTTATTATCCAATAGTTCTTCAACTAGAACTAGTACTTCTTCATCCCCTATCTCTGCACTCATATTAGTCATAACCACCAATACCTCCTAAATGTTTTCCTTCCAAGGGTTGACTCTATATCAACCTTTGCCTTCCTCATCATAGCCCCCAAGTGTCTCTTTAGATAAATCATGGATTAAGCAAATATAGATAGCCACTAGGGAGAACCCAGACCAAGTCATATTGGACCCTCCCTAGGTTACATTGAAATTTGATAAGGAAACTAGGGTAATAAAGAGGGTGACCAAGAGAATAGTTACCTACCCTGAATAGACAATCTTGTATTAGTTAGAAGAAACCTTATTTGAGCTAATAAAGACAAAGAAGGCTAGTTAGGGTCAATAAAAATGATATGAGGAGGACCCCCTCTTAGCTCTCCAAGAAACTATATATGTGGCTACTAAATTAGTTAAGGGAGTATATAAGAATAACTATCTTGGATAAGTAGCACCATGCCACCTTACCAAATCAAACCATAACAAGAGTGGAATGGAATGTGGAAAAGATGTTTGATATGCTAAATACCTTAGATCAATACAAGGTAGAGGGAGATGAAATACACAATAATTTCCTCAAGGTAGAAGCTACATATGGAAGGAATGAAAATAATATAATCAACTCGATGAAGTTGGTCATAATGAAGAAATTTGAGGACCTAAACCTGATTCTCTTGGAAGAATTGAGCATTTCTTATTCCTATGTAATTGGTAGGAGAAATAACTTAACCAATAGATTGAAGATATGAGGTCATTGAGAAGACACCTTACACAATAAGGTGAAAAATTTATCACCTCATTAAAATATTCTAAAATTAGGCACTTGTCTAATGAAGATGACTCTATCATTAGTAAGGATGCCTTTAGGGCTCAACTACAAAAATTCATGATAAACTTCCAAAAGTAATCCATGGCCTAAGGGGTGACCTTTAGATAAGAGATGGTAGATCTGGTATCCTCTACCAATGAGATAATATATAAGGATAATTCCATCAAATAAGATGTGAAGCCTCTCCTAAGCAAACATGATGCAATGGATGGACTCACAACCAAGTTATTGAAAGATCTTATCATCAATATAAGATTGATCGATAGTAACTATAAAAGATGTTTTGAAGCTTGCAGAGGGAAATTTGAATCCCAAAATAAAACTTATACCTCAAGAGCCACCACCTCATTAACCCCACTTAGATTGTCTTCTTTCCCATCTATCATTAATACTCCATCTTCTTCTCTAGCATGAGATTCATCATTGTTAATACCATTGGGATCCCAACCCAACTCTTTAATAATAAAATATCCATCTATTGGGTTCCTTCTAAATATGAAACATGTCACATGGTCCTACGAATTGCATTGTAAAATATTCCCATATTTTAAATGGGGAATATTCTCTAATAAGACATAAATGACCTTGTCTACTGATATGTGATATGTTACTCGATTCGTTTTATGACTAAGGCATTCAAATGGCCTATATATAGGGGTTCTCCCATTAATTGCAAATTAGATATAGAATTTTGTGAATTAATGAAAAAAGAAAGGAAATTCGAGTAATTAAATCACTATTTTCATTATTCTCATGCATTCTTATTTCTCAATCTTTTTTAATAATATATGATCTCATATATTTAGTGGTAAAATATAGCATTAGTGTTTTGAATGCATCATTTTATTTTGTTATTTCATCTAGGCAAATAGAGTCTAATTATGTAAGCTATGTTTTCTTCCTTCTTTACTAGTAAATGTGTTTAAGGTAATTTATTGTAAGCAACATTTTAAAGCATACTTTTCAGATATTTGCATTCTATTCACCCTAGAATCCTCACTACACTTATGATGTCATAGCTATAATAAATAGGACCTCATAACTATTGGTTTTATTTGCATTATTTTTAGAAGAAACTAAAGGGGATTCATTGGTCTTTGTTATTACAAGGGAACTTTCTTTTCTATCCTACCCTGCTCCCTCTTTTGAACTTTTTTTTAATATGAAACACTTTATATTAATGCTCACTCTATATACCTATCATATATGTTTAATATTTTGGGATTATATTAGTAAATACCAAGTAATTTACATTAATTAGGTATATTGTGTCACTACCATATTCTTGGTGTCCCTACAATAGGGTATGCTTGTAGACTAAAAGGTGGTCACCACATAATCTCTCTAGTGAAATTGAGTGAAGCCCGAAGGTTTTTCAAGACTTATACTATAGTTTGAGAAATTTTATTTTTCTATTTACATTATGTCCTTGACATAAACATACATCAATAGATATGACCTCCAAGGAAAACCCAAGGCCATCAAGAGGAAGAGGGATTTTGATAGATCACTAAGGAACTTTTCTTGTTGCTTATGTTAGAGATATAGGGGTAAAGTTTAATCATTGGTTAGAAACACTTGCTACCCTAGAGGGGTTAAAACTAGCCTAACAATCAGGTCACCATCTTATTATCATTGAGGAAGACTCACTAAATATAATAAATTGCTTATCCAAGAAAAATATAATGAGCTAGAACATCAAATAGATTGAGGATGAATCTATATCCATTTTAGAGTCTCAAAAAGATGTGTTCATTTAACACATTTATCATGAAGGCAATAATATTGATGATTGGTTTTCCAATAGGGGAGTGATTTATACTAGTTTTAATAGCTAGATTGTGAGAGAAAAATCACCTCAAGATATCTGTCAGAAGATAAATGAGGAAGATCATAATATTATTTTATGATGATCTAATTTATTTTAGGTATGGGGGTGTTTTTCACTTATTAGGTTAATTTTATTTAAAACATTCTTTTCAAGGTTTTAATTATTTTATATATTATAAACCATTATAATTTTAAGTCTCAAATATTTTTGAATGACTCTAGAGATAAGTTTATCAAATCTCTAGTGAGGGGACAATGAAACCTAAATTCTCTTCAAGACTTAACAAATGATAATAATAGTTATGAGTGGACTGGTGGGAAAATTATTCCCATTTTTAGATTTCCAAAAACCCTTCTTTTGTTTTAAAGATCCAGGGCAATTTTTATCATTCATTCATAGGGATCCCAAATAGAAATGAACCTAATATGCTAGATGAAGTGAAAAATAATGAGGAGGTTTGGTAGACTCTTCAAATAAGTGGAATGCCTAATTTTATGCAATGAATCAAAGGCCACAAAAATCATGTTTTAGCTTTATTTACAGATTTATGTGACACTATAACACTAAATATCAATGTGTTACTACTTGACATTACTAAATACTTGATTGCTTATGTCAGTGGGATGGAAATGAAGGTGACCAAAGTGTAAAAGACTATAAATAGTATAAAATTAGTTTTCTATTGGAGGGAGAAACTTTGGAAGTTCTTCATAATGGTTTTGATAAAGAGTCTCTAATAAGACCTTATGGAGATGTGGCATTCTATATCATGCAATATATTATGTTTAATGGTAGGTATAATGTTATGCATTGGCCTCTAATTTTTTTTCTCAATTATTTTAGACATGTTATTCCTTTGATTTTACCAGTGTACATCATTATTTCTTTGTAAACATGTATTAAGTAGGTTAAAAAGGGTAAATATACTAATTTTAGATATGAAGGTGTCATTTTCCTTATTCACAAGTACTTTAAAGTAATTAATTAGATCTCCCCTAAATTATAAAAACCCCACATTGGTAAATATGAATTTAGGAAATTTCAAAAGGTTTGGATAAAGTATTTGGGTATCAATATTCCTCCTCACATTCCCAAAACTCAAGGGGTTAGTGTAAATAATTAGCTAATAAGTGATACAAAATTTTATTTAAGGGTTGGGAAAAAGGAAACTAACAGAGGTAAAGATGGATCTTCAACTGGGCATCTTATTCCTTTAGATGGTACATTAGGAGATAAATAACAGCCTAATACTCATAATGTGACTGAAATGGGGAAAATATATGGTATTAATTAATAATGATGATAAGGATAAAAGGAAATTAGGATATGATCTTAAGGAATTAGGGATGGAAGACCTAAGAAAACAATTGGATAACCCAGATGAGAATTTCAATGTTGTGGTTGGATCTTTAAAGGGTAAATAAAAACAATAAAAATTAAAAACGAGTTATATTTTTAGAAATCAATTATGAGGTGGTTCATGAGGTATTTTTTTCATATTAAAGGTAAAGTTAAAATCCTTCAACAATATAATGAAATATTGAGTTAAAAATATATGGATAAAACTATAGTACTCAAATCTAAAGACTTAGGGATAGGGTTGGGGCTCTAGAATGTGAAAATGACAAGATAAATAAAAATAGTATTTACTTGATCATTTGTAGTAAACCATACATTCATGAATTCATTTATAATTTGGAGAACTTAAGTTCTCATATGGGAGGATTGATTGATTTGAAGAGCTCTGCTAAGTTCAAACATCTCTAATGTAGTGAATGTTTTAAAGATATAGACAAGGAAAAGATGATTTTTTAGATTGATTAAAAAATGAAATGTATGAAACATTATTGGGAAGATGTGGTAGGTATATTGGACTTTATAAATTTTATATTTTAATTTTTAATGTATTTTGTCTTTAGTGATCGATATGTTGTTCTCAGGTTGTATTTGGGGGGCTTGTAGCTAGTTTTAAGTAAATTTTATTTTGTTACTCTTTTGGTCTTAGTGAGTCCTTTGGATCATGTTTGTATCTAATATTATTGCAGGTATTAGGGTCTCTATTAAAAAAACCCACCTTTAACCTTATTAAAAAAATGGAAGAAATTTAATTAAAACAAGTTGAAGAATTGAAACCCAAATTAAAATAATAATTAGGATTAGAATGTTATTGCTTTATATGCTACTCTATTTGAATCAAATAAAAATGAATGGATTTTAGATAATGGTGTAACACACCATATGACTTAATTATATAATATTTTATTTTATTCTATAGATATCTTTGAAAGGATTTACTTAGGAGATAATTCATTTTTATAAGTAACTAAGGAAAGGCAAAAATTTTAAATATTTGTATTAATGGTGTTTTATATGCACCAAAGCTTAAAAATAACTTGTTATCTTGTTCAATAATTACTACTTATAATTTTATTGTAACATTAATTAAAGATATCTTATCCATTATAAACAAATTTGGGTCTTTGATTCTTGAAGGGGTTCAAAATAATGGTTTATACATATTCTTTCCTTATTTTGCATGTTTTATTTCATTTCAAAATAAGAATGAATCTCAATTATAGAATGAAATATTAGGACATGGTAATTTTAGTAGTTTACATGATATTGTTTCTCAGAATATTGTTAGTGGAATTCATTTTAGACCTTCTCATCATGAAACTTGTAAAGATTACTTATGTGGTAAGAAACATACTAATTTTTTTTACAAGAACCATGATTTGAATTCCTCGTATCCTTTAGAATTATTTCATAGTGATTTTTTAGGACTTATTGAAATTTTATATGTTAATGGTTCTTTGTATACTATTCCTTTTATTGATGATTACACTAGAATGATCTGGTAATATTTCATTAAAATAAACTATGATGTGTTGTCTAAATTCAAATAATTTAAAAATTTTGTTCAAAATGTATCTAATTTTTATATTAATAAATTAATAATTGATAATGTTGATGAATAAATTAATAAATATTTTAATTCTTTTTACATTAGTTGTGGTATTAAAACAAAAATAGCAATCCCTATTCCCCTTAGCAAAATGGTATTTTTGAAAAGAAAAATGACACCATTAATGAAATTTATGGAATAATGTTGTAATCTCTAAATGTTCTTAAGTTTTTATGGAACAAAGCCATGAATAATGTTGTGCATATTTTGAATATAATCCCTACCAGAACTTCACATATTTCTACTCCTTTATAAATTTGGTCTAAAACTAAACCCAATGTGGCTCATCTTAGGATATTTTATAGTCATCCTACTATCTTTGTTCCTAAATTTTAAATAAATAATCTTGATCCCACTTTATATTATTTAATTTTTATATGTTATGGAGGTAATATTAAATGATTAAGAGTATACAATCCATTTTAAAGACAAACATTGATAATAGGAATTTTCTTATTCTCAAAAACATTTTTATGAGCCCTCTATGGAACCTTATCAATGTTCTTATTTTTATGAACCTTGCACCCTTATTTCTCCTTGTGAATAAACATATGCCCTAGATAAATTTGATCCATATTTTAATAAATTAGAGTCTAAACAAACCCCTAAGTTTTATGTTCAATCTAAAAGACTTAAATGGGAAGAATCCCTAATCTAATCTTCTAATGTTAATAATCTTAATAAATTAACTAGAATTAAACATTTTTATCATGACTTAATGACTATGTATGAATGTGGACATCAATATTTTGACGAATCCATTCATTATGATACATGGAATGTTGTTATGCAAGCTGAGCTCAATGCCTTACTTAAAAATTAGACTTGGGATCTCATCCCTCCACCAAAAAGGCATACTTTTAGTTTTAGGCGGCTTTATAATATTAAATATAATTCAATTGATAAAATTGACAAGTTTAAATCTAGATTAGGTACTTGAAATTTTACTTAAAAACTCAAGATTGACTATGTTAAAACCATTATGATTGTATAAAAATTGAGTATTATTATATTACTTATTATTCTTATATCTCAAAATGGGTGGATTATCCACCAAATCGATATTAATAATGCTTTTCTAAATGGTGATTTAGAAGAAGAAATATACAAGACTCAACATAAATGTTTCACTGACCCTAATAGAAAACATTATGTATGCAACATAAATAAATCTTGTTATGGTCTAAAACAAGCTTCTAGAGCTTGTTATTCTAAAATTACATAATTTTTCAAAGAATTATATTTTTCTAAATGCTACTCTAATAATGATCTCTTTTTGAAAGTTGAAAATCATCTTTTTAATCTTAATTTTTTAATCATTTGATGATATTTTGATTATTTGAAATATAACTATTTTAATTCATAAATTTAAGGATAAATTAAGTCAAATATTTGAAATTAATGATTTAGGCATTCTCCATCATTTTTTAAGAATGGCTATATTTTAAGATAAAATAATTTATTATTTTATCATAATATCAATATGGACATAATATTTTTATTAAGTTTAACATGTTTGATTGTAAATCTACATCTAATCCTATTGAATTTTGTATTAAACTTAATCCAAAACTTTCATGTGAAAATTCTAACCCTAATTTATATAGATAGCTTGCCATTAATTTAATTTATGTAACCATTACTATACCAGATATTTCATATGTTGGTGTTATTTATAGATTTATGAAGGATACTTATTTGGATCATTTAAAATTATCTAAACATATTCTTCATTATATTAAAGCAATAATTAATTTTTATTTTATTTTATTCTTCCTCTAATAATGCAATATTGTATGTTTTTTATGATGTTGACCATGTTGGTGATACTATAGATCATAAATCTACTCTTAAATATGTGTTTAAGTTTGATACAAGTGCTATCACTTGCAGTAGTAAGAAACAACCTATTATTTCTCTCTCTTCTATACAATCAAAGTATATAAGTGTTATGGAAGCTACCAAATAATCCATATGGATGTGAATGTTGTTGAGATAACTTAATTTATATGTTTCTCATAGTACCATCCTTCATTGTGATAACCAAATTTGTATAGCTCTAGAAAAAAATCTAGTGTAACACCAAAGAACTAAAAATATTGAATTTCACATGCATTTTATCTAAGAAAAATTCCTAAACGGTGATATTTATCTTTAGTTTTATCCTATGTATTAATAATTGATAGATATATTCACAAAACCACTTAAAGCTATCAAGTTGTATTAGTCTCATGCAATGATGGGCCTCTTAGAGTTTATTTTGAGGGGAGTGTGCATAATAATTCTACTTCCTAATGGCCATGTGTTTCTTCTCCTTCTCTATACTTAATATCATTGTAAATAACTATAAAATTTATGTGGAAGTTATGTAATTTAAATAAACTTTATTTAGAAATTTTATATTTTTTACACCAACACATTAAAAACATACTTTGTAATGGAGGTCCTTATGTTAAAAAGGGTCCAAATATGCTTAGTGATTAGTCATGATAAACTATGAAATGTAGTCTCATAATCATGTTATACTAAACTTACTTTCAATTAGTTTATGGATTATGATTTCTTTTGTTTCAAAAGGTGGTGTTTGGCACGATCAATGTTTTTAAATCCTTCAATTGTGTACATAGTATAGTTACTTTCTGAGATGATTATGACATTTATCCCCACTTAGAATTAAGGGGAAGTGTTAGAAAATTTAATGAATAAGTGGTCATTTATTTAACCTTATCTTACCTTTATATTTAAATAAATAATAGTAATTTATTATTTATTAACACAAGGTGAAAACCTCAAGAAAATAAATAATGTAATTATATTTGTTTAATATTTACTAATGTAATTAAATGTTTATCAATAAAAATATGTGACCATTGGTTACGAGGGTCACATCCCCTCATAAATAATATAAATAAGGGTTAAACCTATTGTAAATATATTTAACATTTAATGTTTATCATTCTCATAGGATTTTGTGAAGAATAGTTTTTGTATTTACATGTGGAAAAAACTAGTCTGTGAATAGATTTTTAGAGAGGATGTGAGAAGGATAAGTTTTATATTGAGGTCATAATTGGTTTCTCAATCATTGAATATCACTCGTGGGTTTTTTACCTCCTCTATGTTTTCCCACTTTACAATGTTGTGTAATGTGTTGATCTAATGTTTGCCCCTTGATTTATGAATTAACTTTAGATATACTATGTTCATATGTTTATAAATGCAAAATTTATCAATTAGATCCCTATTACTATTTGAACTAATAAGATATACACCAAGCTCATGGTCCTTGATCTTACTTTATTTATAACATGCTTTTAGGTCATCTATGGAATCATCATATGTGAACTATTGAATCTTATCGTGTCTAATGTATTAAATTCATACATAATGGGAAAAATTAAAAACATGAAGCTGATTCTAGTCCTTAGAGCATCCAACCTAAAAATCCTAAATCTTAATATCATTTTCATACTATTTTTGAAATCAATAATCCTCCTCATATTTAATTTTTTAATATGAATTCAAGTCTACATGTAACTCTTATAGATTCAAATGATGATGAACCTAAAAAATTAAAAATTAATTTTGAAAACCACTCAATTAAATTCTTATATCATGTAATGGATTCATCCTTATATCCTACCATGATATCAAACTATTCCTTTAATATATGATACTATTTACAACCCTCCACCATGCAACACATATGAAACCTCTTATACAGAGGATGGTTTTGATTGTTATACATATGGGGTGGCAAAACTATTTCAAGATCCTTTAACCATGCATCCTTGTAATTTTATTAATATGGGAATATCTACTATATATATATATATATATAGACACACACACACACACACACACACACACACACACACACACACACACACACACACACACACACACACACACACACACACACACACACACACACACACACACACACACACACACACACACACACACACACACACAAATGTATACATGTGTTATATCCAAATATTATGATGACACTTACATTATGGCTCAAGCTCATTCTTGATATTTAAACATCCTAGATTATTAAAATACATTCATAAAAATACATTAATTCAATAATGATGTTAATGTCATCCATATATCATCTTATGGTGATTCAAAATATAAAGGTTCTACACCATTTATCAATACACCTTTTCTAGATACTCCATGGGTCATCTACGTAAAAAACTTAGCTACTATAATCTAACCTATAATTCCTAATGATATTGATCAAATAAATATAGTGCATAAGCATTTATTATCGCTAATTCATCATATCAACCAAAATAATCCTATATATACTACTCATAATTAGATCACCACATATGTGATTCTCCCACTAGATCGATACCAAATTATATTGAACACCCTTCTACCTCTACTCCTAAGATCACCTTAAATGCACAAAATATAACTATTCATAAAATATATTATGAGTTTGATAATCATAGAAATAAAAAATTTGGATCTTGAAGCTAATGTTGAATATTAGGGACCTTTACCTATGTTCCCTATTTATGAATTTATTTTATAAATAATCCATGCTCATGAACCTCAACTTCCATGCCAACATCATAATATTATTCATTTCCAAGAAAAAACTCCTTATTTTAACAATTTTATCGCTAGTATCTATCCTAAAACACATCATGTTTCCATAATTCCTCCTCTTCATATCATTTACAATATATAAATGCTATGATTATAGAATAAACTATTTTAATTAATTATGGAACCATTATTGCTATTCAACCTATTCTAATATCCAAATAACTTCATCTTGCCAAACATGATAGTTTTAGTTTATTTTCAAAAACATATTTTGATGCATTTTCATGTTCATATGAAAGCATGTAAGGTATTGATCTTATAATTTTGTTTCATAATATCATTACTTATCATGATGCAAAACCTTACATCAAAAGTAACATACATTTCTTCTTGATACTTCTACATTATGTCATATAGAGATCATCAAACTTTTAGATGTCAAACTCATCAAACCTATAGAATATTATAAATGGGTATCCAATATTATTCCTTGTGAAATAAATTCACCATTTTTATTCATATCTTTATATATTTTTAAAATATTAACTTTTCATGTCTGAAATATAATTTTCCTTTACCATCAATCGATGCCATTATTGATTCCACTACAGAATATGAAATTTTATCTTTCATGGATGGTTTCTCGAGATATAATTAAATTCATATTACTCCCAAATATAATCATAAAACTAATTTACCACTAATTAAGGCACCTATTTCTAGGCTAATATTTCATTTTATCTTAGAAAAATTGGTGCCACTTATTGATGTGTAATTACCCATATCTTTCATGATATCATCATACAATAATCAAAATATCATTTATAAATATAAGAATCATGAAAATCATATTCATGATCTTCCTTTCATTTTTTATCATCTCATCTCATCAAATATAATTTATAATTAATACTTATAAATGTGTCTTTGGTGCCACCTTGATTATGATGTTAGGATTCTTGGTCTCTTTAAATATTATTGATGTAGATCTTTCTAAAATAAAATCCATTATTAACATGCCCATTACTCATTTCATTATATATATAAAAACATTCCCTAGTAAACTTGGGGAAATTTAATGATTCATTCCCAACATGGCTTATCATATATAATTAACTTCCTTCTCAACAAAGGTATTTATTTGGAATGGATTGATTCATGTCAAACATAATTTGATAACATGGAAATCTCATTACTGCATCCTCCCACACTTCAACCTTCCTTTTAATGATCATCCTCTCATCTTTTAAACTTCCTCTACCACAATATTAATTGGGGAAATATTTCCCAATAATATGAAATAGGTCTTGAATATGCCCTATATTATATTATTCATGCTTTAATACATTATGAGATATGTTATAACAAATTTTAATAGAATTGCCTCAATATTTATTTTTCAACTAAAAAACTTCAACATTACATGCTTTATTCAACCACCTATGTCATCATTCATTCTAACCCTCTTCATCATGTTTTATCTAAATATTTCTTACCTAGTGATAGAATTGGAAAATTAATATTTCTCTTGATGGAATTAAATTTACGTGTTGTTACATAAGAAAATATTTAAAGGCCATGTAATTTCATATCAACTTACTACTAGACCTATCCCAACTACTTATCAGCTTCAAGAAACCATTCCCAATAAGTAATACTTTAAATTTTGGGCCTTAATAAATCTATATCCCTTAAATATTATTTTCAATAACCTCAAATAAATTAATCTTGATGAACCAAACCCTTAAATTTATAAACCAAAATCTAAATTCATTATTGAATAATTACCTGAAGTTATAATTGATTTGCATGAAGATACTTGGGCACTTCATTTCTATGGAGAAAATGTCTTCAAGGAGCTATGGAAGGATGTGTCCTAGCTAATCCCCATGGAAATATAGTACCTCTCATTTTTTGATTAAACTTTGGCATCCTTAACAATATGGATGAGTATGAGGATATCATTTTAGGAATACAAGTTTCTATCAATTTAGATATCCCTTACCTACATGCTTTAGGTGACTCAACTTATTTTTCATCAATTCAATGGTGAATATCAATGAAAATGTGAAAATGTAATCACATATCATAAAATTTACTCCACTATTTCTATATAATTTAAATCCTTCACCATAGAATCAATTTACGAGAGCAAAATATTATAGTTGATTCAATTTATTCATCTGCTTCTATTTTCACACTCATAAATCCCTTCATGATTCACAATTCCACATCAACGTATGTAAATAAACTTATTATTTATAAACCAATAATTATTCTCTTATATGTCATATTGAGGGCACAATACTCAACATATCCCATGGTATAAAAATATCATTCAATTTATCTAATACCATACTTATTCTCTTAATGCCAACTCTCATGAAAAGACCCAAATTCACAAGTAAATTTGAAAACATGTCCTTTGGTATGAAATCATATATTATTTTAATGCCAAGGTACCTTTATATGTTGTGTCACTCAATATGAATTCCATTCTCTTATTAAATACGAACATGGGGGCATTTGTGGTGGTCACTATAGTAAACACACTACCATCTATAAATGCTTATGTAGGGGGTACTTTTGGCCCTATTAGAGACTTAGATTATACCTTAGCTAAGCAAATGATTACTTATGTCATCTACTCAAATCTAGTCTAATGAGGGAATGACCCTAGGCTATCAGTTACCTAATCTTGGGTTAGACCTTTAGGATTTTTAATGAGTCTATCTCCTATGATGTATCAATTAGCTCTTTTCCACTAAAACCTACTAATTACTAGGGTGAAAAAGGGTAGAGAGAAATTTAAAGGGAAACCCTAAGCTAATTTTAGTGATACACCTAGAATGATTGTTCATCCATTCTTACTTGAGATTGTAAAATAATAATGAGATAAAATAATAGATTGATCTATAACTTGAAATATCAGTTATGCATCAATATTTCATGTAGAGGTTCACCAAGTGATCAAAACATGAGGGAAGTGATGGAAAGGCTTGACTCAATGAACTTACCCAGTCAATGTATCCACTTTATAGTTTTAATAAAATGACATTAAACACTAAACATGATTTTAATAACAAGATAAACTAGTAACTAGGTGAGAACAAGACTTGATAAGAGAGAGATTTATACCATGTATGAAAATCAAACTAAAATTAACACACTATACTAGAACAATGAAATTTGAAATAGTCATATATTTATCTTAGGAGGTTAAAAATATCAATCTTGGTAGAGTCTAGTCATGCCCAAGAGAGGGATAGATCCCTTTTCAATGTGGAAGAAGTAAGATATAGAGAAATGGAGAAGAGAGAGAGGAATAACATGCATCCATAAATCAATAAATGATTTATCACCATCTTTCTTGAAATATATGCCATGTTTTAATCTAATCAGAACTAATATTTCATCAAAAAATTAAACTTCATTTGCTCCAATATTCTTCAAACTCTTCTCATTGATTGAGAAATGCACTAGAAGACAAGAATCTATTGAGGATGATGAGTCATGATCTTGTTATTGGCTAAAATATTTTAAAATCTCTAAAACAAAAATGATTGCTCCAACTACTTTCTCCAAGCACTAGATCCCTTTGATCCTTCATGCCATCTTCCACTTGGTTTCATTATGAGTAAAAAATCCTCATATCTTTGATCCTAATAGACCCATTTCCATATTTACTTCGAGTGGAAATAGGTACCTAATTGTTGAAAATAATACCATGTAGAAGGATGAGAAATTTACCCATAATCACAAATAACTAACCTTACTTTGTAATATGAACCCAAGTCTACTATAGAGGAAAACCAATCACATTTATTGGTTTTCCTAGTCTTAATGTCAATGAAATGAAGCTTTCTAGGTTTTTGACCTTTCTTCAACAATAAGTTTCCACCCTTTTGTCTATATTAGGTCTAAAATACCTATTCTAACTCCATGGAGCTCTAATGGTAATTCTCAATCCCTAAAATATCCATTTTGGTTCATCCTGTATCATCTTCAAACTCAGATCCTTTTCATTTTCTTATATGGGTCAAAAATAACTTTATTAACCTCCACCAAAAGTTTCTTGGCTCACCTTTATTTATTGGCCATCAACTTATTAATTTACAGCCATCAAATTTAGACACTAGTTGGCCTCATGCTTGATCTAATCTCCATTGAATTCTTGACCTTGCTCACATCATTGATATTTCTCTATACAAATGAACATGAACCATATATATTCTTCTAGTTTAATGTGCTTAAGACACTTGTCACTTGTGCATTTGATTTTAAGATCTGATGACCTTTTGACCCATCAATCACTATTGATCTTCAATCATATGATTAAATACACACTATAGATGTATTTGGGCCCACTATCTCTATCTTTTCTCACACATCATTGGATATAGTTTGTATGATTGCATGCATTCCATTGATTTATATGGACCTATTAATTCTATCTTTGCCCATGTCCCATTAGATATGATATAAGCTCACAAGATTGTGCCACTTAGAATCCTCATGTTCATTCCCAAGAAATTTTAAATTTAAATGGCTATTTTATGAGGCCCAAATTTGATGTTTGCCTGCACATTTCACTCTGCAAGTATAAATTTAAAGGCTTATATCTTGAGATAGAAAGCTCATCAAGATACCCAATTTATAGAGGATGATCTTGACACTTAATACATCATTTCCATGTGATCCTTTATCTTGAGAGGTTTCTTGAGCATACTTATAAAATACACATGCAAACTAATATATTCATTTCTCTATGATGTGTGATGATGTTCTGGTTCTTCTAGACTTGTGCTTGAACTATTATTTAGGTCTCCAAGGCTCAAATGAACATTTGAGCCTTGTGTAAACCTGCTTCATGTTCTTGAATGCTATGATCAACATGGAAACCTACTTTCTTAAATTTTTACAAACTACACTTTAAGTTTACTTAAAGTGTTTCAAAATATTTTCATGTTGTATGTGATCTTTGGAACACTCATTCCATATAGAACTCTATTCATCACATTCATCAAGGCATAAGCTTTGTATGTGGCCAACATTTCTAGGGACATCCTAGGGTTGGATGCATGCTATGATTGAGAACCCAAACCATTTATCTTGACTAATCCATTAGGCATGGAGTCTCCTCTCTTGTTAAATATATTGATCTAAAGCTAAAACTAGTTGCCAACCATTAGATAAATCCTCTTAAAACAAACAAGGACAAAAAATAAAAAAACAAAAAAAAGTGCCCAAGGCACTTATTTAAGGGAAACATAGAAAAAAAGGGAAACTAACCTAAATAAGGAAAGGACCACTAAATTAAGAAAATAGGGAAAACAAGACAAAAGGTAAGAATGCAACTACTTGTGATAATCACTTATTGAAACAAAGAAAACCTAGAAAAACTAACATATAATGACAAGATTCCATCTAGGGTCAAATGGAAAGTTATTTTATGTACCTTATAACTTTGAAACATGTATGCTTTTTCTTGATATCTCTCTTTTGTAGCTAAGATAATTTTCATGTTCATGTCTTCTTATGGAAGCAACTAGTTCTTCTAATTTCAATTTTAGGTGCATGAGTTATAGATATGAGTCCAAAACCTAGTCATACTTATCTTAAATTCATGTATCTGTTAAGAATAGCTTCTATTCTTCTTCATTCATGAGTTGCTGACCATGAACATATACACCAGTTTGATCTATCTCTTTTCACATATCTACAAGGTTGACCTCTAAGGGAGATGAATTTGATATTTTGACCTCTTGGGGCTATTTGAGATCATTCTTATCTTCTAAAAGTAGAGATATGTCTAAATTTGAAGATAAAATCTGATAATGATGTTTGAAAAGTTCAAACACGTCATCTTCTAAGAGAATAACTTGTTCTTTCTCAATGAAGCCACTTTCCTCAGCCTACAATAGACCACATTCAAGTAAAGAATAACCTAAATAAAAGATATCAAACAAATTTTAAGATTTATTCTCATGAAGATATGATTTAATTATATCTTTTTTAAAATGAATGTTAGAATCAAGCATATCAATTTTTTGTCCACAATAATGAGGCTGCAAGTCTTCTTTTTATATCTCAGATTGGTCAATGAAAATTGATTCATCTTCAACATCAAGTTGATGGTTGAGCATGCTCTCAATTTTAGTTTGTTCTTCATCTTCATTATTTGATTGGTACTTGTGTTCTACTAATTTTTTAATCTCTTTTCCTTAAAATAAATCATGGGAAACATCTTCAACTTATATAATTGGAGTGTTTTCCTCTTAAACATAAACAACCTCCTCTTCATGTACTTATTCTTGAACTTGCATCTCAACCTCTACCTTAGCTTTCTCTTTCACTTGTTCCATATTTGCATCATTATGGAAGACTAAAACGTTTTTTTCCTTACCAAGATGTGTCCCAATCATGATTTCTTCTTCCTAATCACTCAAGTCACTTCATTTTATATTTCCTTAGCTGTATCTTATTGATTGGCCTCACAAAGGTGAGGCTCTTTCTTAAAGAGTGGCACAATATATCCTTGAAAATATTCATTAAGATGAGAAAGGTCCAAATAATTTATCATAGATAGCTGATTTTACTCATGGAGATACTCTTTTTGGATCACCTCGCCTCCTCTCTCTAATGATTTGATTCTTGAATGGCTCTACATAAAGGAAAGGCTCTGGGATTTTGAGGGGAAAGGAGTAGAGGATTAATGGTCTCATACTTGATCTTGAATTTAAAATATTATCTTATGCCTAATTATTATTCCTTATTTATTAATTATTAAATCTAATTCCAAGTCATAAACTTAGGTTTAGATGCCTCTAATTTTGTACTTATTCTTAATATGGGTAGGAGAGAAGAAATTTGTTTTTGTGTTTCCTTTGTAGCTATTATTGAATTCTATACATGTTGATTTTTAAAATCAATTTAATTGTATAAATTGTCCCCAAAATCATGGACCAATTGGATAGGTATGTCTCCCTATAAACCTAAAGATGAAGTATCCTATATGATCTACTGAGAAAAATGGAGACTAGTCTCCTCAAATCATGTTTGTTCATCCTTATGTCTAAAATATCATCACTAAAAATTTGAGTGGCCTTGTCTTATGAAGGATTCAACTACCTCTTTAGCCTACTACAAATTAGTTATCATGTTCTAAATTTCATGCTTATAAATATCCTATCCATAGCTATTTTAGGTATTTATGTTTATCATTTGTTTCTCATAGCCAAACTAGGTTTGTTTAAAGCTTGAGATGGATTTCTTTGGGGATTGATTGGGCTAATAAATAATACAAAAATATTCATGAGGGTTATCATAGGATTGATATGAGTCATCATAATATTATTAAGGCTCTGTATATGGTTGGTGATGATCATCATAAGGCTAATAGAGATGATGGTAGGGATGATATGGGTCATGAGGAAGGTAAGAGACATGCCCTTAATAATAAGGATCATGAAAAACTTGATAACACTCATCATATCTTTTATATAACTATTGGTAAGGTTGATTAGGCTCATATGGGTCATAAGGATCATATTGGAACTACTGATAAGGAGGTGAATGATAGGGTAATCTACCATAGTTGTTCATATAAACATTATATGCCAAATGTGATGCAAGAATTTATTAAAATCTTAAATGGGACATACCTAGGCTACTCACAACCAGAAGCTTTGATTCAGAATCACCATTGGTGCTAAATTGCTTGATTCTAAAATTTTATTAGAGGAAAGATACACCAATAATATTTCCACTCTCTTGGATCTTGGTCCGATTAGGTGTGCCATAATTATTATAGACTTAGATTACACCCTAGTTGAGCAAAGGATTTATGAAGTCCTGTACTCAAATATAGTCTAACATGGGAATGACCCTAGACTATGGGTTACCTAATCTTGGGTCAAACCTCTAGGATTTTTAATGAGGCTAGATCCTTTAATGTATCACTTAGCTTATTTCCACTAAAACCTACTAATTATTGGGGAGAAAAAGGGGAGAAATAAAATGAAAGGGAAACCCTAAGCTACTATTGGTAATACACTTTGAATGATTGTTCATCCAATCTTGAGCTTCTAAAACACTAATGAGACATAATAAAAGATTGAATCTAAAACTCTAAATGTCTATTATACATCAATATTTCATGAAGAGATTCACCAAGTGATCAAAACCTAATGGAAGTGATAGAAAGGCCTGATTTAATAAATTTATCTTGTGAATGTATCCACTTGATATATTTAATCAAATGACATTAAACATTAAACATGATTTGCATAACAAGATAAGTTAGTAGCTAGGTGTTGATGCACCTAGATGTATCATGGGGTTCATAGAGTGTTTAAGAAACATTTTAAATTTTATGATTCATATAATATATTACATGAGTTGCTAGTTATGATAATATTTTTTATCCTTGGTGGAATAGAGGCAAAATAGGTTTATTGTTTCACAAATTTATATTAGTTGGTAGTAATGAGCCACCATTGCTTAATATTTAATATTTGATTTTGAATATGATCTATTCTATTTGAAGTGAATTATACTCAAAACTAAGTCTAAAGCTAAACCAAGATGAATATTCAAAATGAATCTAATCTAAGGTGAAATTATAAAAAAAGGATCAAAATGAAGGGTAGGGTAGAAAAGGGAGGTTTTTTTAATCTTTATTTCAAACATTATGACAAAGTTCCAATTTCATCAGAACATGCATATAACCAATGTGCAACATGATCTCAAATCCTACCACACATTAGGAAAACATCTAAGGAAATTATGAAAAGATGCAAATAAGAAAAATATTTACTTTAAGAATTTTACATGTGCAAGTAAATAGAATTATATTAGATGCAATAAGAGTAAATAAAGAAAATTAAACCTAAGAACTTTCAACTAATCTAGCATTAGCCTAGATTAGCAACTCTGTATTTAAATATGCACATCCAAAATTCATAAGAACCATTCAAATCTAAAGATAAGATCAAACAAATGAGAGAGAAACCATGATATCAATTCGCACAAGAAAATGTCGATAAACTTTATGGTTTTCCTTGCTTATATTAATTTTCTCAAAAATTACAAATAACTTTTTATCTCCAAAAACTATCTTCTATTTTTATAATTGGAAATACTTCTTTATATAGATAATTCATGATTTATACTAGTCAATAATAATAAATCACATTTGTAAATGTGTATAGGAAAGTTTTCCTTTTTCTTATATTATATAAGAAATAAGCTTTTCTAATATACTAACCTATAGGCAATGTATTTTACAAGCTACGCATGCCTTTATAAAGGAATATTCCTTTTTTTAAATATCATATAGAACTAGTTATAAAATAGTATTCCTAGTCCAACTAATTTTGAGACCTTTTGTTGATGCAGTCTTCTACCTTCCATATAATATCTTCATTATATAATGTTTCCCATTGATTATCTAGAGGTCAACAATGGGCATCATGAACAACTCATTTTCTTGGTCCCCCAGGTTATTGAGATCTTTCCCAACTCTCTCCAAAGCTTGCTTGATGCTCCCAACATCTCCTATCTTCTCCTCAGATGACAATATTAGGCCCATGATATTCTTATTATCAAACCATTTCTTCCCTTGACCTTGGTTCGTCACCTCTTACATGAATTTAGAAGTTCTATGATTGAACTCCTCATCAATGATAAGGACTAAAGGACTAAGTGAGGTGGACTCTTTGATTAAGCTGTCCAACATGTGTAACATTTTATATTTCTACTATTTGGTGTCCTTAAAAATGTCTTCCATATACTTGGATCAATTGTTCAGGCATTTCATTTTATCCATGAAAATATCCATATCCATATTTATATGGGCTATGCTGACTATCCTAAATTTAGGAACTTGATTCTTGGTCAAGGCTTAAATCAAGTTTTTCAATTGATAGTTTGAAGCCTATCATTAGAATGATAACATGGCTTGTTATTTCAAATTTTGTTCTATTGAAATATTCCCTTGATCATATTAGTAGATCCTCCTTGTAAACATGTTCTTCTTTTATGATGGGGTGTCATGGCTATGGTTTTTCTAGATTGATTTTGATGGTCTATAGTTTAATTCTAAATCAAATTATCCTTTCACAAGTGATAATTAAACTTTATTGGATTGATTATAATTAACATAAACTTGAATTAGGGTTTTTATACTTGTTAGGGCTTTCCTGAAGGTCTTTATAGTGCTCTAATGGTGGCAACTATTTGAACTTATGCAATATTTATGACTTAGATCCTAATTGGATTGTGTACTTATACCCTTAAATTTATTGGGTCTACAAAATATTTAACTAGGCATATTATATTAACATGGCTTCAATGTGGCATCACCATGGCATCCATGTGGCATTTTTATGGCATTTTTCTTGTCAATATTTAAAAAGTGACCATTTTATTTTGAAAAATTCCACCTTGATCTCATACAATTGGATTCTTTTTTACATAGATCAGCATAGACCATTGATCACGATCTAAAATATCAAATGCCATTGGTTGCTTGCTACATTCCCTATGGTTATGGCACTTGTCACTTCTGTATTCACTTTAAGCTTTATTTAAATGTCAATGTTGATCTCACACCATTGATATTTTTTTCATAGATCAATCACACTCTATTGATCTTGATTTGCTTAATTATGCCTCCTACTTTATAGACTATTGATTAGAATATACATGCTCATCAACGTACCATAAATCTTTGAAATATGCTTGAGATTTAATTTATGGACCTAGATATGTCATGTGTCATCTCCATGTTCATCCTCAATATTTTTGACTTTTCAACATTTGTTATGCACCATTTCATCATCTTTGCCTAAGCAAATGTGTTTCATTGGATCTTGATCTACAAGATCAAACACTAATGGTGGATAAGAGTTCATTAACTATGATTCTAAAAAATTTCACCCTCTCACTTTTCCCAGGGCTCCATTGAAGTCTTGACTCAATATGCACCATTGATCTTTATAAGGTGTTTAAAATTTAGCTTAGGGATAGGGTTTTGTATTTAATCTCTCATCATTGAATCTTGATCACCTAAAAAAAATTAGACCATTGATCCTATGGTGAAAATGATAGTTAAATTAGTGCTAAATAAACTAAATAACTTAGCATAAAGTTTTTGGACTATGGTTTTATTTGGTGTTAATAAACATAGGTAAGACCTAAAGATAAACTTTTAAGCTAAGTTTTAAACATGAAAAATGGGAACCCACACATAATAAAAAACATGGCATAAAGTCTTTGGATAAGTCTTAGAACATTAAGAAAGGGGCCCTGTATTAGTTAGATCATGTGGAAAGAAAAGGACCAAAGAGGCCTTGTGAAAATAAAGAAACCACAAAAAAAAAATTAGACTAAGGTTTGGTCATGTTAATAAACATGACTAAACCTTAGGATAAATATTAAACTAAGCATATGATATGATTAATCATTCCCACATAAAGTGTTCCCACCAAATTTGAATTTTATTCAAAGGGACCTAAGCTAAGGTAATTGGAAGGAGGGTTTCAAGATGTTCAATCATGAATTTAATTTGGTCCTCAATAGACCAAAGGCTAGTAAAAGGCCAAATTGATATAAAAATCATGAAACCCAGGCATTGCCCATTCTAAATGGACTCTATTAGAGCTATAAATTCAAAAATAAAAATATAATGTTAGTAAATTTAGGCAAGATTAATTTAGAATTATGAATAAATATGTTAACCAAATCAGGTGTGAATGATCTTCAAATGAAAGTAACATGAAACATGCTAATGGTGCTCTGACCAAGTGAATTTTCAATTTTAAGGTAAAAATTTACACAATTTGAAAGAAGGGTCCCCATTTTTCAAAAATGGGGAATGTTGACCTCGACAAATGGTGACTTATGGGGGAATATAGAAATATATTAAAATTTAGATACTCTGGTTTAAACTACCAACTATTTTATTCATTCCATTTGATCAAGTACTATTGAGATCAATTCATGGTTAAAACAAGTCTCATATAAGTAGAGTTAGGGTGAAACATCAAGACTCAGTCACACTATGTGTGTGCTTTGATTTCACTTATTATCTACCATGGGATTTGGGAAAACAACTTATAGATTTCATGACTTTAATAATTAACACTAACTTTCATCATGTTTGGATATTAATTAATAACCATGATTTAGATCAAGAAAGGCTAGGGCATTGATTTTATACCAACCAAGCATCCATATACCTAATGGAGATGCCTTTGGATTCACTCTAGGCATTGTTGCACTACTATCTAGGCATCCATAGTCTTGTTGGAGGTTACCAAAATCACCTCTACTTAGAAAAATCATTGATTTTTCAATAATATCTTGTTTTTGTGGATTTTTTTAAGATATTTTTAACTTTATAACAAAGTTTGGGAACAAAATAAGCCAAGTTTTATGGATTTGGTCAAGTGTTTTATCTTTAAATAATCATCCTTGGTTATAGCCTTGTCCTATGCAATAATGTTTATTAAGTGTAAACATGACTATATCCTAATAATTCAATATTTCACCTTACATGTGAAATCCTTCTTGAAACCAATCTCAGATTAGAAAAATTCTCAAAATCCCAAAGAACAATTATCCTAACCATTAGCCTTTACTAGTTTCTCCAAACTATAACATTAAGCTCATATTTCAATAATCCATGATCAACCAATGATAAAAAAATATACCTATATGCTTGACCTATGGAGTTATTTTATGTATCTAAATGTAATTTGAGATAAGGACTATCTTGCAAAAGACTTATTTAAAGTAAGGAGAAAAGTAGATAAAGTGAAACATAGGAAGTACAAATCAAACAAATAAAGATCAAAGGAAACAAACAAACAAATATATACAAACACTATGTACAAGAAAGGGACAAGAAGGAAAGAAATTAAAAAAAATTAAACTAAGCCCTACCTACACTAACTCTAACTAGTCTTACAGTTCATTCCATGAAGACTCTAGGTGGGATATCAAAGAAATAGTACTTAAGGTATTGCCCATTGGTTGGAAATGTAAAATCTACTCCTTTCAAGTATTTTAGTTTGAAGGTGTTATCCCCTAAGATATTAACAATTTGATATGCACTAATCCACAAAGGTGTGAACTTTTCATTCTTTCCTTTTGGTTATAGGGCTTTGTTCTAGAGAAGGATTAGGTATCTCTATCTAAACACATTTATTTTTGAATGCTTATCAAACCACCTCTTGACTATGGTTTGGTATTTTTTGAAGTTGGTAAAGCCTCTTCTCTTGCATCTTCCATATTTATTATGTCAAGTAGCCTTGAACTTACAAATTATTGGTCCTCCTCCATGTACTCTTGCATGAACCTATATGTTGTTAGCTTGAGTGTGATGGTAAATATAGGTTCTTGACCATATACTAGCAAGAATGGTGATGCATTGAGAAATTTTTTAACTCTTTTTCTATCTACCTAAAGGGAATACTTAAGTAGCTTGTGCCATGTTCATGGTTTATCATCTAGAGACTTCTTTATGGATTTCATAAAATTCTTATTTATTTATTTTGACACTCCATTACCTTGAGGATAATGGTTGGATGAGAAATTGAGAATAATGTTATTTTCATATGCCCACTCAATCATCACAATGGATATAAAAGTAGATTCATTATCACATACTAGAGATATTGGTGTTTCAAACCTTGTACATATGTTTTTTTCTAAAAATTTGATCACCTCATTTGTCTTTCACTATTTGGTTTCCATTGCTTTAGTCCATCTAGTGCATTAACTAGTAGCAATCAAAACATACTTGTGGCCATTAGAGGAATTAGTGTTAATGACCCCCACAAAATCTAATCCCCATTGGGTAAAGAGTTTATCAAACATTATTGGATTTAATGGCATGGTTTCCTTGGGTTCTTTAGTGTTGAAGATTTGACATGAGTGGCATTCTCTCACATGCTTGTGAGCATCCTTGAAGATAGTGGGTCCTTCTAGATGGATGTCCACTTCCAATTTTTTCATGGAAAGTGCTCAAGATCTCAGTTTCTTCATCTTTAGAAACACACCTTACATAAATTCCTTAAAATTTATTTTTTACAACACTCCATCCTTGATTGTAAAATGATTTTCCTTGAGCCTCAAAGCTCTTTTTTCTCTTTATTTAACCCTATAGGATAATAGCCATTGATTATCAAATTAACAATAAGATCATACCAATCATTAGGATGAAAATTTTGTAGTTATACCTACATAAAAAGTAGTTTGGGATTAGTATTAGGAACGAACTAAATTAAACCTTGGCATCTTACCAACTTTGTAGTCTTTATCTCTAGATCATATTCTTGGAGAAAAGACATCTAATTACCTCTCATTTCTCCAATTTCACATTGACTAAGCATAAACTTAGTGGTAGGGTCTAGTAGCATTACATGTAGCTTATTTCTAAGGATATAATTCAAAAATTTCTTCATTGCCTTGACCATAACATATGTTTTTTGTCAATAAGAGAATAATTCAATTCAACATTTTTAAAATCAGTACTCATTAAAGTAATAGGATGATCACATCCATCTATCTTCTAAGTTAGGATAGATGTAATTATATGATCAAAAGCAAAAGAGTAAAGATATAAGTCTTTAGTAAAGTCTAGTATTATTAACATAGGGGCTTACCCAATTGATTATTTAATTTTATTGAAGGCTTTCTTGGTCTCTCCATTCCAAGTGATCTTAGCATCTTTCTTCAACATCTCATTCAAAGGTCTCACTATTTTGTAAAATTAGAAATAAACTTCATCACAAAATTGATTTTACAAAAGAAAGAATTCAGTTCCTTCCTATTATTAGGAGGTTCTATATTTGATATTTAATTTACTCTATTTGGAGATATATATATATATATATATATATATATATATATATATATATATATATATATATATATATATATATATATATCCTCCTTAGTTATAACATGTCCCAATAATTTTCCCTTAGTTAAATAAAAAATTCTCTTCTTTGGGTTGAGATAAATTCTATACCTTCTACACCTTTCAAATACTTGTTGCAAGTGTATGATGCAATATTCCCTATTATTAGAAAATAAAATCAAATCATCCATGTATATAATAATCCACTTACCTATGAGTCCTTGGAATGCATGATCCATTGATATTTGAAAGGTTCAACCTATATTTATCAATCTAAAGGGCATTCTTTTGTAGGAAAAAATACCCCACTTAGTGGTAAATGTAGTCTTCATTCTATCTTCTTGGTTTAGAAGTAGCTAATTATACCCTAAAAATAAATAAAGGAAAGACATCATAATAAAACTAGAAATAATTTGGATTAATTATTCAAGAGAATGCAGGAGGTCATTATACTTTTTAGATGCTTTATTTATATTTATAAAATCATTGCACAATATGATTTTACCATT
Source organism: Torreya grandis (assembly GCA_037957365.1). Lineage (NCBI taxonomy): Eukaryota > Viridiplantae > Streptophyta > Pinopsida > Cupressales > Taxaceae > Torreya > Torreya grandis. The sequence goes on from JARHVA010002368.1 coordinate 698,169, forward strand.
TTTCTTCCTCATTGGTACTAGGTTAGCAGCTACTCAACTAGAGTGTCTAATGGGAAACACTATCTTAGCATCTATTAACATATTTACCTCTTTATATATCATTAGTTCTAAGATAGGTTGATTATGCATGTAATCAAAAATGTATCATGTCTATAAATCAATCCTAGCTTGGAGAAGATAGAGCATACCTACACTTCTGATTGGGAACATATTTGTTAAGCAAGAACATGACCAATATGGGGATCTGCTAGACCCAATTAGGGGATCATTTGTCATAATGAATCATAATATGAAGGTTTCTAAAGCTTACAATCTAACACAATCACACAACAACACTAAAAGAGTCATAGGTTTAATGTTCACTCTATTTTAATAAATAAGAAAGTAAATATAATCTAGTACACACCAAATCTTATGGCACAAAGTGGGGGTTAGAGATTAAAAAACTAAACTAAACATGCATAGAAGACATATACTCACATCAATGTATATAAAATCTTATTGCATGGGAGAGAAGCACAAATACATTATCTGTCTACTATCACAAAGGAGAAATAAAGTTAAGAATACTTACCTTGAAGATGAACCCATCGAGCCTCAATCTCTCCCTTGGACAAGGTGCTTCATAAGATATTTTTATGGTATGTAAGGATAAAAAATACAAATTAGATATAGGCCACAAAACCTATCTATGTATCCAAAAGACTTCTCCACAAAACAAAATTTATATATCCAAGGAAAGTATGGAACCCTAAGCTTTATTTCTCAACTAGAATGGTCAATAAGAAGATTTTCATTCAAAATTATTATTATTCACTTCTATTTTTAAAAATGGTTATAAATGAACTTGTATATATAGGTGGATCTTTCCCTAAATCCTTTCGAATATGTCAGTTATACGGGATTGGCCCAGTTGACCCTATATGTTTTCAAGAGATAAATATGTAGGTCCTGAGCTATCCCAACCAAAGGGCTAATGAAAATCAAATTTAAAAATACCCTATATAATATAGGGTCAAACCAATCAACCTTGTATAGTAATTAGAGGCTAAAAACTATACAAGGTCGACTCAATCAACCTAGTACAGTCAATTGGTGAAAGGGGATCAAGGAAAGAATAAGGAGGATAAAGAATTATAAATGAATGGAATGGGTACAATAGAGAAGAATAATCTTAGAATACATAATTTTAAGAGATGAGTGTGTGAATGAAAAGTGGCCAAAGACACAATAATTTAATGAAGCACTAATGGTTTACACACCCCTTTCTCGATGCACCCCTTAAGAAATTAACTCAAAGGGATTGATAGTTGATGAGTTATTACAAGATATAAAGTGTCAATAATGAATAAAAGTTTTAAAATATTATGTGTATACATATTCCCCACTTGAAGCTCATCACGTGTCATGTAAGTGCAACACAGAATGGTGCTTTGGGAAATGGAACATGATAACACACAATGTTGATGCTAAGTAAAGGGCAGTAATTAATAAATAAGATAAATGAAAGGACAAAATTAAAAAAACACATACCTTTACTTACCTTAATGTTGTAGATAAAGAATTAGAATACAAGAGATGTGAGGGTGTCCAATGTGAAGAACACTAGGCAAACTTGTAGAAGTTAGTGCAAAAAAAAAAAGCCAAAAGTTTATTTTAAAAAAAAATAAGCATATAGTAGTGGAAAAGATTATTTACATCATCATGGTTGTAATAAAAAATGATTAGAAACAAATATATAGGAAAAATAATGAATTTTTAGGAAAATAATTGAAGAATTTGAATTTTGAAAAGTATTTTTAAATAGGGGAAAAGAGAAGTCATTTGGTTATTTTGACTTGTGAAAGAGAGAAAAAAGAGCTTTGGAGACCAAATGAGATAGGATGGTGAGGAGATGAAAAGCTAGATGAGGAGGAGATCAAGGAGGGACAACAGATGCACTATAGGTATGAAACTATGAATCTTAAGCTAGTTTTTTAGTATTTTATTAAATTAAGTGTATTTTAGAAAAAAATAATTTTTAGCATTTCTAAAAGTTAGAATGAAGCAAAATTAGATTCTATAGGAAGGAAAAGCCAATTAGGCAAATGGGTTTGAAGGAATTAGGGAGAAAACTACAAAAGTTAATTTTTAGGAAAATGCAAGTGGTCAGTAGTGAAAAATAATTGGGTTGACCCAGTTGACCCAGTGCATGAAAATAGGCAAAATCCATACTACCAACCTAGTAGGTATGTGTTGAGCCTATATATTTTGTAGATATTGATCTAGTAAAGTTTTTTCAACTAATCTAAAATGTCTAGAATGACAACATAGTACTAGGGAGGGGAAAAGAAGAGGGTTGACTTAGTTTTTAAAGTCAACTAGGTCAAGAATAGGGAAATTTTGGTCAAACTAGCTTGACTAAAGAACTAGAATGGTACAAAAAAGTGTGAAAATGGTTGAAAGAAGGATAGAATGGCTTGAAATGACCAAGTAAGGACAAAAAAGATGAAATAGGATAAAGATAGGTAAAAATTAATGAATTATAGTATTTTATGTTTGTTTTTCATTAAAATTGTAAAAATAATGTATTTTGATTATACATGACATGGAGAATCTAATACTCTAGACACATAAATTTGGCCACCAATGACCTCCAATCAGGGTTTTGGCCAATTTCCACCCAAAATTCATAATTTGGCATAAAAAAACTAAAACACATTAAAATATTTAAAATTGACATTTTCAAATGCCAATTTTGGCTAGGGTATCCCTAAATGGGACAATGTAATTTATGGACCAACTAACTTTGATTAGATCATTCTGAGTCAAAATGCCAATTTTGCACCTAAGTGCTTTGGATAGTTCTTTCCTATCAAATCTCTTGCACAAGATGTATGCCTTTGTTATTTTTTTCCAATAACATCTTAAATCAGAGAATGTATCCAATGCATCTGACATCACCTTCCAATTCCAATCCAACTAAATTTTGGACCAATCAAGGCCTAATTAATAATTCCATGGAAACTTGTTGAATACTTTTTTTTATAAATAAATATTGAATATTTGCATCATTATATGACCTCATTTCTTGAGAAGACATCCCTAGGCCATAAATGCCACAAACATCAGGATTCATGCCCTCCATGCCTCATCAATGCCTTCCATGATGCCCTTCATACCTCTTAATTTCCTCTTATTCCAATTTCATGATGAGGATAATTATAAACTCAATTATAAAAATTGAATTAATCCTCAACCATACATCTCAATCTCAAGATGGATGATTTAGGTTGATTATAGACATTTGCAAAAATCTATAAATAGAGAGGCCTTACCACATCATTTCTATGTTATTTTGGTACAAATTTATAATGCAAAAATATCCTCAATAATCCATTACAATTAGTGTTACCATGCCAAATTGATTCCAAGCTAAGCCAAGCCAAAGCCAAAGGTGCCAAGGAGAGATGGAGGTAGCCATAGCCAAGCTTTCATTGCCAAGGACTTCATGAGCACAAGCTGAGAAAGCCAAGGGAGGTAAAAGAAGATTTATTTTGAATTTTAGAGCATCCAAGGGAGGTAAAAGAAGATTTATTTTGAATTTTAGTTTTGTGTTTTATTCATGTCTATTAACTAAGCTCTTCCTACTATCTAGGCCTAGAGATGTTATGCTAGTTAGTGTGTTTCTTTCTTTTTGTTTTCATTTTGAAATTAACACCATATTAACCATCCTCTCTTGATTCAAATTATTAGATCACATAATGGCATGCCTAGTGGGACTAAATGCATCCCAAACATGAAGAAGATCATTTGTAGCTTTAAAATCTTCATTTGGATCATTAAAACTCTTACAAATTGATTTTTTAACTTTATTTTGATGTTTTTATTCACCACAAGTTTACAGAATAATCTATGTCAATTAGTAAAACCAACATCAGTTGGATATCAGTCATCAGTCACTATTAAAATAAATGATGTTGGTTATATAACCCTCATCAATTAGCTAATGTAACCATCATCAGTTATATAATCAATGTTGATCATTGTGTTTTTCTTAAAACATAAACTCGAGAGCTCTTTTTTTAAAGTTCATTATTTCAAACCTAAAATACCTTCAAGGCTAAAGGACATGCTAGCTTTTTTTTTGTAGGACCAAGATTGACATTTGCTAAAAACATGTTTAGATCACCTTTTACATGCTTAAAATGAATCAGGAACATTATTTTGGGTGCTTAAAGTACTATTTAGGTGTTTAAGTGAGTTTTTAGCATTAGTTTTCAAAGTTACAACTAAGACCAAGCGGAAAAATGAACACCACCTCATTTTCCATTTGCGCTTAAAAATGAACTCACATTTTCAAGTTTTTGTAATTACTTCATTCTTTAAGTTAAATTTTTGTTTGGAAAAAAGAGGGGTGTTGCATGTATGCTCTTGCATTTGCCCCCTTTAGGGAACCCTTGGAATCAAAAGCACCATTCCTATTGCAAGTAACCTAGTCCAAGGCTTAGAAATAAAGTCATATAAATCACTCCCCAAAAACTCATCAACGTTTGAGTGACCTTGAAAATGACCCTAAAGTCTTTATACTTTCATGTTTTCTTTATTTTTATACAAACTTGGCTTGCGAGGGGGACTTCATCAACTCCCACAAGTTCTTTAGGGAAGCTTTGACCTGGGATTTCACCTCCTAGCATTGAATTCATTTGGATCCTAATTGGAGTTATACATGGAACATAGTGGCACTTTGGAAATCACACTATACTGAGTGAACAAGAGGATGTAGTGGTTGTAAAAAGGACTAGACCTTTTTACAACATGCCAAGTGATATAGACCCAAAATCCATGCTTTTATTTTGTATTTTTTGTTGTGAAATTCATTATGAAATTTATTCCCCTAGAATTTTTAAAAACTTTTTAGATCTTAGACAAATCCCCACTTGCTACTAAAGTATTATTGGTGCAAGGTGCACCTCAAGGTCCATGTCACAGTACTATCATTTGAGAGGAGGGTGTAAAAACCCTACTATATAATGCACAGTTACTTTTGGATGAACACTTGAAATCCTCTAAAATGATGTATATTGATGGATTCCAACAATACCAAGAAACCTTGTCAGTTTAGGATCTAATAGTGACTAATTAGTTGGTCTTGTCCTAAATTAAAGTCTTAATTGAAGTCAAAACTTCGAGTAAACAAATAATTAAAACCAAACACATGGTCCTCATTTTAATTTGAACAAAGAGGCATTATGCTACCCATGTGAGATCATCAATTTGCCTTGTTCAAATTTCATCAAAATCTTGGGAGTCATATCATCCACTTTGGCATAGTTATGCTACCCAGTTGAGTTTAGACCTTTACCAAAGTTGTTTTAAGTCCTTCACTTATAATCTAAATTTAGAATTTCACCTTTATAAGTTCATAGGATTGATGTGTTAAGTGGTTTCACCATTTTCACTAAACTTGAGGGAACTTAGGTTTAATGTCCAATTTGGGTTGAAGGTTGTTTAAGACTCATAATCATTATCATCACTTAATAGACTTAAGCCATTTTATGCTAAACACTTTCAATTTGAGTATATGTACCATAATATTTTGAGTCAAGAAAAGTAGTGTTATGTTTTCAAAATTATGGGAAATTGTCTTTGCCTTAGATATTTTTTGAAACAAACTTTTTTGTCACACATTTTGGGTAGTGTAACATTGTTACACTAGCCAAAACATTTTAACTATTGTTTCTTAGACCCTCTTACAAATAATTAAAAAAAAATCTACATTTTAAAACTAATCCAAGTGTACTTTTTGTGATCCTTTGTCTAAAGCATAGTTATACTATTCACTTTTATCTAGCTTATTTGTTAAAAGTATCAAGTTTTATACCATTATTTACGAGAAAATAAACTATCTCTAAAAGTGCCTTTTGTTTTATACCTCATACCTAGTTGATCAAGTCCATGTCGAAGAATAAATTGATTAGTATTTGTTAGAAGTGTTTCAAAAATTTTAGATTAAAACTTTCATCTATTTCAAAGTCTAGATTTTGATGTCATTTGATCAAGAGTCCTAGTGCATGACTTGTTTGAGCCTAGCTTTTGATGCCACATTTGGCCAAAATACCTAGCAACTTTTAAATTCCTAGATTAGACTAATTTGAAACACTTTCACCTTAGAGTTTGACATTTTCATTTTTGGTCAATTTACTTTATTATATTTGTGTGAATAGTGAAATTTTAGATACTTCATGCTAGCTTGTTTCCTCAAAAATCTTTGCATAAACCTTTTAATCCTTTTGATGAATCTAAAACAAGTTGGAACATCATCTATTTTAGATTATATCCTATTTAGAGTTTGTATAACTCTTTAACACTTTATCACAAAGCATTGACTATGGATCCCAACATGTATTCTTACACTCATAATAGACTCATGTATAATCTAGAGATTAGTAATTTAGTTTCATAGGAAGAAATGGTATAAGACCCCTATGCAGATAATATTACTTATGAGATGGATTCTTATCCCTCTTATAATACTCAATCAAGGGCACAAATCCAAAATCCATTAGATAACTATTTGGTTAACACACCACCTTATTTAGAACAAGACCAAGAACAATACACATAATACCCAGATACAATACCCACAGTGGATGAGCTAGTTCTTCAAGAGTCATATTCTACTAATACAGCTTCCATGTATGATTCATTTTTTTAATGACATTTATTAGATAAAAAAGATGAGATTTTGGTTAGAGCCATAGAGGTAGGGGCCAAGTTTCCATCAATTTGCCCCATGAAAATTTACCAAGTCTAGTAAGAGTACCCCACAATATCATTTACGATCAACAAGCTTCTTCTAGCAATATCATGGCTCTAGTCTAAACAATGTATCAATACCCTAATATATATAATAGATACAAAAACATCATGGATGTTAAATTTAACCAAATGCAGATAGCATATCAAACCTACCTAAATATAGCACATAATTTCAATCAAATGAACATGGTGAGTAAGTATCTTATTGATCGAGTTCCTTCAACAAGAGTGTTGATAGAGTTCACTGGACAAGAGAATCCAAATTTCAACCCATTCATAAAAACCACTTTAATATATAACTTGATGCATATGCCTATTATTAAAGAAGTGTTTTTGGCCTCTACACAGAATAGTGAGCCAAACATAGTGGACAATGTGCAAACAACATGCAATCCCAATCAAAGTAGTACTAACATACAAATGACTAGCCAAAAACATGTGCGTTTAGTTAATCCCATGAGTAGATCATCATACTAGGGAATAGGAGTTTCTACACCCCAACCTCAACTAGTTGCTTCCTCAAGTGTACAACTTATGGGATTAGTTAATCAAATAATAGCCAATGTCATACCTCAATGATAGAATGTGATGAACCCTACTCCTCCTCAACAAGTAATGAGTAGTATTCCACTAGCAAGCATAATATAGTGTATCAATGTAATAGAGGAAAAATACATTACCACCTTAATCAGGGGCAACTAATGTTCTACCTCACCAGGTAACGACAAACATACATCTTTAGTCATAGACTAATATGCCAATTCAAAACCAAGAAATAACTAGTCAAAAACATGAAAATATTGGTCATCGATAGATGCTGAATCTATAACTTATTTTCATTTCCCCATAGGGATTAATGAAATAAGAAGGTCCCCATGTTTCTCAACTATTAACTAGACATCTGTTGGTTCAAAATGTGCCACAAATTTAGAGATAGGGTCTTAGTCCACAAGTTCCCACTCAACAATAAGGTTCAATTAATCCATAACATGTCCTTTTTCAACCAAAATAGGCACAATATAGTTATATCCCTCCATCCCAACCATAAATTCCTCCAAGTCAAACCTTTATCGCTAACCCAAACTAGAATATCACACCACCAAATGTGCAATTTCAAATACATCATAATCCATGTATGTATATTCCTAATCCATTACCCAACCAAACCAATATACCCCAATAGGTAACTCCATCATACCATGGTCAAAGTATCTCACTTGTGACCTCCCAACCATCAACCCAAACCAATATTCTTCCTCAAACAAATGTTCCTTCTAGTTTCCTATCCCAAGAATTACAACAGATGAAGGATGCAATTACTGCCATTCAGGCTAGGAAACAAAATAAAAAGTTCATATTAGATGATGTATGTTCCTATCTATTCAACATGGAGTATTTATAGATACCATTTCCTCTAGGATATGAACCACTAAAATATGATAAATACAAAGGGAAAGGTGACCCTAAGGCTCATTTGACCAATTTTTTTGTCATATGTCAACTAATGGCATATAGTGACATATACCTTTTACTATTGTTTATAAGGATCTTGGATGGACAAGCCTTGGAGTGGTTTTTAAATTTTCCCAAAAATTTAATAACGAATTTTGATGATCTTTCTGATAAGTTTGTGAAACACTTTTCTTATAATCTCAAGCATGAGATTTCATTCGTGGACTTAACATAAGTAAAGAAAAAAGATAGTGAGAGTTTTGCAAGTTATTCATAGTGATAGAAATCCATTTTAAGATGTTTCACCTATATTTTACCAGATAAATAATTAGCCACTATGTTTACTAAAAATTTACATAGTGAGATAGCTTATCATATAGAACTATAATGTGCACATACTTTCAAAGATATCTTTGATAAAGGTTTGTTGATCAAGCTAGCAATCATAAATAAATGAGTCATCAAGATTAATTAAACTAATCAAAATCAAGTTATCAATCATGGAAATGGCCAAAATCAACATCCTATTCAAGTGCAAGCATTGCAACTAGCACATTTTAATAACCAAGAAAGATCAAAGCAATTTAACTACAATAGGAATTTTGTGGGAAATGGAGTAACCAAATCTCATCATGTCTAAATAGTGAAAACATCATCTACACCACGTTTTTAGCTTACTCCTACCTATAAATCTCTCCAACCAATGCCACAAGCACAATAACCAAGACCTACACAATAAATAGAGCAACCTTTACCATTGTAAACCCCTTCTCCTAAGACAACTGTGCTTGCATGTCATGTCTTTAATGACCTATGAGAACCTATTGAGTTTATATTTCACAAGATCTCTACTACTAATCTAATTATTTGGCCTATACCAAAGCATTCCTTATCCTAATTGGTATCATCAAAATGAATTTTGTGATTATCATTAGGTCAATAGGCATCATCTATAAAGATGTGTCCAAATCAAGCATTTAATTGAGAATATGTTGGAGAATGGGGAGATACATTAGATAATGGTTCTTCCACTTCTAATCAAACTCTTAGGATTTATCAAAACCCCTTTCCCTGACATAACAATCAATAACAATAAAATGATTAGCAATAACAACAATAATGGCTAGTGTAGCAACAAAATAAATAGTATAAAAATCAAAGGTTGAGCCAACAAAATCAAAAATAAAACCCATAATGATAGAACAATAGACAAAACCAAGGTCCAAATGGTAACAACCAAAAAATCTACCATGTAATTTTACATGACTACAATAGGGTTTTAGGTCATATTATAGGGGGTAGCATTAATACCATATCTATTAATCCTGAATTAGGCACTAATCATCCTAGACCATTGCTAAATAATAAATTTTATCCAAATTACATGGATAATCCTTCTTTGACCTAGGAGTGCATACACACAAATAAACAAACTATGACTTCCCTTTTTGGACCTTATATTGACAACTTATTCTTGTCATGTGACCACATGTGAGTGCACCAGCTACTGAGACTTATCATGTCTAGTCCCTCACCATTCCCAACATCTGTTAGCAATAATGGTCTAGTATTTAGTCCCTATTGTGTAATCAAAACTCAAAGGTCAAAGATTACTATCCTAGGCCCACAACAATCCACCACTTTGCCTATCATCTAACCAACTATTCAACCTCAGACTAAACCATTCACTACTGAACAAGACAAGAAGTTTGATATTGTATAATAATTATAGAAGACACCAACAAAAATTTCTATTTTAGATTTTCTATGAACATCAATAATCCACAAGAACATCTTGAATGATTTTTTAACCCATTATACTATTGATAGTGACATATCCCTTGATAGATTTCAAGCTTTGGTTTGACACCTAGCTCCACCCAACAAGTTACATTTAACCAAAGTGATCTATCTTCCCTTGGCCCACTCCATAATAATCCTTTATACATAGAAGTTTATATAAGATGACATAAATTAAAACATGTCCTTATAGATAATGGATCACGCCTCAACATATTGTCTCTAAAGCTCATCAAGCTTCTTGGGTACAAAATGGTAGATCTTTAGCCAAAAATAATAACCATCAAAGCCTATGATAATGAAGAAAGAGAATCACAAGGAACCATTAGTTTGATAGTTATCATTGGGCATTTGACCCATGATACACTTTTCCATGTGCTTGATCTTGAGTTATCATACAATATGCTTCTAGGTAGGTCTTGGTTACATGAGATTCATATAGTTAGGTCAACACTGCACCAATGTATCATGTTTTCCCACTTAGGGAAGAAAGTGAATATTCTAAGAGATTTACACCCATATGAACACTGCCAACATCTTGAGGCCAAATTTCAAAGCTATAATTATCAGTACGACATGAATCCAAGTTCTAAGTAGGATAAAGGAAAGGCCATACTTATTAATCCTTCACAGATAATTGCATAGATATTAATACCTTGGATTCCCTTTCTCACATGTTGCCTCTTGAAGATTCTAATAATTTCACCATTTTTGATAATAGATCAGGAGAATATGTGATCCATGATATATTTCATATTGCCAATCTTCCTCAAAATCCAAAAACCTTTGGGTAACCTAAAGTCGCCCCACCTATGCATTGGTAATAAAAGAACAAAGATAAGGGATGTGTCATATTTGTACCAATAGCTAGCTTATAATCTAACCCTCTTGAAGGGGATGAATCATGGTTAACAATGACAAACAAGATGATTTTTATAGAAGTGCAAAGTATCATATTCCCAATAGGATCATGGAGTATCAAAATTATGAAGGGAAAGGCCTCAGATCAAATCAACAAAGAACCATCGAGCCAATTTATATGATTAATTATGAAAGACTTTATGGACTTAGATTTAAACAGATTGGGGGTGACCCCATATATCTTATTCAAACTCCATCACCAACAACTAGTGATGATGATGTTGACAATGAAGCAGGGTCTGATCATAGCCTCACCTTTGATGACTTAGCTAAAACCAACCTATTTGATAACAATGCCATGTATACCCTTACCCTAGCCATTCATCACAACCCATTACCATTATATTATCCCTAACTGATAGATTGGGACCAACAAGAATCTAGTCTACTAATTGATGAGTTCTAGAATGATGAGGCATTTTGTGACTTCTTAGGTCTTAGAGACAACATTCTATTAGGAGATCACAAATCAAGATTGTCAATCACATTAGATCTTGTAGCCTATTTTTGAGAGCGAGTGAACACCCTTAGCCAAAAAATAATAATTAAAAAATTGAGGTCCCAAAGTGAAAACCTTTTTTGAGGCACTTTTTGACTAGGGAAAAAGTAAAGATGAAGGCCAGTCTAGTGGTAAAAACCTATTTAATGCGCCATTATATGGGGGTGTTTATTCTTCTTCAAATCTATACCAGGAGACCACCAATGATGAACTTGCCTGTGGATTTGAGTTTAGCTTTGAGCAACAAGTATTTGATCAAATCCTTCAATAAATTTTAAATATTTTTATCACATGGCTAGATCTCCCATTGGGGGACTTAGATTCATCATGCCTAGGAGAAGTTAAAGAGCAAGTCCTAATGAAGGACCCTGGCATAATCTAATAGTTCAAGTCATTGCCTACTATCCTAGAAAATGGTTTGACCCTTATAGTTGAAGATAAAATAGAGGTAAATATTAGGACTCTATCATACTTGAAATGGATAGAATTAGACACATCCCTCACTAAGGAGAAACATGATATCTTTACATCTCTATTGAGAGAATTTATAGATATCTTTGCATGGGTGTATTTTGACATGCCAGGTTTAGACCCCACCTTGGTTTTGTACCACCTTGTAGTTAATATTGATGCTAAATCAGTAAAACAAAAGATACATAAGATGCATCCTCACATTATTTTATTGGTAAAGAAAGAGTTGGAAAAAATCTTAGAAGCAGGATGTTATTGATCCATTGACTACTCAGAATGCATCTCTAATGTGGTACTTATTTGTAAAAAGATTGAAGGGATAAGAATTTATACTAATTTTTGAGACATCAACAAATCTTGTCCTAAACATGATTTTCCCTTGCCTAATATTGACATGATCATTGACTACATGATAGGTTATGAAATAATTTCACTCATGGATGGATTTTTAAGATACAACTAGATCAAAATAGTACTAGAAGACCAACATAAAATAGCATTCACCACTCCATGGGGAACATTTTATTATCAGGTAATGCCATTTGGCCTTAATAATGTGGGAGCTACATATCAAAGAGCCATAACTATCATATTCCATGATATGATGCATGATATTATTAAATACTATGTAGATGACATATTAGGAAAATCCAAAACTAGGGTTGACCATCTAATAGTGTTGCATAATATATTTGAACAATTATGGGAGTACAAAGTTAGACACAATATATATAAATGTGTGTTCAGTGTAACTTTAGGTAAATTACTTAGGTTCATCAGGTCTCATAGAGGTATTGAAGTCAATTTGGATAAATTCCATGCTATAACTAAGATGCCACCACTAACCAATTTAAAGCAAATTCATAGTTTACAAGGTAAGATCTAGTCAATCCAATGCTTCATCTCTCAGTTAGTAGACAAGTTCCATCCATTTACACACATTTTAAAGAAGGGAGTTGCATTTTACTAAGATGATCACTACCAAACAAGTTTTCAATAAGTCAAAGATTATCTTGTTAATCCACCTATTTTATTACTTCCTATGCTAGGAGAACCATTCTTGTTATACCTATCAACTACTAATCATGTTCTGGGGGAACTCTTGGCCTAACATGATGACAACGGAAAAGAGCATGATATATATTACCTAAGTCATACCTTGGTTACATATGAACATAACTATGAACCTATTGAAAAATCTTATCTGGCCATGGTCTTTGTAGCTCAAAAACTACATCATTACATGTTGAATAATAAGACCATGGTCATTTCAAAAGTAGATATGCTCAAGTATATACTATCTAAAACAACTTTTCAAGGTATAATTACTAAATGGATCATGTTTCTTAGTGAATTTGACATAGAGTATGTCAATTAGAAGGTAATCAAGGGACAAGTTAAAAAAAATCAACTTGCTAAAGCACTTGTCATAAACACACAGCCACTCACATTTAAATTTCTTGATGAATCCATAATGACCATCATTGACACACCCCTTGAGGAGTATTGTTGGAAGATATATTTTGATGGTTCATTTACTACACATGGATTGGGGTAGGCCTATTATTTATTACACCATAGGGGGATCTAATCCCTAAATCATTTAGAATCATCTTTCCTTATACAAACAACATGGTCGAGTATGAAGCACCTTTTTCAAGACTTCAACAAGTAGTGCATTAGAATATATCTCATCTCCAAGTTTATGGTGATTCTAAATTAATCATCAATCAGGTCATAGATCATTTTTAGACCAAAGATGACAAGCTGGTTCCATATAAAACCATGGTCGACACTCTTAAGCAATAAATTGTTAACATTCAATTTGAGCACATACCAAGGGCTAGTAATAGAACTATAGATGCCATGGCTACTATTGACTCTCTGATTTGAAAAATAGATAAATCTAGAGAGTACCAATTCCTTGCCAATAATTTGTTAGCACCAGCTCATGAACCTTCAACTATTACAATGATTTGTGATAATGTTGGTCCTAATTATATTTGGTACTTAGACCTTTACAACTACCTTCATGACCAAGTTATACCACCTAACCTATCTCAAAAACAAACCAAATCCTTCATTCATCATTCCACTCATTATACTCTACTTGGATCCACCCTTTACCATCATAGTTTTGATGGAACTCTACTTCATTGTTTAACTTTGTTAGAGTCTACACTAGCATTAAGAGAAGTTTATGGAGTATGTGGAGCTCATTCTAGCAGGGCAGTCTCATACAAAAATATCTTGTGTACTAGTTATTATTTGCTGATAATAGATGCAAATGCCATTGCATATGTAAAAAAGTGTGACAAATGTCAATAACATGTTAATATAATTCATACCCTAGAAAAACTTTAAAACTGATGTTAACACGATGGCCATTTTTTATATGGGGACTTGACCTCATTGGGAAGATCAACCCCACTTCATCTGATGGCCATAAACATATCCTTATCATTATCAAATATTTCACTAAGTGGGTTAAAGCTATACCACTCACTTACATGACTAGAAAGTAAATTTATAAATTCATCTTCAACCATCTCATTTGCCACTATGGTATCCCCTCTGACATTATATCTGATAATGGAGGATCATTCAAGAACAAGGATGTAGATTAGCTATGTATTGAATATAACATCACACAACATTTTTATATAGCATATTACCCTCAAGGTAAAGGCCAAGCTGAGGCATCTAAGAAAACTATTATCAATATTCTCAAAAAGATTATCAATGATACTAATCATGATTATCACTTGTAGATATTCCCTGCCCTTTAGGCATATTGTACCAATCATAATATCCCCATAGGAGCCACTCCATACTCACTTATTTATTATACTAAAGTTATCCTTCCAATTGAGGTTGAATTACCTTCACTATTCATCTCTTTTAAGCATGTACTAGATGATCATGACTATCGAGTAGTTCACCTATATGAGCTAGACCTACTTGATGAGAAATGCATAGCCATGCTCAATAATCTTCAAGCATATCAGAACTAACTCAAAGGCCACTATAGTCGGCATGTTAGGTGTAAAACATTTGGACTTGGTGATCTTGTTCTTAAAGAATACCATGGCTAAAAAGAAGCAAAAAGGGAAATTTAAACCAAATTAGATAGGGCCTTTCATCATTACTATAGATTATGGATAAGGAGAATATGGGTTTACCACACCAGATAGAGATGAACTTCCTAAGATGATGAATATTATTTATCTCAAGTGGTACTATGCTTGAGTGCTAAGGTGTATTATCTGTAAGAAACATTCAGTTATGTCATTTTATAACTATTATTCTTTGTAAAAACATCATCCTTATCTATCCTATTGGACGTATCCACTTTTAACTTCCATTCTATCAACCTAGTGTGTTCTGCAACCTATCCCATTTAACCTTGGTTTTTGCCATTCATTATGCATTTTCAGCATCAAGGTATCTGATCAGTTTCATCAGTTGGTTCAAGTAATTCAAACATAGATCATATTTTGGAATAGTGTGATAAAAGTTTCAGTAGTTACATCCTTTGTTTTTTATTTCTTTCTTACCACCAATCTTACTACTAATTATAATCACCTTTGGGAAAATTAGTACCATTGATCTATGCCATTGTGTCCTAATTATAACCACTTATGGGCAAATTAGGGGTAAAATTAAGCCTTGACATACCAACTTGCCACTTCCTATGTTGTACTATGCATTTTTACCAACTATACCTATTTTTATTTGAATTGATTACTACACTAGTCAAATTCCTCCATTGTAAAGGAAAAACTATAGTGACTTGAGGTCCTACTATGGGACTATGTAGGTGGTGCTTGAGACTTGTTGAGGTCATCTCAATTTCCCTAAGCCATGTTCTCACCACTTTGTGGGTAACCTAAGCCATGATTTCAAAAATTTGTGAGAAACCTTAGTTTAAATTCTCTCATAATTTTATGAGCTTGAACCATTTAGTGTCTCATCATTCTTGATTGAGTTGAGACACTCCAACACAATTCTAAAAACATTTGAAAAATCATTATAAAAGAATAAAAACATTAACCACTTCTTTGCCTTAAGGATTTTGGGAACCCTTACTAATTTATAAGAAAAATCACTTGTCATTTAGTTTCCCCATCCTTTTTGGCCTTTTTCTCTCATGCACTTTCCATTTTTCAATACCGTTACTCTTCTTCTATCCAATCCATTCTATTTATTTTCATCATTTAAAACATTTTTCCCATTCCCTGGGAGAACTACATTTGGCTTTAAGTTTTTTCTATTAGATATTACATCTATAAAACTATGTAGGCAATATCCACTTGCCTAGTGCATATGGAGAAAGCTCGGCCACCCCTTCCTTTTCTTCTATTCCCCCATTATGTTTGTTTGTTTAGTTGTCACCTATTTTCTAAGGGCAATTTTTGTATGGTTTCTATTCCATTATTTGTTTGTTTATTTCTACTTATTTTATTTGTTTGTTTTCTTTCAACACTATTACCTTGATTTAGTTTATGTGTATTCATTGAGTGATTCCTTGTCCACACTTATACTTGAATCTATCCCTATTCATATGTTTACATTGTCATCATGGTTTCTATCATTGGTGCATTATTTTATATTGAGTATTAGATTATAGGAGTCAATCCTCATGCATATTTTGGTCAAGTCCTCATGATGTTATACCATGATGCCTACTGACATGTGCTACAACAAACCTAAGCCTAAAAAAGTCTATTTAGCAATGGTGGTATCTCTTTGGCACTGACATCGTGATTCACTCCTAATCATATCCCAAATAGATTAATTAACCATGAAATAATTTTAACCTTTATTAGTTCAGACATGCATCTCCCTACTAGTAGGTTGTTCTAATTCATCATTACCCTCTATGTTAATTTATCATCATCCTCAACCAAGTTTATCATGTTTTCCATAATCAGGGTCCAATGATTATAACTACCTATGGGAAAATCATTACACACCATCCCACCTACATTTCTCAATGATTATAACCACAGTTAGGAAAATCACTATGTTATCACCACATTACTTTTTTTGCCTATATAGGGGCATGTTATTATCTTGTTTTTCTATCCTAACTGGGGAAACTCCATCTCCTCAATGATTATAACCACCTTTGGGAAAGCAATTGTGTTATCATACCATGTTTCCACTATCGGGGTATAATTCTTATAACCACCTTTGGGCAAACCATTTTACACCATCCCCATTACATTCTCAATGATTTTCACTACTTTTTCAATATCATTATGTTTTCAACCCATCATCTTTCTTTTCTTTAGTCCCCTCATTTCACTTCTTTCTTTTTGAGGGACCATTTGTCAACCTACTTGTGCCAACCATTCCCTCGAGGGGTCATCATATAGTTAGTTTATCATCATTGTAATTATAGGCATACAAGACATTTTCATTCTTTGAAAAGATATTAGTTTGTTTATAGCTTGAAATGCCTTCCCAAATAGGGGTAAATTGTAGACACCTAAATCTGGCCACTAATGATCTCCAATCAGGATTTTGACCAATTTCCACCAAAAATGCACAATTTGGCCTAAAAACACTAAAACACATTAAAATTTTTTAAATTGACATATTCAAGTGCCAATTTTGGCTAGGATATTTCTAAATGGGGCAATGTAATTTATGGTCTAGCTAACTTTAATCAAATCATTCTGAGTCAAAATGCCAATTTTGCACTTGGTTCTATGAATTGCTCTTTCCTATCAAATCTCTTGCATAAGACATATGCCTTTGTTATTTTTTGTTAGTAACATCCTAAATGGGATAATGGATCCAATTCATCTCACATCACCTTCCAATTCTAATATAATCAAATTTTAGACCAATAACAAGGTATTATGATAAATTTGAGTAATTTGTACACAAAGTGCTTAGGCATTCTTAAGAGATAATTAATCCAAATCAAGGTGAAATTAAGAATTCCATGGAAACTTGTGGAATACTTGTTTTTAGAAATGAATATTGAATATATTCATCATCAAGTGACCTCATTTCTTGGGAAGACATCCCTAGGCCATAAATGCCACAAATATCATGATTCATGCCCTATATGCCTCATCAATGCCTTCCATGATACCCTCCATGCCTCTTATTTTACCCTTATTCCAATGTCATGATGAGGATAATTATAAACTTAATTCCAAAAATTGAATTAATCCTCAACCACATATCTCAATCTCAAGATGGACGGTTTAGATTGATTCTAGACATTTACAAAAATCTATAAATAGATAGGCCTTACCACATCATTTTAAAGCTATTTTGGTGTCAAGTTATAATGAAAAAATATCTTCAATAAAACATTGTAGTTAGTGTTACCATGTCAAATTAATTCCAAGATAATCCAAGCCAAATCCAAAGGTGCCAAGGAGAGATGGAGGTATCCAAGCTTCCATTGCTAAGGACTTCATGAGCACAAGCCAAGAAAGCCACTACAAGAAGCATTTTAGAGCATCCAAGGGAGGTAAAAGAAGGTTTATTTTGCATTTTAGTTGTGTGTTTTATTCATGTTTGTTAACTAATCTCTCCTTAGTGTATAATCCTAGATATTTTATGCTTGTTAGTGTGTTTCTTTAATTTTGTTTTCATTTTAGAACTAACACCATACTAACCATCCTCTCTTCAGTCAAACTCTTAGATCACAAATACAAGTTTTGTTTTCCCTTATTTTTATGGATGACCTAGGTTTTGGAAATTGGTAGATGTATCTTGGCTACCATATCTACTAGAGCATCTGACCATAGGTGATAGATCTAGGCTAGTAACTATAAGCCTATGATGGATATCTAACATGAGTAGGGTTACCCTAAGCATGGATCTATTAATCATATTATTTTGATGCTAGGAATTAATGACTAACACCTTCAAATGGGAGGTGGATGGGGATGTGGTAGAGGTAGCCATCACTCTAGAGGATGTGCATGCCATCATAGGGCTACCAGTAGTAGGAGCACTGGTGACTACAGGCATACCAGATAGCTTGGAAAAGAGGAGAGCCTTAGCCATGTGGGCTATAGGGTCATATATGATATTAGAAGGTAGGAGAGTTAGTATGTTAAATGTATATAAATCATAGATTTTATATATCTTAAAGGTTCTGATAGAACTTTTGACACAATGAGTGCTATGTCATAAGTTAGATGGAAAGGTACCATTGTTCATTGTAGCCTTGAGTAGGACACTCCTATAGGAGGGCATAATATATGATCTTGTCTCTATCATCTAGGTATATCTTGTACATGATCTATATGAGGTTTTGTTTAAAGGGTTAAAGTTGATAATATTGATCATATTATTGATGGCTTGGATATATGAGAGGTTTCCAATGTATCAATTAGTTGGGTTACCCCATACATTAGATGATAGGTCACCTTGAGTGCAAAGATGGAGAGATAACCAAGTAGCATGGGTCGTGACCCACATTTCATCACTATAAATGGTGAGACATGTATACATAGTGTGTTAGACATATGGGCACATAATGATTACATGGGTGATATGGTACACATTTGTACTAGTTATAATGAGGATAGAGGTGATTGGACACTATAATTGGTGGAGAGAGCCACATCTGGTGGCACAAATACTAGGATAAATGGGCTTACCTCATCTAACAACATAATTATTGATGCTTGATTAGTGGGCTTGAAATTTTATAAAGATGTAAGGGAGGAAGGGACTAGGGCCACTAGTGATGAGGCTGACACTCAAACCATGTCATGAATGACCATAGGCTAAGCAAACACAATAGGAAATAGAGAAATAAGAGAGGGGTATGGAGGTAGTGGCATTAGAAATAACACCACCATCTCTAGAATGAGATGATATATGACCACCAAATACATAAAATCAATGGAGGGAGGAGGAGTATGAGAGATTGGAGACTACCACCATCCCTGATGATCTAGAAAGTGATCTAGAGGAGAGATGGATGATAGAGAGGACACTCAGGCATAGGCTGAGGTGGTTACCTGTAGAGGAGGTGCTAGGAAGTTGTATGAATGGATAAACTATGCTAGGTGGTTGCATAGATGGAAAGAACATAGTGGATAAGACACATATAGGTAATAAAGATGATCAAATTATTGCTTAAGTTTCTATTTAGAAATAAAGACTAGAGGTAGATAGAAATTATGAGATATAATAGTGATCTAATTTATATCTAGGTGTGATATTTCAATCATAGTTGAGGATGAAGAGGATAGATGGGGGTCCTTTGTGAGGGGATCACTCTATGACATCTTAGATGAGACTCTATAACTGTATGACCCTACTACATTAGAAGACCACATGTACCATCTTCCCCATCTCAAGCAAGCTAGTTTAGATTAACAAGGGAGGAAATGAGGTAGATATGAGCATAGAGAGAGGATTAAATAAACAATAGAGATGGGTATAAGTGATATACGGGCATGATAGGCCCTAGTAGAGGATATATCTCTACATCTAGATATAATGATGTAGATGACATAGGCAAATATAACAACCTAGATCTAGTTAGTGTAGGCACAGGCATAGGTAGTGCACCTACATGGATAGGTAAAGGGACTGATATCTTGGATGGTCTCCTTATAGCATAATATTCAGAGGAGTCAGACCAAGGCCCTAATAGACAACATGGCTAGGCCATAAGATAGACAAGATGGAAAAAAACCATAGAGCTAGAGCATTGTATATATGGTTGTACTTGTATCAAAACACTACACACACACACACACACACATTATTGATTGTGCATATTTTTGTTATTATGGTTATGGTTGTGAATGATTTGGATATATATATATATATATATTATTGATTGTGTATGTTTTTGTTATTATGGTTATAGCTGCAAATGCTTTAGATATATTAACTTCTAGCACATGTATCTAGTTATTTGTATGCCAATATATGATGTATCATTTTGGCATACAAATAACTAAATACATGTGATATAAATAAATATATCCAAATCATTCACAACCATAACGATAATAACAACAATATACACAATCAACATCAATTTGAAAAAATCACACACACACACACACACACACACACACACACACACACACACACACACACACACACACACACACACACACACACACACACACACACACACACACACACACATCATTTTGGCATATTGATGTTTATTGTGTATGTTGTTATTGTTATGGTTGTGGTTGTGAATGCTTTGGATATATTTATTTCTAGCACATGTATTTAGTTATTTGTTGTATATGCTATATGAAATATATGATATGTGTTTTCTTTTCTAATACTATAAAAAACACATGCATGGTTAAAAAGAAATAGACAAAAAGGCTTGGTAAAATGTAATCAATCAAAAATGTACTACACACTATTTCAAGTTCTGAAATGTGTAATAAAAGGAAAATGACTAATTATAAAGAACCAAGGGATCATAAAACATGATGGTAAAAAGGAGTTTGTTTTAAAACCAAATTGAAAAAATTTTGCACCAAATTAAAATAAGAAAAATCATACCAAATTGCATTGGGAGTAGGAAAACAATGTAATAAAATGGAAGGTATGTAAAAGGGCACAAATTGTATAAAAACAAAATAATTACTTCAATCAATCATACTATATCACATTGGGAAGTACAAGATAAAAAAAAAAATTGGAAAATGATTAGTCTTAAATTGATCACACTAATTCAAGTTGGGAAGTATGAAAAATTCAAGAAATGGTTATATTCTTACATGTGCTTGGAAAATAAGAAGATAAAAGTGAAAAAAATTAAGTAATCATAAAATATACTAAATAAATATATGAATCATGTTAATCATGTGTAACTTCATAATATCACATCTTATCTCATATTTGACACATGTAATTTTATTTGTGACTTGTTGGAAAATTTTGTGAGGAATGTCAGGTCCTATCCATGGTCTTACACTATAACTCATAAAGAGAAAACCACTGGGGTGGAAAAATTAGTAAATTTGGGTAATAAAGGATGTGGGTAATAGGAAGGTAAATGGTGCTAATTTGTGAGGATGGCTAGGTCCTATCTGTGGTCTTACAATGTAACTCACAAATGAAATCCCAATGGGATTGATCAGTAGTAATATTTATCAAAAGTAAATATAAGGGATATAGGGAATGAAAAATAGAATGTAAAAATAAAGACTTAGGAATCTTATGAGAATACCTTAGGAGACAAGAGGCATACTAAGGACATGTTAAGACACTAAGTGACTAGTGACCATCAATGTAGGAAAGAAACCTATTCACTATAGATAGAAATCTTTGTAGGCATATAAGCATGCTACTAAGATCAACTCATGAAAGTAAATTGTTACAAAAAAAGGTAAAATAGACCTACCTTCCCATGGCATGTTCCATATTCCTTAGGACACCTTACAGAGCCATCAGTGTATTGTGAAGATTGTGTACTTGTATGAGAAAGTAGGTAGCACTAAAATAATTTTTTATTCTCCTCTTCTAATCTAATTTCCTACCACACCCCAAATGACAAATGTAAATTTTTATATTTGACTAAAATAAGGAGATGTGCTATGAATCACATCTTTTAATGTGATTTGAATTTTAAGAATATTTTTGTCTTTTGAAAAATGATTTGGATTTTAAATTTTTATGGATTTTAAGATTCTTCCTCCATATAGATTTGGAATGAACAATCATGAGAGATGTAGTGATACACATGAATGATCTTTATTCTAAGGCTAAAGGAAGATAAATAACCAAAGACAAAGACTCACTAGGATACTTAGGCTTAAAAATGAACTAGCATGTGATCTCAAGTCTCAACCGTGTATATGATTAGTTTGTGAAAAAGGAAGAATGGAGAAAGGAGATCCAAAGGTGTACTATTGAAAATAAAGTATAATGAGATGCATTGTTTGCTAACTAATCACATGTTAAAAGGAGACATGAACTAAAGGGAATAGTGTTTGTATAACCAAGTCATAATGACAATTATCTATGAAAAATAGAGATAAGAAAGCAAACAATCATGAAGACACAAGAAGAGAGTTTTGACAAAAACTAAGAACAAAAGAGAAATAAATGACAAATAAAGATAATCATATGTAAATAAAAATGACGATATAAGAAAGATATAGTACCAAAAACTAAATAATCACCATATAAAAAATATGAATTTGACATAGTGTCAAATGATATAATAGATAGATAAAAATTAGAGCACACATATAATCAAAATGTAAATGTAAATGCACCATGCATGTGCTCATAAGTCATGAAAAATATACCCACACACATTATCCAACACATCAGATAAATCTCTATGAATTTGGATATGAAATACTTATAATGTCTCATCAATCTTCAATGAAAATTGGTAAAATACTTCTCTTTTAATATTCTTAATTGAGAAAGTAGGAATACATGATGGATCATGCTAAGGAAAATCAGGCAAGGGATGCTTAGTAGAATGCATGGGAGTGGGAACTATGGGAGATGCATGAATCATTGGTGGAGAAGGATCTATGAGTGAGGGACTTATAGGTGGATAGGGATCCATAGGTGAGGAAAGGTATAAAAGTGAAGGGATCATAGGTAGAGGCACAAAATGTGATGAAGGGACCATAGGAGGGGATGAAACCACTAGACATGGAGCCATTGGAGAAGCCTTCTTATGGGAATGACCTATGGGAGGAATGAAATAAGGTCTAAGAATAAATACAAGGTGATATTTAAGGTGTTGTTTAAGGATGTGATAATGATCATTATAATGGGTGCCATATTGGTATTATAGATAATAAACCTCACCATAATTAGGCATATATTTAGGTAGAACCATCAAAGGAGACCTAGATTTTTCTAAGGTAGGAAAATAAGGATGTAAAGTATCAATATATTATCGTAACTTGTGACAATGGGTAGAAGAATGATTATTTATTCCATGAAAGTAATAAATATGCTTATGAGTGATCCTAGGATAAACACTCAAAAAAGTAGGTATAATAGGAGTGAAAGAAGCTAGAGAGGACTCTTCAACCCATTTGGTGGGAAATGGAGCCATATTAGGTAAAATAATAAAACCATCACCAATAGAAGGTGGTGATGGAGGAGGAATTGAACTAGGCTCAAAAAAAGGAGCAATGGGATGACAAGCAGGGGTAGGCTCAGCAAGAGTAGGAGAAATAATAGGCATGGGATATAATAAGGGATATACTAAGGCAGGGGTAGGATTTATAGAAGGTTTAAGGAGGGTCACAAAAATCTCAAGAGTAAAATAACTAATGTGATCAAGGTACCTAGAAAAATGGTAAGGTCTGATCATATCATGATCCATGATCATACTCTTGTGAGGCTCCTAAAAAACTAGAGGTGTTGGTTCCATCTTTATCCTATGATAAAAAGGAAAATTAATAAAATCAAGAACTATAAATGAAGGAATATGGGAAGATACATGAAAATACTTAATTAAAGAAAAATGATCATGAACAAACTAAGCATCACAATCCCGTACAAGACTGCCTAAGAATGGATCATCTAAGGAATATCAATCATTGTAATCTAGGGTATGAAGATTAATGGTGAAATTAGGGATGACCTTGTCATCTAAGTGTGATTAATAGAATGTCGAGTCCTAGTTAAAACTATGGCAATATCATCGCAAAGAGGCTTACAAAAATAAGGCTATAAGGAAGTAAGAAGTTGCGAGATGAAGTGAGGTGAGAGATTATAATTTTTGATCTTTAGGTTAATCTCATTGAGTTATTCATCATTAGATTATAATAGGTTATGAGGAATGTTCTCAATGAGTTTGGTATGTCCATTGTAACTTTGGATTGAATTAATGAGAAAATTAAGATTCTATGACTCATAGAATGGAAGATTAGTCAAAGGTTTAAGAGTAAGAATCTTAAAGACACCACGGTCTTGGAATTGTTTGAAATTATAAGGGTTAGTGTAACCCTAAATCCTATAAATGGATCCATTATGAGGGAATTTAATGCATTGGTAGGAAAAATAAGCAATAGATCTCATATGGTGAGTCCACAACCTATGAATCAAAATGTTATAAGAAAGGGGAAAATTAAATATCACCTTCACATGAATAGTGATAGGTGGGTTGGTAATGGGAAGCCACACAAAACCTAGAGGAGGAATTTTCCTTAAATCATATCTTTGGTAGGTTTTACATGTAGAATTTAGATTACATTTTAAATATCCAAGGGTCATAATGAAGTCAAGAGAGGCAATGTACCTGTCAAAACTGTCATCAATCAATGCACACTTAACTTGGATATTGCCTATATGAACACTAATTAATAAGGGATGATCATTCACACAAATAAAAATCTCATAGGGAATAATATAAGATATGAGAAATTTTAGGGAAAAATAAGTGTCTATAGTTTCATCAACATTGATAGACATCTCTTCACATTATTTTAATATACTATCGTCAGATAAGGTTGCCTCCCATCTTGCTAGTGGAGGATGAGGGTCATTTATCTCAAATAATAGTTTCAAAATATGGTTTATATGACATGAAGAAGTCCTCATAATCTCAATAAATGGAATTTATGATTAGATATTAGTGAGTTCCATAATATAATCCCACTCATTATAACTAATAAGAAGATTGTTAGATATAGGTGAATAATGATTAAGGGGGTCCTCAAAAGGAAGAGGTGAAGTGAATTGATATTTATGTTGGTAAGAATAAGAAGGTTTAGAATAAGATTGAAAATTATGTTGTGATGATGAAGTATCTATTTCAAGTTAATTTTGAAAGTTGGTAGAATAAGTGCTAGTAGAAATTTGAGTATCACTAGTTTTAGAAGATGATGAAAGAGTAGTAGAAATAGAAAAGTAGGTGTTATCCAAGGGAGAACCAAAAATTGGATCATCAAAAGTAATAAGGTCATCTTTCACAAACTAATTTAGATTATTTGGAGAATAATCTTAGATAACATGATACGTTCTAGATAAAAGAGTGTAGATAGGTTGGGAATCAATAAAAGCTACCACCCTTTGCATATTAGTCATGTTAACCACATTCTCTTCAGAAGTGGGTTTAACAATACTTTCTACATTATTAATGGAAGGGGTGGCTTTGTATTTATATTTTATAGGTTGATTATTATGAAGATGGTATTTATAGATCGACAAATGATCATTGGCTTGTTTCAAGGTTTGAGATTTATCATGTGTTTATAGTCCTTAAAATGAATTTCATAATCTTGTTGATCATTTTAAATAGTAAAATTGTGATAAAAATAAGGACCAAGAAGAAATTCCATAACTAAATTACAAACTTGGCTATAGGTCTCATGAGAATGACCCCAACTAGCGTGAAACCAATAAAACTTGTTAAGAGCATACTAGGAATTCAAAGGATGAGTAGGGTCAAGATCTCTTGGAAGAGGCCTAGATAGATGCTTAAGAAATTTAGTTGAGGATAAAGGTTTATGAACATTAATGTTATTTGGTGAAGATAAGTGAGGATTTTTATATTTTTGAAGAGGAATTGGTTTTGATGAAGGGGTAGGAATGACAGCTTGAACATTGTGAATGGTGTCATAAGAATCTATAACACCATCATTGATAACATTGTGATTTTTTTCTTAAGTAAAATATTAGGACCCAAATAAGGTTGGGTTGGCTCAAATTGATACATTAGTAAGTCTTGTCATTTAATTTAGTTAATATCATCCTCTAATGTACATGGAGAGAGAGTGTAGACTTGATATTGAAGTTTAAGAAAAAGTGAATTGGTAAAGAGATGGAAAATATTAGCATCATCCATGTTATGTTCACATTTGTTTGATAAAGTTTTCCACCTTTTAACAAAGGCTTCATAAGTTTTGTTTCCATGTTGTTTGTAATTTATGAAGTGGACCAAAGTGCTTTCAAGAAGATCACTAGTTTTGAATTCTTGAACTAAATCATTCACTAAATCTTCCAAACTAGTAATGGAATGAGTTTTAAGTTGGTTGTACCAATCCAAGCATCACCTATGAGAGTTTTGGTTAATAGTTTGGTAGTAGAAAATGTGTTCAATTTGACCCAATCCTTATAAGGATTTCCAAATATTTTAACATGAAGGGTGGGATAAGTTTATTTATCATAAAAAATTGTAGGTGTGATACTTCCTATATCAATATTATAAATTTGAGTTGAAAGAGGTTCATTTTAGAGATTCTTAATGGTTTTATTGACCAAAAGAAGTTGAGGAATGAGATTGCCTTGAGAATATAGAAGAGGAGGGGTAATATTCAGATTATGTGTGCCCCTAGCCATTAGCTAAGGATGAGATTGAAGATGAAGAAGGTGGTTTTTCATTATCATCATTTTATTTGTGTTATGAGTTTTAAAGGTATTCATTTTATTGAGTGTTTTTAACAATAGTTGATGTGTCATTAGAGTTAGTATTAATGGCTTGGGTACCACTAGTGGCTTGGATACCACTATTGGTAATCATGGTATGAGTAGGGGTAAAAATAGAGGGAAGAGGCTGATAATCAAATAAAGTGGTACCCATAAATATAGTTGAGATTATAGGAGTAGTGAATGAGGCTCTTCAACTTGACCACTAATCATAAGATTTTAAATGGTAGAAGGACCCTTTCCATGATGTTGATGAAACTTAGAGATAGTGAATAACATTTTGGGGGTATACTCTAATTCAAGTTGGTCTTATAATGAGAAGAGAGGATTATGATAAGAAGAGGTATTAGGAAGGGTCCCATAATTAATTATGTGAGTGGAAATATGAACATTACTAGCATCCAAAATAGGAGCCCTACTCTATCTATGGGAGACCCTATTGGGGTTGGTAAAATTAATCATATCTATTGACTAAAAATCAATATTTATATCAAGTAGAAATTCCATGATGAAGGGAAAGAAAGAGATATGAGAAAGCAAGGAAAAAATAAATGATAGAAATAGTATAGGGCTAGCTTCATTGACCAAGCATAAAAATAGGGTCTAAAAAATAGTACAAGGTCAACTGGGTTGATCCAATATAGTGAACATAGATTGAAAAAAGAGGAAATAGGGTTTGAAAAGTGTCTAGGGTCAACTAGGTTGATCCAATATAGTGAACAAAGCTTGGAAAAAGGTATAGGGTCAACTAGGTTGACCTAATGCAATAGATAGGGAAAATTAATAAATTTATGATAGATTATGAAATGAAATAAGATAATGTTTTCAAATAATAATTTATAAAATAAATGATATAAAAGAAAAAAATAGTCAATTGGATTAACACTAGCCAATCTAATTGAGGCACATAGCACAAAACCTTGCACCAATGTTGGCCAATGCAAGTTTTTGCAATACAAAATACAATTGAGTAAAGAGCAAGCAATCAACTTGGAAAGTAAATAGCTAACTAATTGGTCAACTTGAAAGTTTTTTATATTATTAAGATATGATTTAAATGTGATGGGAAATTGGCTATAATCAAGGAACTAGAATGGCAATCTAAAGATGGTTTTAAGTACTTTGGGTTGAAAGGGACCATAATGTCAATGAAATAGGCTTAGTATTGGGGCCTACCACCTCACTTCACACACCAAAATGATAAGAGTGTTGGGTGATTTTCCATAATATACCATTAACCATGATTTATACTTGACAAAAGTATCAAGATGGCTTCCCCCTTGGTGATTAAATCTAAATAGGTTGGACTTGGATAGATATATGTTAAAATGCTTGTTTATATTTTATGATTTGGCTATGTGTGCATAAAATAGAAAATAACGAAACTAAATGGTTAATTAATAACCACATAATTAAGCTATGTGATCTATTCTAAGCATATAAGAAATAATAAAAGAATGTGTGAATTAATTACTAGCATATAAGATTAATTCCAACTTTGAAACAAGGTACAATGTTGATATAGACAATAGTGTATGCACAAAATATAGAACAAGGTCAATAGATTCAAACCTATATTATATATGTAAGGTCTAAAAAATGAATAGGGTCAGTAGAGTCAACCCAATTATTTAGATAACACATAGAACACAAAACTAGGTTGGCAAGGTCGATCCAGTTGACTATGCAAGGGTAGTTTTAAAGACTACAAACTATGAAAGGAAAGACTGTAAATAAATTAATGGAGAGATAAAAAGTAAACCTGGTAGAATAAAGATTCAAATAATGAATATTGTTATTCAATAACCTTAATATATTCTTGTAAATTCTACTAACTGGGTCTATCAAGATTTGTAGGAACCTATTACTAAGTGCTTGAAAATGTATAGGGTTGAATGGGTTGATTCAGTAGCCTGTAACTAAAATCTTATGTATACAAGTTAGATATTAGGTTGATATAGTTGATCCAGTATGGTAAATATATGATAAAAATAATGATGAAATAATGAAACAAGATGAAATAAGATGAAAAAATATTTCATGGGTTAGTTCACATTGGGTTCACTAGAATGTATTATGAAGGTGAAGCCAAAATGAAGATAATAATAAGAATAAATTGGAAACTTGAAGATAATCCAACCAATGGTGGGATAGGATTCACATTAGGTTAACTAGAATGTATGCAATCAAAAATGCATCATATCTATAAATCAATCCTAGCTCAGAGAAGATAGAGCATACCTACACTTATGATTGGGAATACATTAATTAATTGGGAGCATGACCAATATGGGGATCTTTTAGACCCAATTAGGGGATCATTTGTCATAATACATCATGATAGGAAGGGTTCTAAAGCCTAAAGTCTAAAATAATCATGTAACAACCCTAAAAGAGTCATAGGTTTATGTTAACGCTATTTTAATAAACAAGAAAGTAAATCTAATCTAGTGCACACAAAATCTTGTAGGACAAAATGGGGGTTAGAAATAAAATAAACTAAACAAAACATACATATATGACATATGCTCATGTCGATGTATACATAATCCTAATGCATGGGAGAGAAGCACAAATGCATTATCTATCTACTTTTACAAAGGATAAATAAAGTTAGGAATACTTACCTTGAAGATGAACTTATCGAGCCTCAATCTTCCCTTGGCCAAGGTGCTTCACAAGAGATTGTTGTGGTATGGAAGGATAAAAAAGACAAATCAACTCTAGGATACACAACCTATCTATACATCTATAAGACTTCTGCATAAGATAAGATCTGTAGCTCTAAATAAATTATGGAACCCGAAGATTTATTACTAAAGTAGAATGGTCAATAAGTAGATTTTTATTCACACTTATTCTTATTTTCTTATCTTATTACAAATGGTTAGAAATTAACTTGTATATATAGGAGGATCTTGACTTAAATCATTTTAAATATGTCAGTAGTATGGGGTTGACCCAACTAATCTTGTATGTTTTTGGGAGATAAATCACTAGGTCCCAAGCAAGGTCAGCTAAAGGCTAATGAAAAGCAAAGTAAAAAATACCCTAAATAGTATAGGGTTGACCTAGTCGACCATGTACAATAATTAGAGGCTAAAAATTATACATGGTTGACCTAGTCAACCTAGTACAGTCAACTAACAAAATGAGAATAAGGAAAGAACAAGGAGGATAAAGCATGATAAATGACTAGAATGGTACAAAAAAGAAGAATAATCTTAGGGTAAATGGTTTTAGAAGATAAGTGTGTAGATGGTAAGTGGAAAAAGGGACAACAATATTATGAAGCACCAATAGTCTACCCACCCTTTTCCCGATACACCCCTTAAGGTATTCACTCAGAGAGATTGAGACTTGATAGATTCCTACAAGATACAAAGTGTCATTAATCAATAAAAGTTTGAAAATATTATGTTTATACAGACTAGCCTTTATTTTTTCTAAATATATTATAGGCTTCCTATAGAGGTATGGTGTGGGTTATGACCTTAGGATCAAATATATTTAAGACATCATAGGACCATGCTATTACATCCTTATACTTAGTTAGGAAATATTTAGCTATCTCAGTTTCAATGCTTGTGAAGGTTGTACCGATGTTCACCACCTGAGGTTAACCTTAGGAACCTAGGTTTATTTCATTATAGTCCTTCCCATTCACTTTAGGAATCTTGATAGGCTCAACTAGCCTATCTGAATCAAATAGTCTCTCTAAGGAAATCATTTATTTGGAGATCTTATTGTTACTCAATTGAATGACCTTGTCATCAAGTTTTTTTCAAACTTTATTATATTCAAGGGTATTTTCATTGGCTTCATCAATGATGTGAGCCTCAAATACCCTTGAGTTATTCATGAAGTTTATGATCTATTGATCATCACTAAATACTTGAAAATGGTTGACATTATCTAGCACTAAGGGACAAAGGACTAATTAAATGGTAAGGATTTATAACTTGGAACTTTGATTAGGTATAAGGTTGGTTATAACTGAATCAAGTTCATAAATAGCCTTGTTTTCTTCCCTAGGTATTGACATAATGTTGAAATCATCAAAACATTCAATTAAGTCCCACACTTTAACTACTAGTTTAGAAACAAAAAAAACTAATAGTTCTTTGACCTTGGGTTTGATTAAAAATTGTAATCCAAAAATAAGTGCTTCATACTTAGCCAAATTATTAGTGTATGGGAAATTAAGTTTGTAAGAGGCAATGTATTATTTCCCAATGGGATTGATTAATACCACTCCTACTCTAGAACCTAATTTACATCTATCACCATCGAAATACAACTTCCATAATCTCGGCATATCATGATAATTTTTGGAGTTACATACCTTTAAGGTGTCAAGAGTGTAAATACCTATATTTGAGTTAACCATGTTAACCCTCTCATTTTTTTCATTGTAATTAGTGATGATATGCTTCATCTTAGGCTCCCTTTCTATCCTAATTTGGTTTGGAACTCCTTTCCAAGGTAACCACATGTGTGAATAGTCAGTGGACATGTAACCATTCAAAGATCTGGTCTAGTCCCTACTTAACAACATTCCATAAGAAATAGGTATGTATACCACTTGGATGTCAATGAATTGTAGCATCCTTGGTTCAAAAATAATCTACATGTGAACATTTAACAATTCACCAATCATTTTGACTCTTGATTTATCTAATTGAGATATAAATCTATTATATTTAATGGGAGTCAAACCTAATTGTTCATAAATACCCTTAGGCATGATATTTGAATATGCACCAAAGTCTAACAAATAATTATGTAAATTCTTACCAAAGATCCTAACTATAAGCAATAAATGGGGAACATCTACCTACTTTTGTGTATTTCAACATTATCATGTGTAAACTTTTGTGGTTTCTGAGGCTTATTAGATAAATATTCCAATAAAAAATCCAATAAATACCCTTATATTTAATGGGAGTCAAACCTAATTGTTCATAAATACCCTTAGGCATGATATTTGAATATGCACCAAAGTCTAACAAATAATTATGTAAATTCTTACCAAAGATCCTAACTATAATCAAGAAAGGGGGAACATCTACCTTATTTTGTGTATTTCAACATTATCATGTGTAAAATTTTGTGGTTTCTAAGGCTTATTAGATAAATATTCCAATAAAAAATCCCTTTATTCTATAATCTAATTCAACTCATACAAATTAATTTTAGCTTTGATCCTTTTCATGTCCTCTACTATATTATATCCAATCCTGTTAGAAGAATTAGATGTATCAACATTAGGTTTAGAGGAACTTCCCTTAAGAAGCTCTAGATTATTATTTGATGTATTATCAGGAGTATCAAAGTTATTTGGTGGATTTGAGGTATTCAAAGGTTGTTTATTCTCCCTATTCCTCAAAGGATAGGTCTTATTTAGATATTGCTAAAAAGCATGAATCTCTTCAGGGATGTCCTCAGGCTCATTCTCTTCTTGGAATGGGAACTCAAATGTCTCCACCATGAAAGTTGATTCAATAGATTTAGATGACCTTGAATAAATTTAGGTACCTTCACCATTGTCATTATTAGGTACAACTTTAAAAGTATCTAATTATTCTTGAAAAGCTTCAAAAGTATTGCAAAAT
This sequence comes from Torreya grandis, assembly GCA_037957365.1. Lineage (NCBI taxonomy): Eukaryota > Viridiplantae > Streptophyta > Pinopsida > Cupressales > Taxaceae > Torreya > Torreya grandis. The sequence continues at coordinate 731,103 of JARHVA010002368.1, forward strand.
TCTAGACAATCTAATTCACCATGATTTGAAGTGAAATATAATCTATAATAATCAAGAAAAGATACATCACCAAGATTTATATCAGGTACATTATTATTAGAGGATGACTCATTATTGTGATTATTATTATTATTATTATTATTATTATTATTATTATTATTATTATTATTATTATTATTATTATTATTATTATTATTATTATTATTTTGAATCCTATTTGAAGGCCTATTTTGGAAAATAAAGTTCCTATTAGATCTTTCTCCAATATTGCCAACTTGATTTTATATCCAAATAAAATCAATGCTTAGATTTTGAACCATCTTCAGGATAGACTCATTATCATTCATGGGTGACTCATAATTATGAACTTGAGTATTTTTAATGGCTGTAGGCATCAAAGCTCTCTGGTCTTGTGGATGAGACCTATTGGCAGATTTGTTCAAGAATCCCAAGTTTTGACCAGGATGTACATGATTCAAAGGCAATTGGTTCAAGACTGGAAGTTGATTTAAGGAAGGAATATTTTTATTGGCATTGGGAATGACATTCAAAAAAGTCAAATTTGGATTAATGTTGGGAATACTATATGTCATTGGCCCTTCAGTTGCATCCAATCATTAATGATCACAACTTAAGCATAAGCTAAGGCTAATGTATTAATGGCTTAAACATATATTTTTAGAAACACAAAAGTCATGGATCCAATGCATCCTTATAAATATATAAGGCTAAAGCCTCATTAGGTCTATAAGAATCTATGGTTATGTTGAACATTTTTACGAATCTAGCATTTAAGGCTCTTATGGGCTCAGTTTGAGTCTCTTTTGACTATGGTAAACTATTGGTATAGGACAGAAGGACTAATGATTTTTACAAAATAATAAATTAATTAATTATTAAAATCAATCTAGATATCTATGTATTTTTTAGGAAGGTTAAGGACCTATTCATATGCATTATCTTTAAAAGTAAATGGAAACAGTCTACACGCTACATCTTTATGAGCAATAATCAAAAGTCTTAAAGCATATTTGAAGCTTTTAATATTTTCTTCAGTAGTTACAACACAATTATGAATTAAAGTAGGTAAATAATTTTTAGGATTACAAGGAAGGTCATATACCACACCTGACACATTGATTGAAAAACCACCTAGCCAAGCCATACTTTTCTAGGGATTGAACATAAGAACACCCTGAATTGGTGAAGTTGGTTGAGATTTATAAATTTTACATTTGCCTTTGTCTCACCTAGATGTCTATGGAATTCTAATGAAATAAGGGGAAACCTTGTCTATGAATGTGACCTAGTCCTTATCCTTGACAATTCTAGCTTGAGAGCTTTGAACCCTATTTGAAATACAATGTGTAAGTCTTATCTTTACAAAGAATGATGATCAAACTTGCACATTAAACAAATTTTGCATAAATATATATAAATAATGACAAAAAACATCAATATTTGACTAAATTATCTCAAAGATGTGTCTAAACACCTAAATATGAATGATCTTTACACATTTTAAGCTCAAATAAAATCAAATTTGTTGATATCTAATCAATTTTTTTACAAAATAGTTATTAATAACCTCAAACACCTTGGATTCATAAATCTTAAGACATATTTACCACATCAAACTTCAAATAACATCTATCTTTTTCTAAATAAGCAAAAAGACTAGTTTGAAACCATTAATATCAATTATCCTTACACAAATAAGCTAAAATAGACATACATATGCACATAATACATCAATATTTGAATATAATACACCAAAATTAGAAAATATGTTTCAAATTTTCAAATATTTAAATCATCCTCCTTCTAGCATCATTTCCCCCCTTATTGATGCACTTAGATGTATCATTAGGTTCATATAGTGTTTAAGAAACACTTATCTTTTTGGGATTCATAGAATCCATTGAATGAGTTACTATATTTGATAATCTTATTATCCTTAGTGGAATAGAGGTAGAACAGGTTAACTATTTCACAAATTTATATTAGTTGATGGTTGGGAGACACCATGGCTTAATAGTTAATCTTTGATTTTGAATATGTTCTATGCTATTTGAAGTGAATTATGCTAAAAAATAAGTCTAAATCTAAACCAAGATGAAAATTCACAATGAAGCTAATCTAAGGTGAAATGATAAAAAAGGAGCAAAAAGAAGGGTAGGGTAAAAATGGAGGTGTTGTTTATCTTTATTTCAAACATTATGACAAAGTTTAAATTTCATTTGAACATGCATTTAACCAATGTGCAACATGAATTATCATAATCTCAAATCCTAACACACATTAGGGAAACATATAAGGAAAGTATGAAAAGATGAAAATAAGAACAAGATTTAGTTTAAGAATTTTATCCCTATAAGCAAATAACATCAGTCCATATGCAAGAAGAGGAAAGAAAGTGAAGTAAACCTAAGAACTTTTAACTAATCTAGAATTAGCCTAGATTAGTAACTCTATATTTAAAGATGCACATATAAAATTCACAAGAACCATTCAAATCTAAAGATAAGATCAAACATATGAGAGAGAAACCATTATAGCAATTCACACAAGCAAATGTGGACAAACTTTGCATAATTCCTTGCTTATATTAATTTTCTCAAAAGTTACAAATAGTTTTTTAGCTCAAAAAACTCTCTCCTTTTTTCAAAATTGGAAATACCTCTTTAAATAGACAATTCATGAGGTATGCCAGTCAGTAATGACAAATCACATTTGTACATGTGTATAAGATAGCTATCCTTTCTTTTATATTTTAGAAAAAATGACCTTTTATAATATACTAACCTATAGGAAATGTATTTTAGAAGTTGTACATGACTTTATAAAGGAATATTCCTATTTTTAAATATCATATAGAACTAGTTAAAAAATAATATTCTTAGTCCAACTAATTTTGGGACCCTTTTACTGATGCAGTCTTCTTCCCTCCATACAAGATCTTCATTCTATAATGTTGTCCATTGATAATCTAGAGGTCAACAATGGGCCTCATGAACAAATCCTTTTCTTGATCCCCTAGGTTACTGAGATCTTTCCCATCTCTCTCCAAAGCTTGTTTGATGTTCCCATCATTTCCTATCTTCTCCTCAGATGAAAATATTAGGCCCATGATCTTCTTATTATCATCCCATGTATTCCCTTAACCATATTTCATCACCTCTTACATGAGTTGAGAATTTATATGCTTGAAATCATAATCAGTGATAAGGACTAAGTGAGATGGACTCTTTGATTAAGCTATCCAACATCTATAGCATTTTGTCATCCTACTATTTGGGATCCTTAAAAATGTCTCCATCTTCTTGGACTAGTTTCTCAAGGATTTGATTTGATCCAACAATATAGCCATATCCATATTTACATGGGCTAGGTTGATTGTCTTGAATTTAGGGACTTGATTCTTGGTCAAGTATTTGATCAAGTCTTTCACTTGATAACTTGAATCATGTCATTGGATTGACAAGATGGCTTGTTATTTCAAAAAAAATCTATTGCAAGATGCCCTTGACCATCATAGTAGAGCTTCTTTGTAGATATGTTCTTCTCTTATGATGGGTTATCATAGTTGTAGGTTTTTCTAGATTTATTTTTGATGGTCTATATTTCAATTCTAGATTGAATTATCCTTACAAAAGTGATAATTCAACTTTATTGGATTGATTATAAAGAAAATAGGGTTGAATCAAGGTTTCTATACTTTTTGGGGATTTCTTGAAGGTTTTTATATTGCTCTAATTGTGGTATCTATTTAAACTTTTGTGAATTCATGACTTAGATCCCAATTGGATTGTGTAACTTATAACCTTGCATTTCCTAGGTCTACAAAATATTCAACTTGGCATATTATACTTACGTGGATTTGATGTGGCATCACCATGGCATTGGTGTGGCATTTTTATTGTCAATATTTAAAAAGTGATCATTATATTTTTAAAATTCCACCTTGATCTCATAATGTTTGATTCTTTTTTTCATAGATCAATGTAGACCATTGATGTCTATCTACAAGATCAAATTCCATTGGCCTCTTACTATGGTCCCCATGGTTATGACATTTTACACTTTTGTATTCACTCTAAGCTTCATTGAAATGTCAACATTGATCTTACACTATTGATTTTGTTTATATAGATCAATCATGCTCCATCAATATTGATCTACTTAATTATGCCTCATGTTATAAGGACCATTAATCAGAATGTGTATGCTCATCTATATACCATCAATATTTGAAATATGATTGAGCTTTAATTTGTGGCTCTAAATATGCCACATGTCATCTCCACATTTATCCTTAATATTCTTGAATTTTTAATGTTTGCTATGCACTATTCAATCATCTTCTCCTAAGAAAATGCACTTCATTATATCTTGATCCACAAGGTTGAATGCCATTTATTTATAAGTATTATTTAGCTATGAGTGTGACACTTGTCACCCTCTCACTTGTCTTCGAGCTCCATTTAAGTATTTACTCAATACGCACCATTAGATCAATCTTGCTTGAGCAAACACATACTATTGATCTTTAGAAGGTGTTAAAACATTAGCTTAAGGCTGGGGATTTTTATTTAATCTTACATCATTGGATATTGATCTCCCAAGAAAAAATGAGCCATTGATCCTATGATGAAAATGATATTTAAGTTAGTGCTCAAGCAAATAAAGAACTTAGCATAAATTTTTTAGACTATGGTTTTACTTCATGTTAATAAACACATGTAAGACCTTAGGATAAGTATTTAAGATAAGTTTTAAACATGATAAAGGGATCCATTCACATAATAAAAGACATGTCATAAGGTCTTAGGATAAGGCTTAAAACATTAAGAAAAAGGCCCTATGGTTAGTTAGATCATGTGGAGAAGAAAAGGACCAAAGGGGGCTCAGGAAAATAAAGAGACCAAACATAAAAAAAAATAGACTAAGGTTTTGTCATGTTAATAAACATGACTAAACCTTAGGATAAAAATTAAACTAAGCCCATGGCATGATTAATCATTATTGCATAGATTGTTCCCACCAAATTTGAATTTGATTCAAAGGGCTCTGAGCTAGGGTAATTTGAATGATGGTTTCAAGATGCTCAATCATGAATTTAATAAGGTCCTCGATAGACCAAAGGCTAGTAAAAGGATGAATTGATATAAAAAATCATGAAACCTAAGTATTGCTCATTCTAAATGGACTCCATTAGAGTTGTAACCTGGAATATAAAGATTTAATGTTAGCAAATTTAGGAAGGATTAAATCAAAATTATGAATAAATATACCAATCAAATCAGGTGTGAATGATCTTCAAATGAAATTAACATGCAAACATGCTAATGGTACTCTAATCAAGTGAATTTTCAATTTTAAGGTATAAATTTACACAATTTGACATAAGGGTCCCTATTTTTTAGAAATGGGGGTATGTTTGCCTCAATAATAGGTGAGATCAAATAAAGGAGAGATTTCTACCACGTATGCAAATCAAATTGACATTAACACACTATACCAAAATAATCAAATATTAAACAATCATCTATTTATCTCAAGAGGTTAGAAAGATCAATCTTGGTAGATTCTAGTCATGCCCCAAAGAGGGATAGATCCATTTTCAATGTGGAAGAAAATGGAATATAAATAGAAAGTGTGAAGAGAGAGAGAGGAAGATCATGCATCAATAAATCAATCAATGAGTTATTACCACCTTTCTTAAAATCTCCACCACATTTTAATCTAATTAGGACTAATCCTTCATACATAAATTAACCTTCATTTTCTCTAATAGTATTCAAACTCTTCTCATTGAATGAGAAATGCACTAGAAGACAAGAATCTATTGAGGATGATGAGTCATGATCTTGATGTTAGATAAAATATTTTAAAGGCTCTAAAATAGAAATGAATTCTCCAACTACTTTCTCCAACCACCATATCTCTTTTCTTTGATATTTCATGCCATCTTCCACTTGGTTTCATTATGAGGACAAATTCCTCATATCTTTGATCTTAATAGATCCATTTCCATGTCTAATTCAAGTGGTGGTAGGTACTTGATTATCAAAAATAAGATCATGTAAAAGGATGAAACATTTTCCCATGATCACAACTATCTACCCTTACTTTGGAATCTGAACAAAAGTTTACTATAGATGAAAACCAATCAAATTTATTGGTTTTACTATAGTCTTAATGTTTATGAAATGAATCTTTCTAGGTGTTTTACCTTGCCTTGATAATAAACTTCCACTATTTTGTCTATATTAGGTCTAAAATACTTATTCTACCTCCATGGAGATCTAATGGTGATGCTTGATCCCTAAATATCCATTTTGGTTTAACTTGGATCGTCTTCAAACTTGACTCTTACACATTTTCTTTCCTAGGTTAAAAATAGCTTCATCGACCTCCACTAGAAGTTTCTTGGGTTAAAATTTATTTATGGGCTATCAAATTATTGATTCAGGCCATCAAATTTAAACACTTGGTGTCTTCATGATTGATCTAAACTCCATTGAATTCTTGACCTTGCTCACACTGTTCATATTTCTCTATATGAATTAACATGAGCCATATATCTTCTACTAGTTTAATGCTCTTAAGACACTTGTCACCCATACATTTGATTTTAGGATTTTATAAAATTTTGACCCTCCACTAACCATTTATATTCAATCTTATGATTAAACATACACCATAGATTTATTTGGTCTTATTGACTCTATCTTTGCTTGCACACTGTTGGATCTACTTTGTAAGATTATATGCACTCCATTAATCTATTTGGACCCACTAATTTTGTCTTAGTCTACATGCCATTATATCTACTAAGATATCATGATATAATTCCACTTGAAATCATTTCATTCATTCCAAAAAAAAATTAAATTGAAAAAATTACTTTATGAGGCCCAAATTTTATGTTTACACACACATTTCACTATGTAAATCTAAATTTAAAGGATTATATCTAATAGAAAGCTCATCAAGATACCAAATTTTCAGAGGATGATATTGGCACTAAATTCATTATTTCCATGTGATCATTTGGGCTTGAGAGGCTTCCTGAGCAAACTTATAAAATGTACAAGCAAAATAGTCTATTCAATTATCTATGATGTACGATGATGGTCTGGTTATTCTAGACTTGTGCTTGAACTATTTTTTGGATCTCCAAGGTTTGAATGAACTTTGAAGGCTTGTGTTAACTTGCTTCACGTTCCTAAATTCTATGATCACCATGGAAACTTGATTTCTCAAATTTTGACAAACTACACTTTAAGTTTAATTTTAGTGTTTCAAAAGCTTTGTATGTTGTATGTGATCTTTAGACCACTCATTCCATCTAGAAATATATTCATCTCATCCAACTAGGTAGAAGCTTTGTATGTAGGACAAAATTTTCCAACAAGCCCACACTCAAAAAATATGTTATCACAATTGATAAAAAAAGAGTAATCCATACCAAATTCATGATGATCATATTCATTCTACTCCTACTGAGCTTTAAAAATTATAATCTCATTGGAATTTTTACATGTGGTATTATATCTTATTGTTAAATTAAATCTCTCTCATGATGATTATGTATTCATCACCATGACCATTAAATATCTCACTAAATGGATTGAAAATATTCCCCTTATTAATTTCATAGTTATCACTATATCCAAATTCATATTTAACCAAATCATTTCTTATTTTTTAATTCCCCACACCATGATTTTTGACAATGGTGGGAATTTAAAAAAACAAGGATATGATATAATTTACTAAATTAAAAAAACACATAAAAACTATCCACACCTTATCATCTTCAATGTAATCGATAAGAAGATGCCATAAATAAAAGTATTAATAGAATATTTCAAAAGAAAATTCTATATTCTTTTTCTAACTAGCATCTCAAAATGTATCCTTCACTTTGGGCTTAATGCACTAAAATTCATAATACTACTAGGGAAACCCTTTCTTCCTTAGTAAATGGCTTTGAATTTATCTTACCTTTAGAATTTGAGCTACCTTCCTTACACATTTATCTTTATGTCATTATTTTTGGTGAATAACTTTATGAATCCCATATTCATTCTTTAGATCTTTTTGATGTGTATCATATGGGTGTTTTACAACATAACTATCAATATAAAGCTAGAATTACCAATAAACATAAAAAAGGTCAAAATATAGACATTAAATATTTTTGATTTAGTCCTTAAATTATATTATACCTAAAACAAAGAATGTGAGTACACCCAAAAGTGTCGAGTTCCTTATTTGGTTAAATACATTCTTGGAAATAGTACATATATATTAAAAATTAATGAAGGAAACATCTTAAAATAACTAAATAATTCTCATTTTTTAAAGAAATATTTTATTTAATTTGTTACTTACATTAATAATACTATCATTATCTTACATTTTTTTATAAATTCATATATACTATGGTAAAAACACTTATTTAAGGTTCTTCAATTCAAAGCTTCTATTGTGCTATATTACATCTTTTTCAATAGCCTTAGTTCATATCAATGGTCCTCATGTGTGTGTGTGTGTGTGTGTGTGTGTGTGTGTGTATACACACACACACACACACACACACACACACACTAGAGGACCAATGATATATATATATATATATATATATATATATATATATATATATATATGATACTTTACATATATTATTTATCTCTTGATTTTACATCATCAGATTATGGATAGGAACCAACTATTTCTCACAAACATTTTTATGCTCTTCCATTTTGTTAATCAACCTTCATGTATCTTTTGAGTCCTTGGTTTTTTGTTTCGAACATTTTATGATCCTTTTTAGATTAGTTTTTACACCTCATTTATTTTATTTTGGTGAGTTCTAATTTAATACCTTGGATAGGATTATTCCTTCCTCATGAATTATACTTACTATTAAAACCCTCCATTTTTATACCTCTTCAGTTTTTCTTTTGTGATTTGCACCACAAGATCTCAGATAGGACTAGGCCTTCCTCACAAATTTTCATTTCATAAATTAATTTTGTATGAAACATTATCTAAATGTATTCCTTAAAAAATAATTAAATGGTTGAAAATTTCAAATTCATACTCTTCAATTTATTCATATTATTTTTTTGTAACAACTATAGTGGTATATTCTCATGTTTCCATTCACATAAACTATTTCTTATGATGATGATTCATATTTACCTATCATTGTACCATGTTAAAATTATAATTTTTTTGGTCATTTGAGGTAAATAAACCATTCCGTGTTTATTTACATCCTCTCTCATATTAAATTTCATTATGATCACATTGACGTTGGTTTCAATATCTCACTCCTCTCTAATGTTTAAGTATAGGAGTCTTAAACACCATACTCTCTAAGTTGTTTTTCCTAACCACCAAGTATAAGTTCTCAATTGATAATAATTTTTAGCACCCATGTTTAGTTTTTAGAATACATATGGAGGAGGAACCATATAGGCGATAAAAATTAAAATCTAAATCATTAAAATAAAAGACAATCAAAATACAACTATAAATTCAAAATTTAGAATCACACCAAAAGACATGATTATTCTTTGGCACATCTCCTATCCTAGTTGAATCTAAAACTCCATAGTTGGCCTCATGATAGATCTAAGTTACACTATAGTGTGGTAGTATAATATACTAGGGTATGGGGGATCATACACATACACACATATACATACATGCATGCATACATACATACATATATATGGTTCCACCTTTCTCATGCAAATACCCAATCTTCATAATAGGCCAATGAATTTGTAAAGGGTTCGAAGGAATAAGGTATGTGTTATGATAATGTGTGTATATTTTAATTTTATTTCATATATAACCATCAAGAGATGATATTTATACTTTACTCATTAACCCAAACTTGCATGGATAGAGTGAGTTCTCTAAGGTCTATAATGTTGAAAGCCTCTATGTATTTTTAACTTGATTTTAATTTATTGTCCATAATAAATATTAAATTTTCACCTTGGTATCACCTTAACTTCCCCCACCATCCATTTCATATCCCCTATTGATAGAAAAATTTGTTTATAAATATTTTCCCAAATTCTATATTTTTTATTCTTCATCTCTTTCACACATCCTCAGAATATGATTATTTTAGTTTGTCTATCATTAGAATGGAATATGAATCTTTGAATTTTTGTGATATACTCTCTTAATAATTTCCTTATACTTCTCATATTTCCATCAATTATGTTTGAGATCTTGAGTGTTATTTTTATCTTTTTTAGGTCATTTTGTCTTGTTTATTTTCTATTTTTCCATTGTTGATTGAGAATGGATTGTTACTTATCCTATGTAAATGTTGTTTACATTTCAAAATTTTCCACATTTTTTTATTATATATTTTTAATTATCTTACATTGATATTGGTTCCATTATTTAGTTTCATGTGTCCTTTGTTTGATCTGGAATTTCACTTTTCTTATTAGGGATTTTTTTTTTTAGGTTTTGTGGTCATTTAGTAGCCACTGATTTTTTATTACATAATTTACCTTAATTTATTCATTATCATTGATATTTTGGGTTCTAGTTTAGCCTCTAACATCCTAGCTTTAAAATTTTAAAAGTGACTCATTAAGTTATTAAATTTTTCATTTACTAATATTTTCATCTGATTGCTTATTTTTGTTGTTAAACCTTGTATCCTTAAAGTTTGTACAAAGTAGTTAATGTGACCTCCATTATAAAGAATAAAAATAAAATATAACACCACCTATAAATAAATTTAATTCAAAGTATGTATATGTTACTTTAAATTATTTCCAAAAATTACTTACTATCATTTAAAATTCTAGATTTTACTACAATTCATTGGCTCAGTTTCATGCATTTCTATGTTATTTGTTAAAACACCATCCCATGTTAAACTCACATGAAAATTGATGATATTATAGTGGGGGATATGTATACACATAGTATTTTTTTAAAAATAATGGCATTTATTGATGTTTTCTCTCTTGCAAGAATCAATCAAGTTTCAATCTCTTTCAGTGTATGCCTTAAAGGGTGCAATGAGAAATGGGTGGATAGACCATTGGTGATTTGAAAATTTTATATTTAAATCTACCATACCTAAATCCATTAAAATCCCACTTATCAAACTCCCCAAGTAAACAAATCCCACTTATCCAACTCCCCAAGTAAACTAACCCTAGTTATCCAACTCCCTAAGTAACTCTCCTCCAAAATAGTGCCTAATTAAGAAAAACAAAATTTTACCTACTAGATCATCCATGTTAAAACAAGTTATGAAGTATATGATACACATTTAAGAACTAAGTTAGCCTAAGATAACCTAGTTGAAAGACTAATGGTAGCTTTTTTAAAACTAGGTCATGGTGGAATGACCTTGTTGGCTAAAATTTTAGAAGGGTTAAGACCTATCCATTTTTATAAATATACCCTTAAATTTAATAAAAAGAGAGCAAACATAATTTTTGAATTATTATAACTCATAATTTTGGTACAACTACATTTTGAAGGAGCCATTGCATAGAGTTTGACTTGGAGGAAAGAAAACTGATCTTGTGGGAATTATTCGATTCAAAGTAGGAATATTTTATCATAGATATCATGTAAAATTGTGTGACCCTTAAAAATACAAAAAAATCTCTTGTAAAACACATTTTTTCTAGGGGGATGTTGAGACTCGATAGGTTATCTCAGAGGTAAGCATCTATAAGTTTTGTTATTTCATTTGATATATAGATATTTCAAAAAGTAATAGTTTTAAAATTTAAAACTCCTTGCTTATATTATCTATACATAAAAAACTTAGTGTAGATATAGGATTGTATTCTCTTTCCATATTCTCCCTCAGATGATCTAGGACCCCATTTTCCTACCATGATCCCTTATTTGTTTTATTATTTTAAACCATCCACCTCTATGTTATAATCTTTGATAACAATATATTATATTTAATTTTTATAATTAGAAGACATAACTACAATTATTGCATGATATTATTTTCCTCAAGGATATGGAACCCTCCCCTTTAATGTTATGTGATAATTTTTCCCTTAGGCTAGAAAATTCAATTTAGTTATGCTCCTAATATATAAAGTATCACAATAGATGTTAGTTTATTATCTTCTCAAAACTTATATTTACCAAGTAGGAAAAGTTTTAGATATATCTTATCATATTGAATACAACTAACACTAATATAAAAAACTTGTAAATCCTAATCCTAATCACAATTTAATATCCAAGACTATAAATCTACCCCATAAAAAAAATTGATTCCATGGGTGAAATAAAAAATTATAGTATGTATACTTATAAAATTCAAGTCTTATTAGAAGACCCTATTGAACACATGAGAAAACCCAAATAAGAAATACATGCTTTTATGGCTTATGTTTTCCTTAAGACTCATTATTTTATTTCTTTTATAGGATTTGGGGAAAGTCAATATATAATTTTTTCAAATCCTTTCTCATCCACCATACCTAAATTAGATAGTATTATGGCTAGTTATACCTTTATTGATCTAATTATAAACATTAACCCAAATATTAATCCAAAATATAACACTACTCAAGATTCTTACTCTATTCAGCATGTAACTCAACCATCCTAATCAAGCCAAAACACATCAACTGGTCTAAATAATTTGATTTTGTGGGTCTTCAACTAGATGGATAATATGAAAATAAATATATTTGATCAATTAATATATATTAAAAATAAAAAAAATAAAAATCTCCAACTAACCTAAAAATAATCAATGAATAATATAAAATAAATGTACTCTCCATTCTCTCCCCATAGCATCACAAAGTTTCTTGGGAACCTAATTATTTAACCTTGTATTAAAAATTAAGTCAGTCAAAATCTCAAAAATCAACCCTTAATGTTTGATATTACAAGGGACATTGTATGAATCAATCCATCCATTACCTATGATGGAGGTACTAATATTTATTTGCATATTAATGCCTTTAAAATATTTACAAAGGTTGAATAAAGCTTAAAATTTATGTAAATACCAAACTACTCACAAAAAAACTTATGAATAATAATTGAGAATGGTATAATCATCTCAAACCTAGATTAATCACCAAATCAGAATGATTATTTAATGCATTAGTCTAAAAATTCCAATATAACAACCCACCCAAATAAATCTTAGGAAACTTCATCAATTGAAATCAATCTCGTAATGAGTTGCTCATGATTCATTGAGAAATAAAATTCCTTAGCTAAAAAAGATGACAACAAAATGTTTTAATAAAACATTTTCAGACTCTTTAACACCAATTTAGAATAAAAATAAAATTTTATTTACTTCTCTCCTAAATCAATAGAATAATAATGTGATCAAGAAAAATAAAGGATCATCTATGGGGAATAATTGAGATTACTCAACCTCATAAAACACATGAATGATCATAAATATTAAAAAATGTTCTATTAAGATTGTGTTATCAACACCTATGATCATAATTTTTAATCTAGTATAAATATTCATGTAATCATGCTAATTGGTTCACAAAATATGGCTCTCTCTCAACTAGTTATTGTCATAGGACCTATCAAAATGTCAATATGTTGTTTAATATGAATAACATGTTTTTATATTAATTATAGAACTGAAATAATTCAAAATATAAATAATAAATAGATAGAGAATAGATTCATTACATAACATAAGATTAATGTAGGAAAAATTCAATGAGAAATAAACCTCACAAAACATATATCCATTAATTGAGAAATAATTTACACCCAATAATTTCCTTTTCACATCACTTATCTTATTTACACAACTATACAAAATTATTAGAGACACTTCCATGTGAATAATTCACAATTCAATGATGTTATGATATTACAAAGGTAAAAAATTATTTTAAATGGGTGTGAAAAATTATAACCAACCTATCCACCTTTTTAACTAACCATGTTAAATAATAAATCTAATTTTTATTATAGGGTAAGTGCATAGAGTTTGGGGAAAATTCCATTGACATTTTATATAATGTGATTGAATTATTAAATAAAATTATTGCATTATTGACATAACATAATTTTATTATTTAAATTATGTATTAGCAATTACTAAGCCATAATACAATTGCATTAATCCATAATGTGATCATGTTAATACATAACATGATTGTGTTATTTTAAAAATAGTAATGTGATTAGGTTCCTATTTTTTGCACATTAATGCATGTGAACATTTATATGGAGTGAATCTTGGTTAATAGATAATGTGATTGCATTATTATAAAATAAATAATGTAATCATGTTCTTATTATTTTGTACATAAAATGATGTGGACATGAACATGAAGGAAATATTAGCTAAAAGCTTATATTTACTACTCTAAATGTTATATTTACTACTCTAAATGTCAAGTACAAGGAAAATAGGGTAACTTTGAATCTAATAGAGTTTGTCTCACACCAATACACCTCACAATTTAGAACATATTTTTTCAAAATATTATTTGTTCATTACTTAGCCATTTTTAGGGTTTAAGTGTTAAACTTACGAATTTCAGGTCATAAATTTTGTAATTGATGTCCATTTTTGGTAAACATATAGTCATTTTTTATGTTTTTTTGTGTTCCAGATTGATTCTTGATATTTCTAAGAGTCTTAGCTTTATAAAAATTTAATTATGGAAATCACTCCCTTTGAAATTGATGTAAAGTGGTGTGATTAGGGTAGAATAGGTCACATTAATGAACTACACACATCAAATAACCACTTTGTGTTAATTTCACTTGTTCATCATCCCTCCCTCATCCTTGATCACTTATTACTCATGCCTCATCATCCTTAATCACTCTCCCATCATTCCCAATTATACCTAATCACTCCCTCATTAACCCTAACTATCCCTAGTAATCTCTAATCACTCCCTCATCATCCTTTATTACTATCTCATTGACCTTAACTATCCCTACTCATCCCTAATCACTCACTTCTCATCCCTCATCATCCTTCATCACTCCCTCATTAACCCTCACTATTTATCATCATATTTAATCATCCCTAGTAAATCCTTAATTATCTCTAACCATCCCTAATCATACCTAATCACTCTCTCATCATCCCTAATCACTACTTCATCATCCTTAATCATTAATTCATCATCCCTAATCACTCCCTCCTCATCCCTCATCATCCCTAATCACTCCCTTATTGACCATCACCATTCCTCATAATTTATAATCTCTCCCTCATCATAATTAATCACTCCCTCATTTAACATCACCATCTATAATCATACCTAATCATTTATTCATCATACCTAATCATTTCTTCATCATACCTCATCATCTATAATCACTCCATCATCCCTCATCACCACTAATCACTCCTTCATTAACCCTCACCATCCATCGTCATCCTTAATAAATATTTTATCCTCCATAATTACTCACTCATTCACCCTCACCATATCTCATCATAAAAATTTACTCCCTCATAATATTTACTCAATTCCTCTTCATCCCTCATCATCCTTAATTACTCCATCCAATACCTTGATGGTGGTATTTTATTGGGGTTTAACAATACTAGGAGCTATAAGTGGAGAGTTGAGTTCTAGCATAAAATATAAAACATAATGATAAAAATTATGTGGAGGAAAATTTAAAACATAAATATTTGTCACCTATGAAAAAATATGGGCCTATTTAGAAATAATGTAATTTATAATTGAAAATCTGCCAGAAAAAGATAAGTAAAACCATCGTAGCACCAAAAATGGGTAGGAAATATGAAATATTGTGATATATTTTCATGATATAAAATAAAAAATATCTTAGTTAATTCATAAGATTTCAATCATTGGTGGTATTAAGTACAAGATGTTGAGTATTGTCATTGATGTCAAAGGTCTATATTGCATGAGATTAATGTAATTAAGAGAGTGTGACTAGTTGGCAGTGTGGTATTATGATAAGGGGAATTTATGGAGTGTTGTATTTGAAGGGTGTTGTCATGAAAGATAAATTTAAAGAAAAATAGATAGTTTTAGGGTAACTAATGCCTTATGGTTGTATGAATGTATAAGTTTTTGAGTAGCCCAAGCCTAGTCATGGCATAAAGAGACCTTATGAGAAGGTATGAGCATGGCGGCTTGGTGAGATGAGTTAAAATAGGCATGAGTGATTTTATTAGGTTTTTTGAGCATGTATTATAGGCATTATATCACTAATGAGAGTTTTATGGTAAGCCTATTATGGTATTACCTTTAGTCTAGGTCTGTACCTAGACCATTATTAGACCCTGCTTGGCCTAATGACATATCATGATCTATTGTCAAGAAATGTGAAGTATGTATGATAGTATTTAAGAATGATAAAGTTTTATTTAGTATTTTAGTGATGTGGAGAGTGAATTAAAAGAGGAATTAAGGTCATTTTTAAGGCCTAATGTGGTTTACAGGTCAAGGTCTAGAGAGCAAAGAGAGAAAATATGGCCTAATGAGGGATCATGATCAGATTTCAAGGCATTTGAGATCATGTCAACATTTTAAGAAGTGAGGTATGTTTTTTAATTCATTTTTAGGTCATGTTTTAAAATAAAAGGCATGAAAAGTGGGTTTTAGGTCTTTCAAGTGCATAAAATGAAGGGTTTTCAACTTGAGAAGGATCCGTTTATGCTCATTAGCTCATAAAAAAATTTACATGGGAACCTAAGTAGTTAATTGTATATGGGTAAGGGTCATATTTAAAAATTATATTCATTAGTTTTTATATTGAGGGGTTATGCTTTATGAATGATCATTAAGAGTAGAAACAAGTTTAAACCCTCTTAGAACCCTAATAAGGATTTGATGTTGAAGATATTTATAAAAAATGATTAAAATGAATTGGTATGCTCATTTGAGATATTTTATATTATATTTGACTCTCAAAATTACCTATAGGTGGTATTTTTTAGAGAGAGGAGAGAGAAAATGTTGAGTTATAGGCTTGTTTCTGAAGAAATTATTGTATAAGTCAAAATTTGCATTAGACATAGTAATAAAATGATGGAAGAAGAATGAAAAGACTCATGTATAATGTACATGAAGGTTTTTGGATATTTAATATCCATCAAGTGTTCTTAATTGGTCATACGAGTTATCTGGTTGTTAACAAGCCTAATGGTGTAAACACTAAAAAACACAGGCAGCAGTGAGAAGATGATTATGAGTGTGTTTTCATGATAAAATTATGAAAACAAGTACATAGAGATGTTTTTTAGGAATTTTTATAAATTATAATATTTGGTATAATTTTTTGAGGTTAGATAATATAGTGAGAAAGTTGCTCACAAGTTGACCTATTTGGTTCAGATGAGATAGTGAGATATAAGTCATGAGATTGGTCTACAAGACTAATATTTTACATTTCACCATATAATATTTATTTATTATAATGGTATAATGATCTAAAAATATCATATATATGCATCATAATTAATTTAAATTGTCTATTTAGGTGTTTGATGTCTGAGTCCCCATGATTGGTATTTGAGGAAAATTGGCAGTTCTGAGTTAGTGAGTTATAAAGGTGTTTTTGAGGCTTTATGCCATGAGTTAAAGTGGATAATGAATATGGTGATATTTTTTGTCATGTATTATCTTTATAATTTTTTTTCACTATTGTGTGGATAAATGATGTGTTATCTTTAGTTGTTTAAGATAGACTTTTCTATGTATTTAGAGGCCTAATATCAATAGTGTTAATAAAGTGTTTTAAGTGGTGGTTGAACCTAAAAGGTTTCATTGTGATCATAGGATTTTGTATAAGTATTATTTGAATATTTTATGTAATTTTTATGATATTTATATAATTGTATATTTTTCCAAGGGTTCATAAGGTAATATGTCCTAAAGTACGCCTAATAGAATCAGGTCTCTATGAGACCTAATGAATAATTTCGTCTATTTGAGTAATGACAAACCTAATTAAATGATTTATTCATACTTATATCATGTAATAAGGTATATTATGTTTATAATATAATTGGTTCAATGTGTGTGGCCAACCAAGAGGTATATGAACAAGAGCCTTGTATAAGAATAAGGCCTTTGAGACCTAATTAACTTATTAGAGAATTGAATTGAGGGGAGAATGGGATAGAAGATCCCTAAGTGAAGGAAGGTATTATATACCATTATAATAAATTAAAAGTAATATTATTAATATATAATGGGAGGTATGAGTATGAATATGAAGGTCATATGACCTAATCAGTCTTGAAGAGGCCTGGTTGAGCGAAGATGCCAAGAAGGTAGTTTGAGAAGCATAAGAGTGTGAAGAGATGAAGAGGTGGTAATAATATGTTTGTTAATAAAAAAAGTGTTCTAAATTTGATCAAATAAATTAGGTGGTTGAGTTGGTGTTGAGTCATATAGGGGGTTGGTGCTTCCTTTCAAATAGGTGTGTGTTAAAGCCTAGTCAAGTAGGTGTTTGACTAGTTGGGTCTGGTGCTCCATGTGGAGTTGGTGCTTCAATAAATTTAATTTTATCTTATATGAATATATTAAACTTTTATAAATTTATGTTTTGTATTCCCCTTAAGTTTTTCCCACTCAAATAAGTGTTCTCTATGTTATGATCTTGTCTCATGCTCATATGAATGGTTTTTGATGTGTTGCTAGTTCACTATATTACTTTGATGGTTCATTAATGATAAAGTAAATTTGTAGAATAATTCACCCCATTATCAATCATTTTTCCTTCAATAATTTGTATCAAAACTTAGTTCTTCAAAATAAGCCTAACAACTTGAAGGTGATCCTAATAAGCACAAGATGTCTAGTGATCAAGAATATAACATGTATGATGAAAACATCTACTATGATAGCGAAGAATGAGAATATAAATTAGACCTTGAATATAAGATCATAATTTCCCTAGATGATATTAAAAATGAAAATAAGATGAAACATGAATTTATATTTATGGTCAAGGATCTTAAGGAACATATATGTACCATGAAGAGTGACTGGGTCAAATAAGACAAAAGGGATGAGAAGATCATCAAGGATATTAGGAATCAGTTAGAAGGTATCAATAAAAATTTAAAATAAAAATAATTTGAGTATGATTATTTGAAAATAGATAGATATTCTTTGAAGGTTAAGCATGAGTAACTCATAGAGAATATGAGCAAGTTTGAGAAAGAGATAGAAAAGCCAGAACACATTAAGAGGATCAACATGAAATTCAACATAGAGAGATAAATTAGGTAGCATAATGTAATGAGTTATTCTAATTATTATTATTTTTATTGTCATATCTTTGGTCATAGAGCGAGTGATTTTAGAATGGTCTCAAGGGATGAGTTATCATGGGACCATGGGAGAAGAAGTGATCAATCAAAAGGACTAAACAACATATATGAAGATTCTATAGTACATGATAAGGGTCAAACATTGCTATGGAAGCCAAATAAATTTAATATTAAACATATTAAGCCCAAGATTCAAGATGGATTATTTACTAAGGAGGAATAAAAGACTAAAGAGGATTATATGCTAGTTTAAATGATTTTTCACAATCAAGATGAAGGAATGAAATGGTATATAGATAGTAGTTTCTCAAGCCACATGATAGGAGACAAAAATAAGTTCATCTCATTGAGGAAAAATTTTTTAGGAACAATGAGATTTGGAGATAACATAACTACCAATATAGTTGGTAAGGGTATCTTGAGTTTGGACAATGGGAAGACCAAAACACAAAATATGTTGTACATGGAAGGTTTTAAACATAATCTACTTAGTGTAAGTCAAATGTGAAATCAAGGATAGACACTAACCTTTCATGATAGAGGGATTGAGATAAAGAGATATAAATTAGGAAGGATAATTTCCAATGCTTAGAGGACTAAGACCAATATATATGGCTTGAATGATATCAAGAATAGATGTTTTATCATCAATATGGATGAAATTTGTCTATGGAATAGAAGGTTAGGCCACCTAAACTTTGAAAATATGGTCAAGATAAGCCCTAATAAGCCTATAAATAACATGCCTAAGATCACCAAACCTATAAACATAATTTTTAAGGCATGCCAACATGGTAAGTAGACTATAAGAATGTTCAAGTCTAAGGGTTACTCTACTATAAGACCCTTGGAGTTAATACACACTAATATATATAAGCCTATAAGAATTCAAAGCATTTAAGTAGATATCTAATTCATGTTACTCATAGATGACTACACAAGAATGACTTGGGTAGAATTATTTAAAAAAATGTCAAAAGATCTTGACAAGTTCAAGTAATTTAAGGATCTTGTTAAGAATGGGAATAATGGGAAGATCAAGTGCCTCAGATTTGATAGAGGTGGAGAGTTTTGGTTTAATGAATTTGATGACATCTATGAGGTCTATGGAATAAGGAGATAATTCTCAGTAGATGGGACACCTTATCAAAATGGGGTAGTGGAAAGAATGAATAGGAAAGTTAAAGAGATGGAAAGAACTATGCTAAATGAGTCTATATTATTTGATGGACATTGAAGAAAGGAAGTAAGCACTTCAGTATACATTTTGAATAGAGCACTTATAAGGAATAATGGAAACAAAACTCATTATGAACTATGGAAAGGTAGACCTACTAATGTGGAGCACTTTAGAGTGTTTAGGAGAAAATGTTTCATCAAAAGAGATGATAAAAACTTAGGAAAGTTTGATTTTAGATCTGATGAATGTATATTATTAGGATATTCATCAATGAGCTTAGCCTATAGATTTTATAACAAGAGGTTACATAATATAGTGTAAAGTATTAATGTGAATATTCACGAGACAAAGAGATCACACTCACAATCAAAGGATAATTTAGAGAATATGGACTTCAAGAATGAAGAGGAAAATATATAGGTTTATGAGGAAGAAGAATAACTTGAGGAGAGACAAGACTGAAAAGGCCCTTTAAGGTAGATTCAAACAGAACATCCTAAATCTCAAATCATTGGAAAAAAGAATGCATGTATGCAAATAAGGATAATATTGGTAAGTAATATAAATGAAAAGAATATTGTTTTATTGTCTAATATTGAGCCTAATAATATTATATATGAAATCAAAGACAAATTTTGGATAGGTGATATGAATGAGGAGTTAGACCAAATAGAGAATAATGATACTTAGGAACTAGTTCCTAGGCCTAAATATAAGAGTGTCATTGACACAAAATGGGTGTTTAGAAACAAGTTGAATGAAGATGGAGAAGTCACTAAAAACAAGGATATATTGGTATGCAAGGGATATGCACAAGTTAAAGGGTTAGAATTTGAGGATAACTTTACATCAATAGAAATATTGAAGTCCATTAGATTGTTTCTACCATATACAAGATTCTAAGGGTTCAAGGTATACTAGATGGATGTTAAATCTGCATTTTTAAATGGGAATTTGGAAGAGGAGGTGTACATAGAGAAACTTGAGGGGTTCTCACTATAAATAGATAAGGACTATGTTTACATATTTAAAAAGGCTCTTTATGCTCTAAATCAATCTCTTAGAGCTTGGTATGTCAGGTTGGATAGGTATCTATTAGATCAAGGATTCAAAATAGGAGTTGTAGATAGTAATATATACATAAAGAGTGAAGATTATCATTAGTTGATAATAGTTATCTTTGTGCATGAAATAAAAATTGGTGTAAATAATGAGAACATGATCAATACATTTGTATAGGTGATGAAGAAATATTTTAAAATTCCCATACTAGGATAACTATCATTCTTTCTTGGGTTGGAAATCACTCAATCTAAAAAAGCTATATTCATTTCACAATCCAAGTACATAAGAGAGATGTTGAAGAAGTTTGAGGTGGAATATTGAAAGGTAGTTAGTACACCTATGATCATAGGGTGTAAGCTAATAAATGAAGATGAGTCTAAAAAGGTTAATTAGATTTCATACATGTTAATGATTAGAAGTTTGCTATACATCACTACATTTTGACATGACATAATGTAAGTAATAGGTCTTATGGGAATATTTGACTCAAATATTGAGGAAAATAATCTACAAGTAGTCAAAAGGATACTCAAGTATGTAAAGGGGAATATAGAGTTTGGGTTGTGGTATCCAAGGATCAAGGAATTAAATTTAATAGCCTATATAAATGCCAACTGGGCAAGAAGTATAGATGATAGGAAGAGTACCAGTGGAGGATATTTCTTCTTAGGTGGGTGCCTAGTTTCATGGATAATAAAAAAATAGCCATAAAGAGTATTATCCACTTGTGAAGTTTATTACATTAAAATATATTCATGTTGCACTCAAATCCTATGGATGAGACTAAATACTACAAGGTGGAGTATGATGGTCCTACCCCTATATATTTTGATAATACAAATGCTATAAGTGTCTCAAAGAACCCTTTCATGTAATCAAGGACTAAGCACATTCCCATTAGGTATATTTTTATAAGAGAGTAGGTAATTAAACAAAATTTCATAATTGAATATGTTTCTACATAGGATCAGATTGTAGACATTTTAACCAAACCACTTTCAAAGGTAACATTTGAATACCTAAGACAAGAATTGGGTGTAACTCTTACCCCTAGTATTCATTAAGGAAGACAAGTACCTATGAGGAGATAATCAGGTGATTCATTATCTATAGAAGTAGGGGAGTAGTTATAATAAGTTATGCATGGAGATAGGGGGAGTAAATCTATATTATGACTCACAGACTCATAGTCTTGTATGTTGAGGGTTTTAGTTTCAAGAAGTGTGATATAAAGAGTTGCATAAATCACTTTGTCATTTATGTCAAAGGGGGAGAAAGTTTAAAATAAGAGAGAAGTTTCTAAGAGTGGTTTCCATAAATTAAAGAGGTGGATATTTTTTAGTATTATCATTTATGTCAAAGGTGTATCATGCATAAGATTGATGTCATTGAGTGAGTGTGCCTAGTTGGCAGTGTTTTGATGTGACAAGGGGCGTTGGTGGAGGGTTGTATTTGAAGGGTATTTTCATAAAAGAGAGTTTGAATTCCAAATATATAATTTTAATGAAAATAATGCCTTATGGTTACATAAAGTTACATGTTTTTGAGTAGCCTAAGCCTAGTCATGACATGAAGAGATCTTATGAGAAAGTATGAGGATGGTGTCTTGGTGATATGAGTACACATAAGCATGAGTGGTTGTATGAGGTTATTTTATAATGTATGAGATTCATTGAAACACTTGTAATATTTTTAGGTTATGCTTATAGGGGTAAGACCTTAAATCTAGGTCTTTACCTAGACCATTCTTAGACTTTGCCTAAGCTAATGAGGTATCATGATCTATTGTCAAGATATGTGAAGCATGTATGATAGTATTTGAGCATTATAAATATTTTATGAGTATGTGAGTGAGGTGGAGAGTGTATGGAAAGAGGCATAAAGGCCAATTTAAGGCCTAATGTATTTTATAGGTCAAGATATAGAGAACAAAGATAGATAGATAGATAGAGAGAGAGAGAGAGAGAGAGAGAGAGAGAGAGAGAGAGAGAGAGAGAGAGAGAGAGAGAGAGAGAGAGAGATAAGCCTAATGAGAGGTCATGATCAAATTTCAAGGTGTTTGAGATCAAGTAATAATTTTCAAAAGTGAGGTATGTTCTTTCAATTTCATGTAGTTTGAGGTCAAGGTTTACAATAACAGGCATGAAAAGTGGTTTTTAGGTCTATTAAGTACATATAATGAAGGGTTCTTAACCAAATAAGTATTTTCTTGTGCTCATTATCTTATAATTTTTTTTCATGGGAACCTAATTAGTTCATGGTATATGGGTATGGGTCCTATATCAAAATTCTAGGCATTAGTTTTTGTATTGAGGGGCTATGCTTTATGAACGAGCGTTAAGAGTGGAAATAGGTTTAAACCCTCTTAGAACCCTAGAACCCATGTTGAATATATTTATAAAAAGTGATTAAAATTAATTGTTATGATTAATTAATATATTTGATATTGTAGTGGACTTTCCTAGGTACCTCTAGGTGGT
Organism: Torreya grandis; assembly: GCA_037957365.1. Lineage (NCBI taxonomy): Eukaryota > Viridiplantae > Streptophyta > Pinopsida > Cupressales > Taxaceae > Torreya > Torreya grandis. The sequence goes on from JARHVA010002368.1 coordinate 755,146, forward strand.
ATTGGTTAGAGAGAGGAGAGAGAAAATGTTGAGTTACAAGATTATTTTTAAAGAAGTTATTATAAAAAACAAAATTTTCATTAGACAGTAGGAAAATGGATGAAAAAATAAGGTATAGACTCATGTCTCATGTCCATGATATTTTATGGATAAATTACAGCCATCAAGTGTGTTGAACTAGTCATCCAAATTAGCTAGTCGCTAACATGCCTAATGGTGTAAATAATGAAAAGTACAAGTAATAGTGAGAAGATGATTAGGAATTTATTGTCATGATAAAATTATGAAACCAAGTATATATATATATATATTTTTTATTACTTTTAATACATGCTTAGGTTTGGTAGAAGTTTTGCAGGTTAGTGAATATAGTGAAAAAGTTGGTCACAAGTTGACCTATCTAACTCAGATGAGATAGTGAGATATAAGATCATGAGATTGGTCTGTAAGACCAATATTTTCCATTTTACCATATGATATTTATATTTTATAATGGTATAATTATCTCATAATATCATATACATGCATCATAAGCTATTGAAATTATCTACACAGGGGTTGGAGATCTAAGTCACCTTGACTAGTCTTTGAAGAAAATTGGCATTTTTGAGTGAGTTGTAGAGGTGTTTTTTAGGATCTATGACTTAAAATAAAGTGTCTAATGCATATGATTATATTTTTTATATAATTTATAATTTTTATAAGTGTTTTATTTTCATGGTTGTGTGGATAAATGATGTGTTATATTCAGTTGTTTAAGATATACTTTTGTGTTTGTTCAAAGGCATAATATAAATAGTGTTAAGAAAGTGTTTCAAGTGGTAGTTAGACCTAAAATGTGTCATGGTGCTTGGAGGATGTTGGATAAGGAGTATTTAACTAGTGTATGTAAATTTTGTTCTATGTATAGATGTTTAAAGTGTTCCAAGGGATCATATGGTAACATGTCCTAAAGTAGGCCTTATAGAATTAGGTCTCCATGAGACCTAAAGAAGGATTTCATCTATTGGGTAATTTCCAACCTAATGTAATGATACATTCTTGATTGTAACATTTCCTAAGGATTATTATGTTTCCACTCTAAGTGGGTAAGTGTGTGTGGTTGACCAAGAGGTGTATGAGAAAGAGGCTTGTATAAGAACAAGGCCTTTTAGGCCTAATCGACATCTTAGAGAATTGAATTGAGGAGTGAATAAGATAAAATATAATTAAATAAAATAAGGACTTATATACCATCATAATAAATTAGAGGGATTGTTATGAATATATAATAGGAGGTCAAAGTATGAATATCAAGGTCATATGACTTAATCAATCTTGAAGGGACCTAGTTGAGTGAAGAGGCCTAAAAGGTAGTTTAAGAAGGATAAGAGTGTGAAGAGATGAAGAGGTGGTCATAATATATTGGTTTAGTAACATAGTGTTCTAAATGTGATCAAATCAATTAGTTATCTTAGTTGGTATTGAGTCATCTAAGGGATTTGTACCTCTTTGCTTATAGGTGCTTGTTAAATCCTAGTCAAGTGGGTGCTTGACTAGTTGGGTTTATTGCTCCATGTGGAATTGGTGCTTCAATAAATTTGGTTTTTGACTTATAGGACTATATTTTATTTGTAGAGATTAATGGGTTTTCTTCCCCTTAAGGGTTTCCCATTGAAATAAGTTTTCTATGTGTTATGCTCTTATCTCATGATTATATTAATGGTTATTGATGTGATTCTATTGAAGATTTGTCAATGATGTTATTAAGGTATCCAGGTGAGTGGATGAAGTGTATTGATAGTCTAAGTATCAATGATGAAGTGTGCAGTGTGTTTTTCATATTATGATTAAAGTAATCTTGGTTGATATTTAGTTTTGGCATGATTAGGGATGGGTTTGAAGTATTGATAATGTATGAGGGGTCTATCAAAGGTCAAGGATGATTGGAGAACTTGTGGAAGTGTGTGTTATTCCTCTAATTCTTGATTATGTTTATCTTGTCATAGTTGGTTCTATGATAGATAAATTTGAGTAGGCAGTTTACTATTGGAAATATTGTCATTGATGTCAAAGGTCTAGCATTTTTGGTGATAAATACCCCATAGCATTTAAAGGTGTTTTTAATATTTATATCTTGGTTAAAGTGTGTTAATATTAATTAACTATTAATGAATATATTTTTGGTTTCATAAAGACAAAATAAGGCCCATGAGGAAGTCAAAGAGTCATCACTAAAGATAAAAGAGGAAAAGGATGCATTTCTCCATGAAGGGTCACCTTGAGGAATATAAAGATTCATCACTAAAGATAAAAGAGGGAAAGGATGAATTTTACCATGAAGGGTCTCCTTTAAGAATTTGAAGATTCACTAGGTAAAGGCCAAAAAATAATTCAAAGGGTCATGAAAGGGTAAATGCCAAAGGTCATTTAGAAAGCTATAAATAAAGTCTTGAAAAGCCATTTTTAATATGAAAGAGTGTTCATGGTTTGCATTTTACTAAGAGAAAGAGGAGAGAAGATAAAAGATAATATAAAATAAATATATATTGAATATTTCTATCATTTGTTGAGAAAGCAACATTGAGTGATAGTTGTGTTATCTACACAGAGGGGTTGCTGCTCCTGTGGGTTGGTGCTCACAAATAATTATTGTGTTGGTGATTATAAAAGGGGTTGGTGCTCTTGAAAGTTGGTTCTTGTGAAAATTATAATTTTATTTGGTTATCATATGCATACTTGAGATAGTTCTCTATGGTTTTTCCAACTTTAGGTTTCCACATAAAAATCGAGTGTCTCTCTCTTTTTTGTGGTGCATGTTATTGCTTCAGTTTTATTGCATATGTTAAATGAATGTTTAAGAAGATTAAGGAATTGAATTAAGTAAAATATTTAATAAGATATATTATATATTGATTAAGCCCCCCCCCCCCCCTCAGTATATCCTATGCTTAAAAATTAGTATCAAAGCAAGTTCCTTTTGAAAAAGTTTTACAGCTTGAAGGTAGATCGGGAAAGCATGATGGTTGGATCACATGAAGTTTTTTCTCCAAATAAGTCACCTTTGTTTGATGGGAAAAATTATGATTTTTTGAGCATAAGGATGAGGAATTATTTTATGTGTCTTATATTAGACATTTGGCAAATAGTTGTGGAGGAATATGAAGAGCCACAAACACTTGTGATCACTATGACAGAAAAGAAGGAAAGTGAAAATAATCCAAAGATTTAAATTCTATTTTAAGTGGTTTATGTGAATTAAAATTTGTTAAAGTTATGCAATGAAAATATTATCATGAGACTTGGGTAAATCTTGAAAATATTTATAAAGGTGATGGAAAGGTTCAACAAGCTAATCTCTAGACTTTTAGAAGATAGTTTGAGAGTTTGAAAATGGAAGAGGAAGAAAATATATCAATTTATCTTTTTTAGGTTGATCAAATAATTAATCATATTCGAGGCCTGGAGAAAATCTAGATGAATTAGTGGTGGTGCAAATTTTTTTGAGATCTCTACCAATGAGATATGATGCAAATGTTTTGGCAATCAAGGAGATGAAGGATCTAGCCAAGATTAAGATGGATGAACTACATGGTATTCTCATAGCATATGATATGGAAATCAAACAATAGAAACCCTAAAAAATGGAATCTACTTTAAAGACATCAAATAAAGACAAGGCTAAGATTAAAGAATCAAGTGACAACTCCAGTGATGATAAAGATGATGATATATCTCTTTTCATTCATAAGCTAAAAAAGGGCATAGGTAAATATCAAGTAAAATTGCCTTTAAATTTTTTTAATTATGGAAATATTTGACATTTTGAAGCTAAGTGCCTAGATAATGGTAATGGTGACAATGAAAAAGGAAAGTCTACATACAAGAAGAATTTCAGAAGAAAATTCAAGAAGATATTTGAGAAGTAGAGTTTATATTCTAAAGATCCTAGCTCAGTTGAAGATAGTGGAGTTAGTGATTTAGAAGAAGAGATTATATTCATGGCCATAAATGAAAATGCCTCTACCAAAAAAATTACAAATGATCAAGAAGAAGAATAGGATGAATCCAAAGTGAATCTAGAAGGAGAACTCATTTGTGACTTAAAAGAGTTAAAATATCTTGAGAAGAAGAATCGAAGATTAAAGCTTCAAATCAAGAAAAATGAAAAGGAGTCAAAGGAAATAATTGAAGATCTACAAGCACACTTTGAAGAAGCCAAAGAGAATGAAAAATATCTAACACAATTACAAAAAGTAAGTGAATAATGTGAAAGGTATGTTATTGAAATTACTACTTTAAAAGAAGATATTGAGAAAATAAATAAAGCAATCAATGATAGAGTAGCCAGTGATTCAAAATTTGAGAATAACACTAATATGTTGAATAAGATATTATAAAGTCAAAGATAAATATCAGATAAGATAGGTATCATATTTGAAAAGGAAAAAATGGAGGACACTACTTTCATAGAAAAGGTTAACACAAAAAAAAGAAATAACTATGCTACATTTCTTACAAAAGAAGAAATAAAAAAGGAAGAATTTAAGAATACATAAGATGTCTCAAACAAAGAAGGCTAGAAGGAATAGAGCTATAAAAGTCAATCATGTCAAAGATACACAAACAGGTTCTATTTTTATGGTTACTATTTTTATTGTAATGGATATGGTCATAAGAAAATGCAATGTCAAAAAAGGGCTAAAAAATTTAGAAATAAAGAGGAGACTCATGTAGAGTCAAGCAAAAGCCACAACTATTTTACTTCTCTATCCTGATTTAATTAAAAATCCATAATATGTTACAAGTAAAATAAATTTGGACACACAAATTGATACTGTAGAAGTGTTTTCAAGTTAGTCAATAAGGACTAGAGTTTCAAAGATCCATTCATCAAGAAGAAAGTTTAGACAGCTTCATGGCAGAAGAAACAACCTCAAAAGTCTATGTTGGTCTAGACAACTTTACATGCAAGAAATGAAGAAAATACATGGTTCATTAATAGTGGATGTTCAAGGCACATGATAGGATACAAGAATAAGTTCATAACCTTGAAGAATATCAATGGTGGCATAGTGAAATTTGGAGATAATACTACTACCATAATTGCCAAAAAAGGTACACTAAATTTGGATAATGGTACAACTAAAACTAAAAATGTTTTGTATGTAGAAGGTCTTAAGCATAATATTTTGAGTTTAATTAAAATCTATGATCAAGGACACATACTACATTTTTATGCATAAAATTTTGATATTAGAAGAAAATATTCAGATATGTTGGTTGTAGATGCTCAGAGAATAGGCAATAATCTATATATGTTATCAAATATCAAAGGTCAAAGATGTTTGAGTCAGATTGAAGAAAGTTGGCTATGGCACAAGAGAATGAGACAAATAAATTTTGATAATCTTGTAAACATTAAAAAAAAAAAGTAGTCATAAATCTTCTAAAGATTACAAAGCCCTCCAACATGCTTTGTGAACCATGTCAACATGGGAAACAGGTTAGAACATTGTTCAAGACAAAAGAATACTCGACCACTCAGATGTTAGAACTCGTTCACTCTAATTTATGTGGACCTATGAGAACTCAAAATACTCATGGTGATAAATATTTCATGTTTCTCATTGATGATTTTACATGCATGACTTGGGTAATGTTTTTGAATAAAAAACTAGAAGCTTTCAAACACTTCAAAGCATTCAAAGCTTTAGTTGAGAATGAAATTGATTTGAATATTAAGTGCTTGAGATCATATCAAGGATAAAAATACATGTTAGATGAATCTATTGATTATTTTGAATACCATGGGATAAAGATACATCATTCAGAAGCCAAAACTTCATAGCAAAATGGAGTAGTAGAGCGGAAAAATAGAACAGTTCAGGAGATGGTGAGGATAATAGTAAATGAATCTAAGAAACTAGATAGATATTGGAAAGAGGCAATTGGTAAAATAGTGCATATTCAGAATAGATCATTATTAAGATTCAATATTGACAAGACTCCTTATGAGCTATGGAAAGATAAACTAGATATAATTGATTATTTCAAAGTTTTTGGTAGCAGATGCTTCATAAAGAGAATTGATGAAAAACTAGGTAAGTTTGAGTCTAGAATAGATGAAGGTATATTTATTGGTTATTCTTGAAAAAGTAAATCTTATAAATGTTATAACAAAATAACCAAGAAAATAGTTGAAAGTGAAAGTGTCAGGATATAATAAAATGGAGCGTAAAGAGACAATGATCTAGTAGACATTCTTGAAATCATCGAAGAAGAATATTTTAAAGAATTAGATGAAGATGAGAAGAAGGAAAAAAAGGACACCAAGAACCCATCCAAATATGTTTAGATAAATCATAATAAGGGTGACATCATCAGAAACATAAATGAAGGAGTTCACACTAGAAGGATGATGGTAAATGAATCTAAACAAGTAAATTTTGATATCCAAAATTTAGCCTAAATTTTTTTTAGAAGCTAGATATGATTAGCATTGGGTTAAGGCAATGGATGAAGAATGAAATCAGATAGAAAAGAATGATACTTTGAAATTAGTGCCTAGACCAAAGAATCAAAATGTGATAAGAACAAAGTGGGTATATAGAAATAAGCTGAATGAAGATGGTGAAGTTACCAAGAACAAAGCCAGGTTGGTATGCAAAGGATATGCTCAGATTGAGGGTATAGATTTTGAATAAAGTTTTACACCAATATCAAGGCTAGAGGATATTATAATGATTCTTGCATATGTAGTGTTTAAAATTTTTAAAGTGTTTTAGATGGATGCCAAATTTGCCTTCCTAAATAGGAATCTAGAAGAAGAGATCTACATTGAGCAACTTGAGGGATTTATTATCTCAAATGATAGTAGCCATGTATGTAGATTAAAGAAAGCACTGTATGGATCAAAAGAAGCTCCCATATCTTGGTATGCAAGACTTGATAAGAACCTATAGGATCAAGGTTTCAAGAGAGGATTTCCTTATAGTAAATTATATATCAATACAGAAGGTGATTATCAATTGATTATTGTGGTATATGTTGATGACATCATTTTTGGAAAAAATATTGAAAAGATGACAAAAGAATTTTCTAATAATATGCAAAAGAATTTGAGATGTATATTCTTGGAGAATTGTCATTTTTCTTAGGGTTGAAAATATTTTAGTTAGATGAAGGAATTTTCATATCTCAAAGTAAATATGCCAAGGAAATGTTGAATAAATTTAGTTTTGAAGATTGTGCACCAGTTGGCACACTAATGGATATAGGAAATAAGGTGAGCAAGGATGAAGATTTACTTGTTGTAGATAAATATTTGTATAGATATATGATTGGTAGTCTTATATATTTGACAACATCAAGGCTAGACATCATTCATGTTGTAGGTATGGTTACAAGATATCAGTTAGCTCCAAAAATATAGTCATGTTCAGTTGGTGAAATGAATATTTAGATATGTCAAGGGGACATTGGATTATGGATTATGGTATCTCATAGTTAGATATTTCACTTTGGTTACTTATACAGATTTATATTGGGAAGGTTGTTTGGATGATAGAAAGATTACAAGTGGAAGAACTTTTTTTCTTGGTGATAGCTTAGTATCTTAGCTAAGCAAGAAGTAAAACTCAGTATCACTTTTTACAGCTAAAGCAAAATATATTGCAATGATGTTTTGTTGTAATCAAGTGATTTAGATGAAGAAAAATTTAGAAGACATCAAGGTAAAATATGATGAACCTATTTCTATTTTTTGTGACAACACAAGTGCTATTAATATTTAAAGAATCCAGTGATGCATTCAAGAACAAAACATATTCCCATCAGATATCACTTCTTAAGATAGCAGGTTGAGATCAACAAGTTAAGATAGAATATATTAATAATAAAAAATATATTGTAGATATTTTCATAAAGGTACTACCAAAAGACACATTTGAGTATCTATGAGATAAGTTGGGAGTAATTTCTTTTACTTTCTACCATTAAAGATCAACATCAGTTGAAGGGTAGCTAACTGTTAGCTCCAGGATAGGCTTTTTGCCATTAATGTCAAAGGGTGAGAAGAATAGGTACAATTATATGTGTAAAAATAGGTATAGGTTGCTACATTAAGGGGGAATTACTATATATTTTTTAGATGGCAGTATGTGCCAGCTAGCATGTGTAGTGTAGGTTCAATGACAAAGGGGGAGATTGTTGGAAATATTGTTATTGATGTCAAAGGTCTAGCATTTTTGGTGATAAAGGCCCCATAGAATTTAAAGGTGTTTTTAATGTTTATATCTTGGCTAAATTGTGTTAATATTAATTAAATATTAATGAATATATTTTTGGTTTTGTAAAGACAAAAGAGGGCCCATGAGGAAGTCAAAGAGTCATCACTAAAGATAAAAGAGGAAAAATATTCATTTATCCATGAAGGGTCACCTCGAGGAATCCAAAGAGTCATCACTAAAGACAAAGGAGGGAAAGGATGCATTTTCCCATGAACGGTCACCTTGAGGAATTCAAAGAGTCACCAGGTAAAGACAAAGAAAGAATTCAAAGGGTCATGCAAGGGTGAATGCCCAAAGGTCATTTATAAATCTATAAATAAAGGCTTGAAAAGACATTTTTAATATGTAAGAGTGTGCATGGTTTATATTTTTCTTAAGAAGAGCAAGAGAAGAGAAGAGAAAAGAGAATATAAAAGAAAAAGATATTTTAGAGTTCTATCATTTGTTGAGAAAGCAACATTGAGAGATAGTTGTGATATATACATAGAGGGGTTGGTACTCCTGTGGGTTGGTACTCATAAATAAATTTAACAAAGGGGATGGTGCTCCTAAAAGTTGGTACTTGCAAACATTGTAATTTGAGTTGGTTCTCATTTGCATATTTGAGATAGTTCTTCATGGTTTTTCCCACTTTGGGTTTTCACGTAAGAATCTACTCTCTCTCTCTCTCTCTCTCTCTCTCTCTCTCTCTCTCTCTCTCTCTCTCTCTCTCTCTCTCTCTCTCTCTCTCTCTCTCTCTCTATTGTGGTGCATGTTATTGATTTATTTTTATTGCATATCTTGAAAGAATGTTTAAGTAGATTAATGAATTGAATTAAGTAAAATATTTAATAAGATATATGATATATTGATTCACCCCCCTCTTAATATATCCCATGATTAACATTTAATGACATTACCATTTTCATGTATGGATGAGTCAGGGGATTTGGTCACATGGGTGTGATCACATTATCTCCAAGTTGCTATGGTCTAAATTTTATGTCATGTTATAGAGCATAGTAAAAGATATAATTGTGCAAAGTTGGCTTCCCAAGAAGTTTGTAATGTTTTCCTAGACCATCACTACACATCATGCAGATATGAATGAGACATAAAGTTTGTGAATTTATTTTAGGTATTAATAAATTTAATAATGGTCAAAGGTTTACATGGATATTTTTTCTAAGTACCAAGGAACTAAACTAAAAATTTGGAGTCTTGAAGTTATTTAGAATTCAAGTTATAAAGCTTCAAAGTTACTCTAGCAGATTATGATGGGCCACAGACCATCAAGTTTATTCACATTAAAGTCTAAGTTCATATTGTTAGTAGATAAAATGGTGTGTATTAAATATTATTGATCCAATAGTGTGCATAAAATTCAATATGTCAAAGAATGAATGTGTTGGTGACATGTGTCACATTCACAGAGCTTAGACAAAAGATCAATGATGAGCATATCATCATGTAGTTAGAAGACAAATATAATACATTCAATTAAATGAATAAAATATGCATAAGGCACATGGGGATGCCAATTTGAAATTTTTTGAGACCTATGATCAATATTTAATGGTGAGCATTGTAAGATAAATACTTGGTTAATCTATAGAGATCGACAGTGTGCATTTGGTCAATATTACAAGGGTGCATAAGATGAGGCGACATGTTCAAATTTTAATAGTGAGTAAAGGTAAAGATAAATATTATTATAATAATAAAATGGTGTGTATTTTATCAAAATATGTGAGGATAGATATGTTGATAAAGTGTTCTAAGTTTAAAAGTTGCTCAGTAACTGTTGGAATTCAAATATTTGAATTTGTGAGGGAAGACTAATGCTTAGTTTTTAAGCTATAACTTTTGATCCAAGATGAATTTATTAATGAAGTAAAAAATAAAAGTTTTAGAGGACTTCAAGGAGCATCTATTTAATCTATTTATAAGTTATAAATGTTTGTATAGTCAAAGTTATTAAATTCCAAATTTTATTATGTGTTTTCCCATGTTCTATAAGTGACCCGAGAAGGATATTTGAGCTATTCTAATGGTATTTAGATATTTCAAGGGGACTAATCTATTGTAAAGTGTTATAAAATATATGAGGATGATATGTATACTTTTTTAAGGATTGAACAATCCTTATTTAGTATGAAAAAGTGCTTATAAGTTGACTATTTATTCGTTCATCGTGTTCTTGTGTAAAAAGCTAATGTTTGAGTAGATTGAGCATACACAAAGGAGTGTTGTGATGACTGTGATCATTTAAAGATGTACAATGGGTCATGTGAAGTGGATCTATACATTTATAATTGTTCTTATGTTTCTAATTTTATCAATGGAGTGATAAATGGGGGAATAGGTCTTCATGAGACCTATAAGGGATACTAAGGCCTAATTGAAAGTCATAGCTACTTAAGTGTGACCCATAGTTTCTATGGATGAGATATGAGGATATATTGAGCTATGTAATATTTATTAAGGGTTAAGTAAATTATAAAGACCAACTAAGAAGATAATAATAATGAAGGCTCTATAAAATGAGAAATCAAATGTGATGATTTCTAGACTTGAGAGACCTAAGAGAAGAGGTGTGTGTGATATTTGTGGAGTGAAGGAAATGGTGTGTGCCCAGTGGATGGGTTATAGAGTAGAGAAGGTTGATGACTATGTGTATGACCTATAGGTTATAATTCTATTTTCAAAGACATTTCTCTTATATGTTTGAATATTAAGGATGAGTGAAGGATAGATGATGTCTATGTGAGCTTGGTGGTTGATTTGAGAGGCAGATCAAAGTGCATACTATGTAGTTTGTAGAGTTGAATAAAATAGATATAAATTTTATCTTCATTAGATTAGTAGGTAATTATTGATTAGGAGATGTTCATTTCATAGGTTTTGGGAGGGTGCTCAACATCTAGGTTAGAAGGAATTGACCAATAGGTGGTTAAAAGGACTTGATCATCTTATGGGTAGGTGCTCCTTATGAAACATGTGTTTCACTAAAGATGGTCAGGACTTGACCAATAGGTGGTTAGAAGGACTTGATCATCTTAGGGGTAGGTGCTCCTTATGAAACCAATGTTTCACTAAATCTTGGTCAAAATGACTTGACCAATCTCATGTTTATGATCATCTTATAGGATAAGTAGTCCATGTGTTTGTAGGCTTAAGCATGGGTTTTATTCCCCAAGAAGATTTCCCACATAGATATTGTGTTGTGTATGTAATCTTGCATTATCTTCATTTTTCATTTCTATAAACATATTATATGCTTCATTAATGGTTGTATTAAATTCTTAAGTGTTTAAAGTGTTTGGAAATTGAATTAGATTGTTTATCATCGCTGATTCACCCCCCCCCTCTTCGTGATTGTACCTATAATAGTTTGTAGATCACAATTTTTTTATTTGATTAGGTAAAATCCAAGTTTTAAGGGGCCTATAAAAACCAAAGTGAAGTACAATAGAGTAAATAAGACAATAATAGGGCTGAGGAGCCAAAATATAAGAAACTATATGATTACACTGAAATTAAAAATAGGAAACCAGAAACAAGGATAAGCTAGAAAATAAATCTCAAGGGGTGATCCCCTTCATCATGTCTTCAATTACATAAATACACACCCAAGAGGTCCACCTAGGATACATCCACACAACCATCATATTATAGAGTTATATTTTTATGGTTTTGTCTTTCCTATAGGATTCATATCCTGGTAGAACATAGTAAGAAGTAAAGAATAGTCCTTTTTTCCTTAGAACAAGGGGGAAAAGGTCCCCAAATAAATTCATAAAAAGAAAAAGACCCCTCAAAAGTCACTATGTAACCAGAGGTCCACCAGAGAGGTAGGGTTTCCACCTATAGGGTCTTCTATAAAACCTTCATACTATTGGTTTACAACTAGAGGGTATACCTTTCCCCTAAAAATCATAACTTAATAGAACCTAATAAGGAGAAAATGAGAGAAATTTTGTATCCTTGGCATAAGGGGGCCAAGATCCTTGAATAGAGTTGTAAAAAGATAAAGGTCCTCCCAAAGGATCTATGTTATAAGAGGAAAATCCAATTGAAATTCCAAATCAAAAGTGAAAATGCAACTATAACCAGTCCCTGAGAGATTCAAGGCTAGTAAAGGACCTAGGGTAGCATGAAATAAGAGTGATGAAAATACCAATAATAAATTCCCCTAATTTAGATGGACATATCATGTAAGCATGAACATTTCCATCATCCAAGATTTGAGATCAACATGCTCAAGGTGAGCAAGGAAGATGTGATAGAAAGACTCCCCAAAGAGGCATTTAAATTTAGATTTTGATTTCTTGGAATTATAACCAATCAAAGTAAACAAAATGGTCCAACTACCATAGGCCCAACTACTATTACTTTAATATTTCAAAGGTATTAGGAAGGTAAGATCGATTCCCACATGTCCACATCATCTTTTCATTGGGATGTCCATCTTGGAGGTAGTAAGATAAAATTTAAGGTCCTTCCTTTTGTAAAAACCTAGTGGGAAGCTTAAATAAGCCAATACAATGGAATGTTAGCACTCCATCCTCCTAAAATAGTGCAAAAAACTTTGTGGATAAACCAAACAAGGTAAATTAGAGCACTAAAAGTGGGTAAACTATTTTATTGATCCATATTTGAATCCTAAAGATTGTAATCACACCATATCTTCAATTTTGAACTTAGGAGATGCTTGGAATAGACCACATTTCATCAGTCTAGTAGAAAGTAATAGGATTACCAAATCAATAATATTGAATAACAAAGCTATGAAATCTCTTCCATTGGTAGCTATGAAATTAGCTTTTTGACAAGACTAGTTAATGCAAGTGATTGTGCTATAAAAAAAACTAAACTAAAACATTGATATTTTTAGTAATTATAAATGGCCCCATATTTTAACTCTCACATGAGGAGTGTCAAGACAATCCCATTGACAAGTAAGAAGGATGGTAAGACTTATCTTGCCGACTGAGATATCCTAGTTCATTACCCTATAGAAACAAACACACCATACTTCAAAAATTGAAACTAGAAAAACCTAGATTACTGAGGGAGGCATGTTTAAAACTAAAGGATGATGGAGGGTTCTTAATTGAATCCTTCCAAATAAGGGTGTGAAGATAAAATTTCCAAAGGCCATTTTTCCCCAAATCTAATAGAGGCCCATAGAATTAGGTATTGAGATGTCAAGGTCCCAAATAAGCTTTACCATTGAAGGCTTAGATAACCAAATACCTTTCAACAAGAAAAGAAGCATATCCAAAAAATACATAGATAACTCTAAATACTCAAAATAAACACAAATTCTAACCATATCCTCCCTTAAAATTAAAAATATAGTTAGTTTTTTAAGCATTATTGTCACTTCAGATCCACCACCATTCTTAAACATGGTCTCAACCCCAATCTCAGCTATAGACTTTCCTAGAAAGGAATCTCTCAGGTAAGAGACATTAACATTAGAGAAGATATTCTGAGGGGAGAAAGGTAGCTCCAACCCTAGCTCCTTCACCACCCAAATATTATGCCAAGGATATACTTCTATACTAATATTATTGTTCTCATGCATAACCAAAGCTATGTTCCTTCTAAGTTTCATGAATATATTATGGAATTATTCAAGCTCCACCTATAAGCCTCTATGGATCTTGATCTTTTCTACCAAGTCTTCCATAGCTTCCTCTAGTAGTTATTCATGTTCTTCCTCTTCTATCAAATCCTCCTCCAACAAGACTTCTTCCTTCAACAAGTCCACCTCTTCTAGAAAATCCTCTAGCAAGTTTTCCATCAAGTCCACTTGCTTTTCTAAGTCCTTTATTATGTCCCCAGATCCCCCATAAACAAAACTACTACAAGACTTTTTCCTCTGACAATTTCACCTCTTCTAGCAAATCCTTAGTTTCTAATTCACTATATTGCTTTGATGGTTCATGAATGATAAAGTAAAGTTGTAAATTTTTTTGTAGACTGATTCACCCCCCAATCATTGTGCTTCTAACACAAGAATATTGTCAGTTGTAGTAAAAATTATACTCTTGGTGGTAGGAAATAAATGTAATAACATCATTACTCACCATATCATAGTTTGGTTTATCCAACAATAACAAAGACAAAATAATTGAACCATAAATTAGATCAATACAATGATATATCTTAGTCACTTAAATAAGTTCCTACATAGTGTACACTAAAAAATATTATTGATTTGATCCCTTAATTACATCTACCTTAAACCTATTTATACAACATATCATTTATATAAAATGAAAATATCAAGTGGTACATTCATGAAATCATGGATAATGGACACATCATTCCCAAATCATTGCCTTGTAGAAGCCTAATTATGCTTTTACCAAAGTTCTAAATCAATTAAAAAAATCTTAACAAGATTAAAGTGAATAACTATTATCCTCATCTAAAGATTAATGAATTGTTTATCCATATCCAAGTTGTATAAGTCTTTTCCAAATTTGATCTTAAGTTTTGGTATCATCATATTCATGTTAAACCTCTATACATTTGGAATATAGTCTATAAAATAAAGGAAGGATTGATTGACTAGTTGGTACATTCATGAAATCATGGATAATGGACACATCATGCCCAAATCATTGCCTTGTAGAATCCCAATTATGCTTGTACCAGAGTTCTAAATCAATTAAAAAAATATTAACAAGACTAAAGTGAATAACTATTATCCTCACTAAAAATTAATGAATTGTTTATCCATATCAATTTTGTATAAGTATTTTCCAAATTTGATCTTAAGTTTGTCTATAATCATATTCATGTTGAACCTCTAGACATTTGGAATATAGTCTATAAAATAAAGGAAGGATTTATTGACTAGTTGGTTATGCCTTTTAGGTTAACTCATGTAGCTAATTCATTCATTGACATGTTGAATGACATATTCAGGCCCTTCACCCATGTCATTTTAAAATCTTCCTTAATGACATATTAATATTTATAAAACATGGTATAAACATCTACACCATGTTGAACTAGTGTTTCACATTTTCCATAAACATATTTCTATGATAACATGAATAAATATTATTTTTTTATGCAAGAGATAAAATATTTGGGATAAATTACATACATAATTAATGCATGTGTGAACCTATCCAAAATTCAAGTCATACATGAATGGGAAACACCAAATAAATTTTCATCTGATTCAAATCTTCTCAGAATTAGAAAAATATACATGAGATTTGAGTTTAATCTTTATCCTTTGAACCAAGATACCAAAGGTGAAATAGAATAAAGTTTCATCTATTTAAATGCACAAAAAATATAATTTGATGAACTAAAATTCAAACTCTATTTTTTAATAGTAAATATGTTACTTGACTATAAATTTGTAAGATCATTAAATTCATTTAGTAATAAAATTGACTATAACAAATGAGTATTAAAAATATAACAAGTCCTAAAAAAGAGTTAATTTCTGTTATAATTGATTAAATAAAATCTGATTGGAATAAAATATATATTAATAGTATTTAATTATGTTATATGATGAGGGAGTTATTATCTATGATGAGGGATGGTTAGGGTCAATGAGGGAGTGATTAATAGTGATGAGGGATGAGGAAAGAGTAATTAGGGATGATGAGGGATGAGGAGGGAGTGATTAGGGATGATGAGGTATGGTTATATTCAATGAAGGAGTCCTTAGGGATGATAATATTTAGTGATTAAATATGATGGGACAATTAATTTCAATGTGATGTAGAGGTTAACTCAGCCTATCTCACGCTTGCCTTGATACAAGTTACACTTTTTCAACAATGGTTCACTAGTTTATAGTTCACTCATTAGTTTTAGGATTTTTGGATTGTCTTTTAATTATTTTTACCTTTTCCATGATCCTTATGGTCTCTTTATAACTCCTCACTAAAATCAAAAACTTCTCAAAGCTTTAACTCACTCCTTCCACAACTCTACATATCTTGGTAGACTGACTAGTAGCCTTTTTTAAGAAAAAATCACCTTTTACAGTCCTGTATGGAGGCATATGGAGAGAAAAAATATTTATTATAGTATAATATATCCTTTTTGATATATTTATTAAGTTTAAACCTCAAACTCTTCTTATAAATCCCTTTTCTAATCCTTATTAGCCCACTTTTAAGCCTAATTAGGTCTTATTTGTACCTAATTGCACACAGTCCCTTGCACTTGTATGAATACACATGTAATAAGAAAAACAACATAAAAATATTTTAACCCACAATAAAACCTATAAAATTACAAAATTTGGTGAAATTTTAATGGTGGAAACATCCTATGCATGCCTTTTTCCTCTAAAACCCTAGTTTAGGGTTAACAGGGGTCTGTAGGACCCAAGAGCACACAATTAGCCTTTGTACATTCAAAAAAGGGTTTAAAAATTATATAAGAGTTATTTAGGGTATATTTAACCTAGTTACATCTTTTTCATTTATTTTTTCCCCCTACACTTCTCTATTAGACATTTTTAGAAAGATCTAGGTCTCTTTGCATACACAAACACAATCTTCAAACTATGCAAATGTTGTCTTATAAATTTAGATCTAAAAATGAGGTTACCAAACTATAAAAATATTTTAATAGGGTCAAAAACATCTAAAATCAACTCTTTTAATCAATAATCACTCATCATTATGCCTCTACTATGCTCTTTACCATACTCTATTTGATCACTATCTAAACATGCATTACACTACAAGTCTATGTAGATTATAATAAAATTAACATGAAAAATAAACATAAGATACACTAAAACACATTAAATTTATGGAAAAAACTCACAAATTCATATGAAACTTTAAAATCATATCCCTTTTATATCATTCTTTATAGATCAAATGTGACATAGTCCAACTTATTTGGAAATTATGCAAGAAAATAGAGTGCAATCATTCCATCCAAACATTGAGAGATTTCATTCATCATTTCATGAGGATATATCCAATTATCCATCATATATATTATTACCACTAATTTAAATCCAAAATTTACATTTTTAATATTAAACCTAACTACCCTAACTACCTTCTAATAGTCACTAACAAGTAAGAAAACACCTTACACAAAGATCATGGTTGATTTTCTATATAAGAGTGATCTATGACCCATGTTAAAAGTTCATGGTGTCCTTATTATTGTTTCGTAACCATTTTCACTTTTAAAACTTATTTAAAATTCTCCTAAAAAATCCATCCCATCCTAAAATATTCAAAAATTCAAATTTGATAAAATGGCAAGAAAACTCTAATTTAAATTTCTAACCTTCCTAGACACTCCTAAACACTTGAAAATAATTCCAAGGTGCATGTTGAGACTCATAAAACATTTTTAATCATAATAAACATGTTTATTTATCCTTGTTGACTTAATCAAAGAAAAAATTGTTTGACAACATCAAAATGAGTCATCCAATAAGGATGTTCATGCATCATAATACTAGGGTATGAAAGAAAACTTTCCATGAAAGTTTTGTCAGATTGAATTTATCTCCTCATAATTTATCTCTTTGGTTCACTCCATCTAAGCAATATTACACCCTCCTAGATCCCAAGGTTTATGTGTGACACATAGACCTCCTTGTGATTTAATAAACACCACCTTGATTTCTACTTTAAGTTTAACTTCTTGCACATTGCTCTCCAACTTAAACATATTCAACACCTTATTATTATCCGATAACAAACCTAGACATGGAGTGCTCAAGTAAATAAAAAAACTTCCTGTTTCTCTTCTTGGAACCCAAACTCTTGCTTTGGCATGCTTCTCTTGTCCATGCTTGGGAATGCTACTTGTGGAAGTACTACTAGTTGTTTCCTCTTCTCTCCTTCAAAAATTTTAATCTCTTCAACCTTATTATATAGCTATTACTACTCTTCACCCTTTTCCTGATCATTAACTTATCTCTTCATAGCCAATTCTCTCAACATACCCACTTTCTCAACAAAGTAGCCTAGGTGCTCCTTGTTATGTATGAATGACAAGTAATTTGACAAACTTGCAAACATTCATACCATATGTTCATTTGAGAGTATCTTACCTTGTTGGTATAACTATAAACACTTCTTATTGCTTACATTCAACTCCTCAGAAGGATTTTTAACTACTACCTCCTCTTCTTCCATTGCTTGGGCAACTTATACTACTCTCTCTTCACTTTGGCTCTTCCTCCCCTATATGAAAAATTATTTTTACCACTTCTTATTCAATTTTAAATAATTTCATGACCTTATAGGTTTTTATCTTTCTTATCTCTTCCTCTATTAAGGCAATCAAATTTCTCCTCCTTTCAATAAGTGGTCTTATAGGCCATTGTATCTTCTTTATCATTATCAATCCATTCCATGGGATTTTCATGTCCTCTATCATGGAGGTCATTAGGGATTTATATTTCTTTATCTCATTCATCTCTATTTGGAAGTATTAATCTTGTTTATTCCTTATTAACTCTTTTTTCCTCTTCTTTCTCAGCTGGTCCTTTGCTGCAGGAAACACTCTAATCATTCTCTTTACCATCTATAATCTTTTAAGTCTATTGCACCTTGTTCCATCCCTTATCCAATCTCTCTCCTTGGATTTAGTTATTTGAGAAATAAATTTTCTATCTCCTTTTTATTTTATATATATCCTTATCTCTTCTTAAGTCTCTCTTGTCTTTCAAACTACTTGACCAACTTCTTTTAATCACTTATAATTCTGATCACTACAACATTAGCACTATAGAAAACACTTTAGAAAAATAGTTAGTTATCTAGGATATTCTAGATAACATTTGTCCTTCCTACCTTCCCAATATATCCTAGGAATTTATACCAAATTATTCATAAGTTAACTCAACCTATCTCACACTTTCGCTGTTACAAGTTACACTTCTTCAATAATGGTTCACTAGTTCATAGTTCACTCATTAGTTATAGGATGTTTTACATTATATTATACTTATTATTAAATTTTCATAATAATTATTATATATTTATAACTCCTCACTCAAATCACAAACTTATTAAAGCTTCAACTGAATACTTACACAACTCTGCATATCTTGGCAAATAGGCTAGTAGCCTTTTTTAGACAAATTCACCTTGTGTAGTCCTATACAGAGGCATTTGGAGAAACAAAATATTGATCCTAGTACCCTATATCCTTATCCAAATTTTTATGAAGTTTTAACCTCAAAATATTTATGAAAATCTCTTTTCTAATCCCTATTATCCCACTATTAGGCCTAATTAAGCCTTGTTTATACCTAATTACATAAAGTCCCTTACACTTATATGAATATGTAAGTAAAGAGCCAAAAAACTTGAAAATATTTTAACCCATAGTAAAACATATAAAATTACCAAATTTGGAAAAATTAAATAGGTGTAAATGTCTTATAAATGCCTTTTTTTCTCTAAAACCCTAGTTTAGGGTTGACAGGGGTCTGCAGGACTTGAAAGCACATAGTTTGCCTTTGCATGTTCCCAATAGGGTCTAAAATATCTATAAGAGTTTTTTTGGGTTTATGAAAATTGAATACATATTTTTAAAGCATTTATTTTTACACTACACTTATTTTTCCAATCTTTTTAGAATTATCTAGGTCTCTTTGCATACACATACACAATCTATAGGCTATGTAAATGTTGTCTTAAAAATTTAGATCTCAAAAGGAGGTTACCCAAATATTCATATATTTTAATAGGGTATAAAATATCTCAAATAAATTCTTTTAATCAAGAACCAATCATAGTGATGCCTCTACTATGCTCCTTACCATACTCTATTTGCTCACTATCTAAAAATGCATTACTTAACATTTATATGCAGTTTCTAAGAAACATAACATGAAAATCAACATATGAAACTCTAAAAATATCATAAAAATTTATGAAATAAACTCACCAATTTATATTAAACTTTAAAATCATATCTCTTTTATATCATTCTTTATAGATCAAACGTGACACATCCCAACTTATATGGAGATTATGCAAGAAAACAGAGTGTAGTCATTCCTTCCAAACTTTGAGAGATTTCATTCATAATTTCATGATACTAGATAACCTTATCCATAGTATAAATTATTAACACTAATAAAAAAACCAAACTTTACATGTTTTATATCAAACCTAACTACCCTAACTACCTTCCAATGATCACTAGTAAGTAAGAAAACATGTTGCACAAAGATCAAGGATGATTTGTTGTACAAAGGTGACCTTTGGCCCATGATAAAAGTAATTTGTTTAATTATTATTGTTTATTAACCATTTAAACTTTCAAAACTTCTTGAAAATTATCCTATAACATCCATTCCATGATAAAATATTCAAAAATTTAAATTTGCCAAAATGGCAGGAAAACTCCAATTTGAATTTATAACCTTTGTAGACACTTATAAACACTTTGAAAAAAATCCAAGTTGAATTTTTAAACTCATAATACTTTTATAATCATCCTAAACATGAATTTTTTCCCTTATTAACTTTATCAAAGAAAAAATTATTTGACAACATAAAAATGAGTCATCCAAGAAGGATGCTTTTGCATCATAATGAGGGAGTGATTAGGGATGAGGAGGGAGTTAATAGGGATGATTAAGTGATTATTTATGGTGAAGTATGAGGAAAAAGTGATTAAGTATGATGAATAATTGGGAGGGAGTGATTAGGTATAATGAGGGATAGTGAGTGTTAATGGATGAATGATTATGGATGATAAGGGAGTTATTAGAGATGACTATAGATTATGAGGGTCAATGAGGGAGTGATTAGGGAAAATTAGTAATGATGAGAGAGTGATTAGGGGTAATTATTTATGAGGAGGAAGTGATCAAGGATGAGGGAGGGATGATGAATAAGTTAAATTAACATAAAGTGGTTATTTGATGTGTGTAAGTTGTCAATGTGACCTACACTACCCCAATCACACCAATTTGGATTAACTTAAAAGTGATTAGTTTTCAAACTTCAATTTTGAAAAAATTAGGACTCCCAAAAATTATATGAATAAATTTTGAAGACACAAAAACCTAAAAAATGACTATATGTTTACCAAAAAAAGATACCAATTGTAAAAGTTATGTACTAAAATCCCTAGGTTTAATAATTAGACCCTAAAAATGCCTAAGTACTAACTAGATTAGATTTTGAAAAACTATTTTCCACATCATAAGGCACATAGCTATGAGACCAAATCTATCAGATGTTGAGTGACCCTAATTTCTTATATTTATTAAAATAAAGCTAAATTATAACTTGTACTTAACATTTAAAGTAGTAAATATAAGTTTTTGTTTAGGATTTATTTAATATGCATGTCCACATGATTTTATGTGTAAAATAATAGGAACACAATAACATTATTTCTTATATAATAATGTGATCACATTATCTATTAACCAAGATTCATTCCATGTACATGTTCACATGATTTAATGTACAAAACAATAGTAATGTGATTGTATTATTACTTTTATAGTAATAAAATCATACTATATATTAACATGATCACATTATACATTAATGAAATCATGCTATTTGAATTTTAATTCAAATACCATGCCTTTTAGCTTGAGAATGGTTTGGATTATTGAGCCAAAGGCTTGGACTTATCAATCTATAGTTGAGTCCAAGAGTTATGATAATTAAAAAAGAATAGAATTCAAATTTAATCACCAAATACACTATGAATTTCAATTCTAAAATTCAAAAACTTAATACCTTCACAATGATCATGATCTCCTCTTTCCAAAAATATGGTTTTTTGTAATTTTTGGACTAATTTAAGGTTTAAAACTATGTTGATTTCTAACTATACCTTTTTTAAGCTACTACATGTTGTAAACATACATGCCTATAAATGTTTATTTAATTTGTATTTTATTGATCCAAGTGAAAAACAACTTATATGGTCAAAAACTATGCCTAATTATACATACATTAAAAAAATAGATTTTTGGTTTTTCTGAGGTAATTAATCACATCACACAGGTGGTTATCCTTTTTTTTTTAGTTTTCAAGATATATTTACTTACAAAATTCATTAAAAATATTTATTGAAAAAATATAAAAATATATAGGTCACAAACTATAAGCGTTTATCTAAATTTTCACTGAAGTGTTTCAAATAACAAAAAATGGTACATTGTACAACCATTTATCTAGTCTATTTTCTTAAAAAATAGGAGTTTATCTTCAAATTTTAGATGTTTGACCTAGTTATACTTAACCACTTTTTATAAAAAAATAGTTTTTTGGAATCTAAACTTGAAATTATACATCTCATGTTCTTACACCATCTTAAAATTTGGAGTGTAGATATCTCAAATTATACACACAAGTTCATATTTCTAAAATTTCAAGAAAATCATGTCCACCAGTAGACCACTTTTTATCCCCCAAATTTGTGTACTTACCCTATTTTCACAACATAAGTTATAAATACATTTTTTTAATAAAACAATAAATATAACATTACTGTTTACACTATGTAACAATTTGGGCCACTAAAGTAACCCAAAAAATATTAATGTTACAACACTCCCCCTTAATGTTTAGTAGGGATACATGTCATAGTCACATTTTTATAAAAAAATGAATTACAATGCATAAACCATTCATGATGAGTTTATAATAGAGTGTAACACTTGAATGATTTATAAATATTCATCATTTCAATTTCATATTATTGTACAATAGGATTTAGAATACATAAATCACATAGGGTGATTTATGCTAACATGATAGTGGGACTACATCTTAAAGTTTCTCATGGATAATATTAAAAAAAATTGGATCCATTTATAACATAAGGAACACAAATACAAAAAGGATTTATTACTATCTAACACTATAAAATTGAATAGGGTGAATTTTACACAAAAATAACATAGGATGACTTTATAAAATGATTTTAAAATATAGAAGTATAGAGAGGAAAATGAACAGATGGATATTAGGAGGTGACATTATCATGAACACTTACCCTCCATGGTAATTTTTAGAGGCCCAACATTGTTCTAAACTTGTAAAACTTTTAAGTACTTAGTGATTTGTGAATATATTTTTAATTTGATCATCTGTAAGATAAAATGTAGATCAACATCACCATTGAGGAATTTTTATTGAATAAAATGCAAAAGAACTTAAATATGCTTTATTATTTGGTGTTAAACGAGGTTTTTCACCAAATCTATACAACTTTTACTATCACAAAGAAGATTTTTACTATGAGAGACACCTATATGGATTTATTATAACAATTTTTATAGCCACATTTATTCTTTTGTAGCTTCCATAACACTTTATATTATGCTTTTATAGAAGGAATATAAACAATAGTTTATTTTTTTTACTCCATGTAATAACACTTGAAGAAAACTTAAAAACATATTCAAAAGCATATTTATGATATATAACATAACCAATATGGTCAAAATCATAATAACCATATAATTTAACATTATCAATGGAAGAATAGTATAAACTAAAATTAACTATTCCATCGATATACCTAAGTATTATTTTTTCTAATTTCCAATTATCCACATATGGATCTTGCATGAATCTAGAATAAATACCTACAATGTATAAAATTTCTAGTTTAGTAATAGTTATATAAATCAAACTTCCAAATAATTTCCTATATAAAGTAGGATTATATTTACCACATTCAGATTTTGTATCAAGCTTAACACTAAATTCAATAGTGTAGACATAGGATTATTATCAATTATGTTAAATTTAATAAGAATTTTATGTGCAGAATGATATATAAATAATACAATTGAGTTTTAATCCTAAAATACATCTATTCCTATAAAATGATGAATCATGACTATATTATCATCTCAAAATATTGAATTATTTTATATTTATATTTAAGAATCCAGCTAGTTTTACTGTAGTAATGAGAAGATTATATACATATAAAAAATTAAGATAATATGACCATTTTTAATTTTAATAAAGACACTATTATCATAATAACAATTATAAAAACCTAGTTATTTAAAGTAACTTGTGATTTTTAGAGTACCAAACTTGAGGATATTATTTTAAACTATACAAAGGTTTTTTAAACTTTCATACAAAATGTTATTTTTTAGGTTCTATATAACCTTTAGGTTGTGTCATATATATTTCTTCTTCTAGGTCACCATTAGATAAAATATTTTTAACATTCATTTTGTTTATTTAAAAATCATTTTGAGATTTAAGAGTAATAATTAATCTATAAATACTCATTTTTTCCATTGGAGCAAAGGTTTCAACATAATCAATACCTAATTTTTGGGTAAAGCCTCAAGCTAGTAACCTAGATTTAAGTTTGTTAATTTTTCCAATCAAGTTATTTTTAATTTTATAAATACATATAGAACCAAAAATATTTATTTTAGAAGGAGGGACATGTTCCCACGTTAAATTTTTTTAATAAGTCTCTATATTTAAATTGCATAACATCTTTTTATATATCATATTTGATGGATTCCTCAAAATATTGAGGTTCATAATCTATAAAGATTCATTAAAGCATGATAATGATGTCAAATTATAGTCATTTTATTAATATTTTAAGATTACAAGATTGAATAAAGGATTCAACCTATTTATGTCTTTTATATTAAAAAAAAATGGATAGTGTTCCACCTCAAAGTCAAAAGTATTAAGATATAGACCATAATCCTCTAAGGCATATATTTATTCATAACGAAGAACATAAGTGTTTATTGGTGCATTGGTTTGCTTGATTGCATTTATTATTTATTATTATTTTGGTGCACTAATTACTTATTGTAATTATTTTATTATGTTTATTAAAAAATTTCACCATATAAGATAAGTTTGCTTAGCTAGTAGTTAACTTAGAAATTTATCTTGTTACAGTGGAATTTCACTCCACTATTGAGGGTAAGATAGGATAAGATTGTTTAACTAATAGTCAACTTGTGTTGATAATTTACACAAGTTGGACACCTATTTTGTTAGTGTGGATTTTCACTCCACTATTCATGTAGATAGATATCAGTTGAACTACATGTGTTATGTGAGTTCCTTGATCTTTATCATGCATGCCTTGCTCTATATAAGCAATGGATATTTATGTATTCCATATAAAATTAATATTAAATTATTAGAGAAATTTAAAATATTTGAGTTTTTAATTCATTTTTGTTATTATCTCAGATATACAATTATTGTTTATTATTATTACTATTTTATCTCTTATTTATGCTTTCTATTAGATTCATTAGATCCTGTAGTTAATTCTAACATGGTACCAGAGATATCTTGAATCTATAAATTACTAAATATTCAAGAGAAAAATATTCAAATATAGGACCATTCTTTTGATTTTGTATATAGATATAAATTAGAGCTTTGTGGAGAATTTTTGAGCTCACCATTGAGTTTAGAGTGCTTGAGATAGTTAAAATCATTTGCAATTTTATTCAAATTAGGCACAAGAGGCAAAATTGGTAAGGGTTTGTTCTAGAATCACCACACCCAAATCTAGAGGGTACCTAAAAATTGAAGATTTTTTTTTATGAAAATAGACCTCACAATTGCATTCGAAAGACGTCAAAACCTATAGATCCATATAAAATTTGTCCAGTTTGCACATAGTCACCTTAGAAGACAATTTTTTTTTATCTTAGGTATGACCGTATGGACTATACAGACCAAAAAAAATTGGTAGGCCTCACAGATTAGTAGGAATATTTTAAAGGGAAACTTTAGAATCACTCCATTTGAACACTATGAGGTATTTTTTAGTCTATTTTTTTTTTGAAATAGCTTAACATTTCATGCTCTTCACCATCGTACTTTGATTTTTTTCGAGATTTTTTTAGAATTTATATTTTTATATAGTATCTCTTTCCCATCCTCATGTTTACAAATTTAGAGGCTCATAACTTTAACATATGACCTAAAATTGAGGTCCCTTTTCTTTTAAAGTTAATATTTTTTCAAGCACAACACATTGGTGTAGAAATTTTTGTAATAAAGTGCATATTTTTTTAATTTTATACTAGAGAGCCTAAATGAGCTTTTTGTAAACTAGAAAAACTATAATCTAGCCTTGTAATTGCACTCAATTATAAAGTGCCAAAAATAATTGATGAGTGGGATAAAACTAGGTAGTTTAGGGGGTTTTATGGTGTATTCTATACTTTGATTTCTACTTTGTGATAATTTATTTATGATTGCATCATGGGAAATCCTAAGTTTCCACTATTAACAACATAAAACTATAATACATGAAAATATAATGCTTGGAATGCATTAATGATGCTAGGATATATGCCTTATATAACAACTCTTCTTACTCCACCTATTGATGGAAAAGAGTTATAACACTTTTTATTTGAAACTATTAAATAAATTAATTAGATGCATTTGGTCTTACATGTATTTAGATTTGAATTTACATCTTGAAAAAAGTACAACTCCAAAAGAGGCTTGGGATAAATTAGCATCATTGTTTGTCAAAATATATGAGGTTCGTGGTTACCAAATTGACAATTAACTCATTAGTTTAGATCTTAAAAATTATGCTACAATACAAGACTACATCACTAAAGTCAGATATCTTAGATCACAACTTTGAATGTAAAATTGATAAAAGGGATATTCAATTGATTTTTAGTGCCTTACAAAAATTAGGTCCTGACTATTCATCATTTATCTCTAGCTTTTAGACTCATCGACTCACATTGGACACATCTTATAAAATGCCCACCTTTGAGGTATTCTCTGAGATTATAATGGTTGAAGAAGAAAATTTAATAGCTATGGGTATAATCAAGTCATCCAAATCTCAAGCTCTAGTTATAAATCAACCTCAACATAAGCAAGTTTCAACATCAACATAAAATACATGTTCAAGTAAAAAGAAGCAGAATAATCAGAATAAGTCACATAAAGATAAGAATAAAGGGAAACAATCTTCCTCAAAATGAGATTATAAATCCACTAATAAGAAAGGGGATTCACAAAAAAGGACTGACACTCCTTTACCTTATTATAAAAAGGTGTTTCATATTAAACAAGATTGTTGGAAGAAAGAGATTGATGAACTTAAGGGTCTTCTCAAAAAGACTAACATCAATAAATCCTCTTAAAAGGATTATTCCACTCCTTCAAATTTAGGGAAATGGAAAGCTATGGCACTATTTGCATTGGTAAATTCTCCTAAGTCATGGGTCATTGAATTAGGTTCTTTGCACCATATGGGTTTTGATTAAGAACAATTTTCTAGATTAGCACCAAGTTCTTTGCCTCATATTCTCATAGGTGATTATTCTAAGGTAGATGTTATAGGAAAAGGAACAGTTGATGTTGATAGTGGTGTATCTAAGGATTTCCTCTATGTGCTAGAATTATCAACTAACCTTATTTCTATCTACCAAATCACTCACTTTGATACTAGTAGGAAAGTTGAGTTCACACCTGATTCTGTATCAATGAAAAAATTAGAGGATAATGCCTTAGTTGCAGTGGGAAAAGTCAACACTAATACTTGAATTTATTCATTCTCCCATTTTTTGCCTCAGTCTTCCTCTATATATTTTATCTCACACACTGATTTAGTGGGTAAGTTATGGCATGAGCAATTTGATCATCTAAACTACCACTATTTATAGTACCTTAGTCAGCAAGAGATGGTTATAGGACTTCCACATATTCATTTTTTAGGGGGCATATGTCATCATTGTGCCTTAGCAAAACATCCATAGGATAATTTTGATAAAGGGAAGACTTGGATGGATACACAAGTCCTTGAACTTGTTCATAGTGATTTAGTAGGTCTATTACCTACTTTATCTTTTAGTAAAACCCACTATGTTATCACAT
Organism: Torreya grandis; assembly: GCA_037957365.1. Lineage (NCBI taxonomy): Eukaryota > Viridiplantae > Streptophyta > Pinopsida > Cupressales > Taxaceae > Torreya > Torreya grandis. The sequence goes on from JARHVA010002368.1 coordinate 783,281, forward strand.
TTGTTGATGACTATTCCATATATACTTGGGTTTATTTTATAAAACTCAAGAGTGAAGTATTTGATAGATTTATATAGTTTAAATCTATAGGAGAGAAACAATCTAGGAAGTATGTCAAGATTCTCTGCATAAATAATGGCAGGGAATATGTGAATAATAAGTTTGATCAATTCTATGATCTTTAAAGAATTGATATTTAACATTTAGTTGCATACACACCTTAGTAGAATGGCATAGTAGAGAGGAAGAACGAATTATTAAAATATATGGCAATTTGTATGATTCATTCAAAATCATTAGTACCTAAGTACTGGGTGGAAGTGATTAATTGTGTTGTATATATATAGAATATAGTTCCTCACAAAGCTTTAAATGGGATAACACCTCGTAAATCTTGGTGTAATAGGAAGCTAGATGTGCATCATTTTAGAGTCTTCAATAGTCTAACATGGGATGACATACCTTCAAAAAAGCTTCATGATTTAGAACAACAAAGTCAAACTTTCATATTTTTGGGATATCTTGATGGTGTTAAGGGATATCAATGCATTGATCTAGATTCACATGAGCTTATTATAACAAGAAGTGTTTACTTTTAATAAAGTATTTTAGACTTATCTTATAAAATTTCTCATTCTTATTCCTTAGAATAATTAGATAACATTAATGATGATACTCCTATTTTATTTGATCATAGGGATGATGAGGTCTTACCTCCCCAATAGGTTTTAGCAGGTCATGTTCCTACTCTTCCTCCTCTAGATCCTTTCCCATTGATGCCTTTGTGGGCAAGATAAAATTTTGTGGATGTAGAACCTCTTGTTAAGGATCCATTAGGTATAAGGAGAACATGGTCATAACATGATCTTTCACATTCCTACATTGCCATAGATTTTGATCCATAATCTTTTCAAGAAGCCACAATGATAGTTGAGTGGGATTCAGTGATGGAAGAAAAGTATGACTCGTTGATTAGGAACAACACTTTGGATATTATTCCTCTTCCTAAGGGAACAAAATTAGTATGATGTAGGTCTATATATCAGACTAAGTTTACAATGAATGGAATTATTGAAAAGTATAAAGTACACTTAGTGGCCAAAGGTTTTTCCCAAGTAGAAGGCATTGACTATATAGAAACCTTTGCACTTGTTGCTAAGATGAATTATATTCACTTGATAATATTTATTGGTGTAGTTAATGGTTGGGTTTTACATTAGATGGATGTGAATAACCCATTTCTTCACAAGGATCTTCATGAGGAGATTTATATGGAATAACCACAGGGGTTCATTCAGGATTCTTCATTAGTATGTTTCTTTAAGAAATCTCTCTATGGTCTAAAAAAATCCCCTAGGGCTTTGTATTCTAAGATGGACACATTTATTCTCTTAGTTAGGTTCTTAATATGTCACTCAAATTTGAATGTCTACATTATATGGTAGGAGGATTCACTATTGTACTTGGTGCTCTATGTTGATGATCTCATTATTATAAGGAACACAACATCCATCATTAGTAGTGTGAAGACTACACTTCATGATAGGTTATCTATGATAGACATGGGATTATTGCATTATTTTATTGGGATTTAGATAACACAGTCTTCTTTCAGGATGACACTTTCATAGCCTGAGTATGCCATGTACTTGTTAGCTTGGTTTCACATGGCTAATTACAGGCCTACACCAACTCCTTTCTTATCTTGAGTTAGACTTTAGGTTCATTTTTATACTCCCTTAATTAATGACAAATTATATTTCCAACTTGTAGGTAGCCTCATATATCTAACTTATGCATGACCCAACATTTCATATGTAGTTCGTATGGTTTCACACTTTATACAGACACCACATAATCTTCATTAGAGAGCTACCAAGCACATTTTGATTTTATTCAGGTGGAGATCATTGATCTTCAATATTTTCCTATAGAAGAGTATATTTTTTATATTTTCACCAAGCCTTTCATTAAGAGTAAGTATCTTCACTTACGATCTCTTTTATGGGTGAAAGACATCAATTCTTTAGGAGACATCAGTTCTTTAGGGGGGGTCTCCTAGACCTTCATTTTGAGGAGGAGTTTTTTTCTTTTGGGTTTTCTCCTTTCCTCATCTATTTGTATATACTACCTAATATGGCTACACATTATCGAGAATCTTATCTACATAGCCCTACCTAAGCTTCACTTATGGATGGGTGTTGGTGCATTTATTTCCTTTATTACATTTACTTGTATTTATTATTTATTATTATTTTGGTACACTAATTACTTATTGTACTTATTTTATTATGTTTATTAATAATTTTTACTAGATAAGATAATATTGCTTATCTAGTAGTTAACTTAGACACTTATCTTGTTACAATAGAGTTCTACTCCACTATTCAGGGTAAGATAGGATAAGATTGTTTAACTAATAGTCAACTTGTGCTGATCATTTACACAAGTTGGACATCTATCTTTTTATTGTGGAGTTTCACTCCACTATTCATGTAGATAGATATTAGTTTAACTACACATCTTTTGTGAGTTCCCTAATCTTTATCATGCACACCTGGCTCTATATAAGCAATGTCTATTTATGTATTCCATATCAGATTAATATTGAATTATCAAAGTAATTTATCATATTTGAGTTATCTATTCATTTCTATTATTATCTTAGATATATAGCTATTGTTTGTTACTATTACTATTTTATCTCTTATTTATGCTTTCTATTAGATTCATTAGATCATGTAACTAATTTTAATAGTGTCTAGTTCTTTGTAAGAGGAAAATTTATAGGGTTATATCGAAGGCTCACATAATTTTTTTCACAATTTGAACATTCTTGATTTCAATGATTATCTATTTAGAGAGAATATACACACTTATATTTTTAACTTCATAACCTATGAAAATAAAATAGTGGGAGGTAGGATCAAGTATACATTTTTTGACTTTAGGAATAAAAATAGAAGTGTGAATTCCAAATATCCCAAGGTGAGGAACACTTGGTTTTTTATTGAATAACTGTTATAGAGGAGTATAAATATGTAAATATTTATTAGGAAATATATTAATACTATGTACAATATTTTTCATGGAATTGGCCCAAATAAACTTAGGAACAATTGCTGAATGTGGCATAGTTCTAGCCATTTCTAGGATAGTTTATTTTCCATCTCAGCAATTTTATTTTTATGTGGAGAATAGGGACTTGGTAAATCTATTTTAATACCACATAAAATTAAAAAATTAATAAAATTATTTAATAATGTATTCAACATCATTATCATTTCTTAATCTATTATTTTTTAGGTTAGAATAATTTTCAACAAAAACTTTACATTATTTAAATTTAGACAACACTTCAGATTTATTATTTATGAAATAAGTCCAAATAATTCTAGTGTGTTCTAGTGTGATCATAAATTTTAAAAAAAAAATAATAATAATAATTAATTAAGATAAGGGACCTATATGGGTCTTTTTACATCACTATGAATAATCTCTAAAGGATGACATCGATTTGCATCATGGTGTTTGTGAAGAGGTTGAGTGTGTTTATTATTGCATAAGAAACCTTAAATACTTTCATGAGGAGGAGATATATTATGAATTTGAAGCATGATGTTATGATGATAAATAGAATAAATACTTATAAAATTAACATGTATAAGCCTTTTGTTCTATAATTGAGATTCATTTCTAATTTGAGAGGAAAGACAAGATGTAAAAGAAAAAATAGTAAAAATATAAATAATATTATTTTAAATACCTTCAACAATCACATAACCAAATTGATATTTAATAAATCTCTTATTATTAAGAAGTTTTATAATTAAATTATCATGTGTAAGTTGAGAACATGATTAAATATTTTTCTTAAGTTTAGGAACATTAAAAACATCATTTGAGAATCCATTCGAAAAAAAATTCCTTACCTTATTTAGTTGCTTCTAAAAATGAATTATCACCTAAATATATCCTTTCATATATATATATATATATATATAAAATTAGATAAATTATTAGAAAAACATGAAATGTGATGCAAATAACCACTATATAAAATCCATTGATTATAATTAGATGTAAAAAAGGCAACATAAAGAGAAATAATATTATAATTTTGATTCTGATTGCTATTTTGATTAGAAAATTTCTTTACTTTGTTAATTTAATGGTTCTTGTAATTTGGTCCCTTTTTTATAATAGTATTACCTTTTATGACTAAACTTACCACAAAGATTACATTTCTTGTTAAATTTGAATTTAGAGTTATTATTTATAGTTTTCTTGTTCCTATCCTTACTATTGACATTGGATGATTTTGATTTAAATTTTTTGATTTTCATTATTTTTAGGAATGTTATATATAGAGTCAAAATTTGACATCACTTTTTTTTCTTGAATGAAAATATTTGAAAGAGTAAAGAGTTTAGGGTTTTCTTACTCTATTTGATATTTAGAGTTGAGAAAGTAAATAATTTTTTTAAACTTATTATGTATATATAACTGAATAATGAAACAGATAATTTGATTTTGAATTAAATTATAATTACATCCATCTAAATTTATTTTTATATTTTTAATTTTATCAATAAAATTACCAAATTTTTCATCTTTTTTCATGGGAGTTGTCATGAGTTCAAAAATAAACTTCATAATATTATAAAATAGAGTATTTTCATGTATCAATTTGAGTTTCTAAGATTCATTAGGATATTATTGACTGTCTAAATAGAGTAGGAATTCATATTTAACACTCCTTAGGATGATAAACATAGCTTCTTGATATTTATGTTGATAAGCATTTGTATTTTTGGTTGTCACATGTCTCCTAAATGGAAGTTTCTTAGTCTTGTTAATAATACTTTACAATTTTGTAGGCATGAATTGAAATTTGATAGGGATCTTTGAAATGTTATAGTTAGTTACATTCAAATAAATTTTTGACATATCCATATTGAGGCTTTGAGAGGCCATTTTATAATGAAATAAAATAACATTATACAAAAAATAAAATAAAATATGTAAATATACTATTACACACCTTTATGTCCAATTGTTAATGATAAATTGGCCAATGTATATGTTTATACCTATACAACAAAATATATGTCAATTTTTATGATAGAGAAAAATAATCATAAAAAATTGAATGACTTAGAAAGGAAGGTGATTGTAAGGAAAAATAGTGAGGTAGCCTCTCCATTTTAACTAATACGAACAAACTTTGATAGACCTCTTTAATTGTGGCTTTGTCAAATTTAACAAAGATTAACTATAAAAGAATAATTTTTAATGACCTAAACTTATGAGGTCATATAAAATTTATTTGATTGTAATTAAAAATATATATTATTTTTAATGACAAAAAAGTTTATTAAAAAAAACCTAGATAAAATAATTTATTATATGAGGTTTTTATTATATTTATTATTATTTCTCGTAAAGAAAAATAATTTAAATTGATTAATGACTACTCATGGAGGTCAATTGAGTAATAATATTTTCACACGAGGAAAAAAAATAAAAATATTATATATATATATATATATATATATATATATATATATATATATATATATATATATATATATATATATATATATATATATATATATATATATATATATATATATATATATGTTTCTTTTCAATCAAAACTTGAAAGTAATGAAATAAAAAAATATAATATGATGTTTTAAAACATATTAAAATATAATTTCTCATGAAAGGTTTTAACTTAACATAGTAAAATATATATTACTATAATTCATTTTATGATTATGTGATACCATTGTTTAAAGTAAGAGACATTTCAAAATATTTGGACATTACAACTACAATGAAAATGAAAAGAATTCAAATCATAGTATTTTATAAAAAGAAAAGAATAAATTAAATGAGCCAATATATTGTAACACTCACACCCATTCTACCAATCCCCATAACTAAGGTACTTCTCAATTATTGGATTATATATTGAGATAATGTAGGTTGTATTTGGGTGATGTTTTCACATTTGGTAATAATTTACAAAAAAAAATGTGGTATTATCTTAGGTTGCAAGGTACTACATAATATAAGAAACTAGAAAATATATTGAAAAACTATATGAACAAGTCAAAGTTATCAAGAAAAAAGAGAGTGGTTATTAGCTAAACAAAATATCCATTAGATGGATTTTACTTCACCAATGAAGTAATTATTAGAAGATGTACCATATCATTAAACCTTGAACAAGAAAATTATTTCAAAATTTAAATTATAGGTCAGTGTGGGGGTACTGTTAAGGCCGAGCCCTAAAATTTTGGGGTAGAGTAGGCCATAAGGCCTATTCCCCATTTATATTTTTTTACAAACATAATGGGGGTTTAACCACCCAATTTTCATTAATTTTTTTAATATTTATAAAAAACCTTCAAACTATCTAAAATTATGATCAAATAAAATTTGGCTTTGGTATCATGTTAGAGGAGCCAATGAAATGAAAATAAATTATTCAATATGAATGCCATTTTATTAAATTACTTGGAGAATTGAAATAATGAAAAAATAAAAATAATAAATAAAAAGAATAAAAAATTTACATAATAGAACATTAATGTGGAAAAACATCAATGAGGTAAAAAATTACAAATAATAAATCATTAATTAAGAAATAATTTTCAATAAGTAACTTCATTTTTACCTCATTTATCCTCTTTACACAATTCCTTCACAAAATGATTGGAGGAACTTCCATGAAATGATGTCATGATATTAAAAAGGTAAAAATTACTTTATAATGGGTATGAATAACTGTAACCAATTGATCCACATTTTTAACTAGTCACATCAAATAATAAATAAACATTTTATTATTTTCAAAACATAAATTTTAAATAATTTATTGTAATTAAATAATAAACATAACATTTATTATTTCAACTATGGAATAATGTGGACCACAAAAATATTAATATTCCAACACTTATGTGAATCCATTTTCAACCAACTCCTTCAAATCCCCACAATTACTCTCATCAACCTCTTATCATTGAGGATCCTATGAGTAATATTCCTAGAATTCAATTAAATTACTTTGATAATGGTATAATACCTTTTTTTTGGTTTCATGCTCATTAGGGTAATTTACATTAAAATGATTGTTTCATTCACAATTTATCATATAATTTCCTTCTTGATAACTTTGACCATGATTATATGGAAATAAAAAAACTATTAATAATTTGAAAAGGTCTTAAAACATCATTAATTTTGTTTCAAGCATGATGTACTCAACCAAGCTAATGATTACCTTGAAATCTGTCAAAAGTACCTAATGGAACACTCCAAAAGTAACAAAAATTAATAAAATGGAAGTAAAAATCCTTACAAATATTAAAATTAGGAAAAATTAACTCCATCCACCACCATAGAAACTATGGATAACCCTAACTCCTTAACACATGAGGAAAGCATAGATCACATTTATAGTATGATGTGAATTATCTCATGTTAATCTTATAGATAACACTTAAAGTCAACCCAAAATAACCTAAAAAATATACAAACCTATTTAGGCATATATAAAGGTCATGTTTATATGCATTCTTTGACAAAAAATGAAAATATTAAAAATTATAACTATTGACTTTATGAAACCAATCAATGTTTTTTACTTGTGTTTCTACAACTTAATTAAACATGAAAATTAATTTATATATATTTCATCCAAACTCATCACCCATGCCTATGATTTTTTATTATCTTACTTCAATATTTAGCCCAACTAATAACATAAAACACAAAAAAAGTAGATTTATCCCCTTATCAAGGCAAATGTTATATCACCTAACCTTTTTTTTCTTAGTTACAAACATTAAAATATAGATTTGAGGAATTATGTCCCATTAAATAACATTATATGCTCCCTAGTTAGATTAAATTTATTGAACTTGTACAAACTTCTCATAAACATAAAAAATACTTAGTAGATGAAAATGTCTATGAGATAAGAAGATACCTTAAACAATTATGAGGAAAACACAATTCAAAAATGTGATGTGTTATCTATATAAGTTGATATGATAAAAAATAAATATTTATATTTTAATTTTTTAATTCAATCTATGATTTCTAATGAAATAATTCTTCATTCATACGATCCTTTTGTTTGCATTAGCATTTAAGTTGTTGATGTCTGAGTCAAAGTATCCCTCATTAAAAAAGCTTTCAACACTTTTGTTAGGATCCTCCTTAGAGTACAATTGATTACTTTTGTATAAGCAACTAAACACGAAATTAAACCAGAAGTAATAAGTAACTAGAAATCATAAATAACAAAGAATAGGTGATATGAGAAATAATATAATCTTGTATTACACTCTTCTAGAAGGAAATACAATGAAGAAATCTCTTCTTCCCACACCTCTTAGGTGTACAGTAATTCTCCCTCAAGAGTTCTCTCTCTCTCAATCAATTACAACAAAATCAACACTGAGTTGTTCCCTCTAGTGACAATCAACCCAATGGTTGTTGTTGCCTACCTACCAAGTCCTTGTGACAATCAACCCAATTGTTATTGCCTCCAATCCTTGCCAGTAGATCTTATTGATCTTGCACCTTGTAGATCTAATTGATCTTGCTTACACCATGTGTTGCAGATCTTCTTGATCTTGTTACCCCGTAGATCTAACTGATCTTGCACACACACACACCCAAATATCTTCTTGATCTTGTTACTCCACAAATCAACTAACCTTGCTTACCTGTAGATCTTCTTGATCTTGCACTCTTGCAGACCTTTTAGATCTTACACTTGAGGATCTAATCCTTCTTAGTCCTGATTACAATATAGCCCCATGGGTCTCTTAAATAGATCCCAAACCAAATAATAATTAGAAATGTAGACTCAAGACTAAAATTAGTCTTTACATGCAAACTAACTATTCATCTAAAATTAGAAAATAGTTTTGGAAACACACAGGTGACTGATGTCAGTTCCTGTTTGACTGATGCCAGTCAACCATAACTGATGTCATTTATTGTGTAGCTAAAGATAACCAATGTCAGTTGGCCTGACCGATGTCGGTTACTCTGTAACCCATCAACCTCCACATTTGCACATTCAATGAAGCTTTTACTCTATAACTTAACAATCTCCCACTTGGAGATAAATAACTGCACCTATACCTGTATGTGTATAGTAACATCCTCTAATTTTGTTTTTGGCTTGTATCTCCATCTTCAAGTTCAATCTTGAAGACCAACAAAAGTTGAATGAAGATTCAACTTCTCCTTTGTTCCCCACTTTATTAACATATCTATAGGGTTCTTATCCTTGCTAGCCACCGTGACTGCAACAACCTTCTACAACTTTGAAATCCAGCTAACAGCATTCCACCAATAGTGAAGACATATCATGTGGTGCTTCTCCTACCATCCAAGTCACCTGCCATATCCAAATCTACATATCCATCTAGAGAAGTGTTTGACCCTGCATAACATAAATACCTGTTATTGGTCCCTCTCAGATATCTGAGAATCCACTGAACTAATTTCCAGTGCTTCTTTCCTAGATTGGCCATAAACTTGCTAACAACTCCCACTACTTGGGCAATATCTGGTCTAGGTGTGCTAACCAGTTTTGCATCCTGCATATTGAACCTCTCCAACACCAACCTGGCCATATGTCTCACTTGTCCATTCTCTCCTTCCTTTAACCTATGAACCCATTCATTTTTTAGTGCTTTCTTTCTGGCTGGAAACTCTACCAAATCCCACGTTTGGTTCTCTTCCAAGGAATCAATTTCCTCATTCATGCCATGCTCCTATTCTTTCCTAGATTCTACCTGCATTACCTCTTCAAAACTTCTTGGTTTTACACCATCAATGAGAAATAAGTAGTATAAAGAAGGGGAATAATAAATTTGAGGCTTGCTTACCCTTTTAGCCCTCTTCATGGGTGTTTGAGACTCATTAACAACTTGCTGTCCACCCAAATTTCATTCTAATAGTGACCGATCCTGGTCATCTCTCGGTCTACATTTGATCGATGTCAATTCCACCTGACTGACCTAATCAACATTAGTTCTCACATGACCGATGTCAGTAACTGTGTTTTCCTATGAGTGATGATTTTTACCCGTGAGCTCCTTTTGGATCATAAACTTGTCCAAATTGCCCTGCTCAAAATTATTTAGCCTCTTGAGCTAATCACTATCTATCACCTTCTCCTCAAAAACCAAGGCTTTCCATGTCTTAAAAGTGTCAAAAACATTAGATTTGAACTTTATGCAATAAACCCATACCTTTCTTGTAGCATCATCAATGAAAGAAACATAATATTGTGATCCTCCAATATAAGCTCCCTGAGCTGGTCCCCACACCTTTGTGTGAACAAGCTCCAACCTGTGCTTCTTCTTTGTTGACCTAGTTGTGAGAAACCTCACTTTCTCTTGTTTCCCAAAAATACAATGCTCACAAAAATCTAGATCTATCAAATCTAAAAGCATACATTTTGACTTAAGAACATCAATTCCCTTCTCACTCATGTGACCAAGCCTATAGAGCCACATCTTTGCATCTACATCTGAAGTAGATAAAATAGAAGGAGAATCGGTAATATAAGTAGATAGATAAAGTGTACCTACTTTCTTAGCTCTTGCTAATACAAGTGCACCCTTGAAAACTTTCCAAGATTCCACTGTGAGAGTTACTGTGCAACCCTCATCACCCAACTTCCCTACAGAAATCAAATTCCTCTTCAGGATGGGTACATGCATGACATCCTTCAACACCCATATGTTGCCAGTCTACAATTTCAGCTACACTTTCCCTTTGCCAAAAATTTGACAAGGCTCACCATCCCCTAAATAAAATTTTCCAAAGTCTCCATGGACATAATCATGAAAAAAAATTCTATTTGGGGTTGCATGGAAAGAAGCACCAAAATCTAAAACCCATGATTCTACCAGAATATCTAAAGAAAATATGAGAGCATCATGTGCAACAATTATTGCATCTTTTGATTCTTCATTACCTTCATGCTAATCTTCTTTCAACTAATAATCTTTCTTTGCATGTCCTTTCTTTCCACAATTCCAGCAGGTTATACTACCATACCTGGATTTGGATCTACTGCCTATCTTTGACCTTGATTTCCCTTGCTTGCCCTTCTCTCTTTTCGATCCCCTACTTTCAACACTTAAAGCATTACCTGATGTTTCCCCTATGCTTTTCCTACAAATTTATTCATTCAAGATTACATTAACAACATTATCAACTTTCAATATATTTGAAGCAGATGTAATATTACTAACTGCCATTACCAATCTTTGCCAACTTTCAGGTAAAGAGCATAAGATTAAGAGAGCCTTAATTTTATCATCAAAAACTATTTTGATTAAAATTAACTGATTTACTAATCCATGGAAATCACTAAGATGACTATATACAAAACTACCTTATAGCATTTGCAAATTAAATAATTACTTCATAAGAAATACTTTATTCGAAGCTGAGGGTTTTTCATATAAATTTGCCAAAGATTCCATTAACTCTATTATTGTATTTGCCTATGATAAGTTGGAAATCATAGATGATTCCAGGCTAAACCTTATAGTTCCTAGAGCCTTTCTATCAAGAACCTTCCATTCTTCATCTTGCATACATGTGGCCTTACATGAAGCCCCACCCAATGGTAAGTACATATCTTTTCGATACAGATAATCTTCTATCTGCATCCTCCATAATTGATAATTCTTGCCATTGAATTTATCCATTCTTAGTTTACTTTCTTCTACCATTGCTTTACTCCCACTCAATTAGAAACCCCTGAGAGTGAACCTTTAATCAACAAACACTAACCTGCTCTGATGAACCAAGCTTTGATACCAACTGTCAGGATCCTCCTTAGAGTAAAATTGATTACTTTTGTATAAGCAACTAAACACAAATTAAACCAGAAGTAATAGGTAACTAGAAATTAAAAAAAACAAAGAATAGGTGATATAATAAATAATACAATCTTGTGTTACACTCTTCTAGAAGGAAACACAATGAAGAAATCTCTTCTTCCCACAACTCTTGGGTGTATAGTAATTCTCCCTCAAGAGTTCTCTCTCTCTCAATCAATTACAACCAACTCAACACTGAGTTGTTCCCTCCAGTGACAATCAACCCAATGGTTGTTATTGCCTACCTACCAAGTCCTTATGACAATCAACCCAATTGCTGTTGCCTCTAATCCTTACCAGTAGCTCTTCTTGATCTTGCACCTTGTAGATCTAATTGATCTTACTTACACCATGTGTTGCAAATCTTCTTGATCTTGCTACCCTGCAAATCTAACTGATCTTGCATAGACACACACCCGTAGATCTTCTTGATCTTGCTACCCCACAAATCAACTGACCTTGCTTACATGTAGATCTTCTTGATCTTGCACTCTTGTAGACCTTCTAGATCTTACACTTGAGGATCTAATCCTTCTTTGTCCTAATTACAATACAGCCCCATGGGTCACTTAAATAGATCCCAAACCAAACAATAATTAGAAACGCAGACTCAAGACTAAAATTAGTCTTTACATGTAAACTAACTATTCATCTAAAATTAGAAAATAGTTTTGGAAACACACAAGTGATTGATGTCAGTTCCTATTTGACTGATGCCAGCCGACCATAACGGATGTCGATTACTATGTAGCTAAAGATAACTAATGTCAATTGGCCTGATCGATGTCGGTTACTCTATAACCCAACAACCTCCACATTTGCACATTCAATGAAGCTTTTAGCTCCACAACTTAACAATCTCCCACTTGGAGATAAATAACTGCACCTATACTTGTATCTGTATAGCAACATCCTCTAATTTTGTTTTTGGCTTGTATCTCCATCTTCAAGTTCAATCTTGAAGACCAACAAAATTTGAATGAAGATTCAACTTCTCCTTTGTTCTTGGCTTTGTTAACATATCTACAGGGTTCTTATCCTTGCTAGCCACCGTGACTGCAACAACCTTCTACAACTTTGAAATCTAGCTAACTGCATTCCACCAATAGTGAACACATATCCTGTGGTGCTTCTCCTGCCATCCAAGTCACCTGCCATATCCAAATCTACATACCCATGTAGAGAAGTGTTTGACCCTGCATAACATAAATACCTGTTACTAGTCCCTCTTAGATATCTGAGAATCCACTGAACTACTTTCCAGTGCTTCTTTCCTAGATTGGCCATAAACTTGCTAACAACTCCCACTACTTGGGCAATATCTGGTCTAGGTGTGCTAACCGGTTTTGCATCCTACATATTGAACCTCTCCAACATTAACCTGGGCATATGTCTCACTTGTCCATTCTCTCATTCCTTTAACCTATGAACCCATTCATTTTTTAGTGCTTTCTTTCTGGCTGGCAACTCTACCAAATCCCACGTTTGGTTCTCTTCCAAGGAATCAATTTCCTCATTCATCCCATGCTCCCACTGTTTCCTGGATTCTACCTGCATTGCCTCTTCAAAACTTCCTATTTTTCCACCATCAATGAGAAGCAAGTATTATAAAAAAGGGGAATAACAAATATGAGGCTTGCTTACCCTTTCATACCTCTTCATGGGTGTTTGAGACTCATTAACAACTTGTTGTCCACCCAAATTTCATTCTAATAGTGACCAATCCCGGTCATCTCTCAATCTGCACTTGATCGATGTTGTTTCCACCTAACTAACCTGACCAATGTCAGTTCTCATATGACCGATGTCGATAATTGTGTTTTCCTGTGAGTGATGATTTTTACCCACAAGCTCATTTTGGATCATAAACTTGTCCAAATAGCCCTGCTTAGAATTATTCAGCCTCTTGAGCTAATCACTATCCATCACCTTCTCCTTGAAAACCAAGGCTTTCCATGTCTTAAAAGTGTCAAAAACATCATATTTACACTTTATGAAATAAACCCATACCTTTCTTGTAGCATCATCAATGAAAGAAACATGATACTATGATCCTCCAATAAAAGCTCCCTGAGCTAGTCCCCACACCTTTGTGTGAACAAGCTCCAACCTGTGCTTCTTCTTTGTTGACCTAGTTGTGAGAAACCTCACTTTCTCTTGTTTCCCAAAAATACAATGCTCACAAAAATCTAGATCTATCAAATCTGAAATCATACCTTTTGACTTAAGAACATCAATTCCCTTCTCACTCATGTGACCAAGCCTATAAAGCCACATCTTTGCATCTACATCTGAAGTAGATAAAATAGAAGGAGAATCAGTAATACAAGTAGATAGATAAAGTGTACCTACTTTATTAGCTCTTGATAATATAAATGCACCCTTGGAAACTTTCCAAGATTCCACTATGAGAGTTACTGTGCAACCCTCATCACCTAACTTCCCTACAAAAATCAAATTCCTCTTCAGGATGGGTACATGTATGACATCCTTCAACACCCATATGTTGTTAGTCTGCAATTTCAGCTACACTTTCCCTTTGCCAACCATTTGACAAGGCTCACCATCCCCTAAATAAAATTTTCCAAAGTCTCCATGGACATAATCATGAAAAAAATCTCTATCTAGGGTTGCATGGAAAGAAGCACCAGAATCTAAAACCCATGATTCTACCAGACTATCTAAAGAAAACATGAGAGCATCCTGTGCAACAATTCTTGCATCTTTTGCTTCTTCATTACCTTCATGCTAATCTTCTTTCAACCAATAATCTTTCTTTGCATGTCCTTTCTTTCCACAATTCTAGTAGGTTATACTACCATACCTGGATTTGGATCTACTGCCTATTTGTGACCTTGATTTCCCTTACTTGCCCTTCTCTCTTTTCCATCCCTTGCTTTCAACACTTAAAGCATTACCTGATGTTTCCCCTATGCTTTTCTTGTAAATTTCTTCATTCAAGATTACACTAACAACATTATCAACTTTCAAGATATTTGAAGCAGACGCAGTATTACTAATTGCCATTACCAAGCTTTGCCAACTTTTAGGTAAAGAACATAAGATTAAGAGAGCCTTAATTTCATCATCAAAAACTATTTTGACTAAAATTAACTGATTTACTAATCCATGGAAATCATGAAGATGAATATATACCGATCCACCTTCTAGCATTTGAAAATTAAATAATTGCTTCATAAGAAATAATTTATTCGAAGCTGAGGGTTTTTCATATAAATTTGCCAAAGATTCCATTAACTCTATCATTGTCTTTTCCTATGATAAGTTGGAAATCACAAACGATGCCAGGCTCAACCTTATAGTTCCTAGAGCCTTTCTATCAAGAACCTTCTATTCTTCATCTTGCATACATGTGGGCTTACATGAAGCCCCACCCAATGGTAAGTATAGATATTTTTGATACAGATAATCTTCTATCTGCATCCTCCATAATTGATAATTCTTGCCATTGAATTTATCCATTCTTAGTTTACTTTCTTCTGCCATTGCTTTACTCCCACTCAATCAGAAACCCCTGAGAGTGAACCTGTAATCAACAAACACTAACCTACTCTGATGAACCAAGCTCTGATACCAACTGTCCGGATCCTCCTTAGAGTACAATTGCTTACTTTTGTATAAGCAACTAAACACAAATTAAACCAGAAGTAATAAGTAACTAGAAATCAAAAACAACAAAGAATAGGTGATATGAGAAATAATACAATCTTGTATTACACTCTTCTAGAAGGAAACACAATGAAGAAATCTCTTCTTCCCACACCTCTTGGGTGTATAGTAATTCTCCCTCAAGATTTCTCTCTCTCTCAATCAATTACAACCAACTCAAAACTGAGTTGTTCCCTCCAGTGACAATCAACCCAATGGTTGTTATTGACTACCTACCAAGTCTTTGTGACAATCAACCCAATTGTTGTTGCCTCTAATCCTTACCAGTAGATCTTCTTGATCTTGCACCTTGCAGATCTAATTGATCTTGATTACACCATGTGTTTCAAATCTTCTTGATCTTGCTACCCTATAGATCTAACTAATCTTGCACAGACACACACCCATAGATCTTCTTGATATTGCTACCCCATAAATCAACTGACCTTGCTTACTTGTAGATCTTCCTGATCTTGCACTCTTGCAGACCTTCTAGATCTTACACTTGAGTATCTAATCCTTTTTAGTTTTGATTAAAATACAGCCGCATGGGTCTCTTAAATAGATCCCAAACCAAACAATAATTAGAAATGCAAACTTAAGACTAAGATTAGTCTTTACATGCAAACTAACTATTCATCTAAAATTAGAAAATAGTTTTGGAAACACATAGGTGACCGATGTCGGTTCCTATCTGATCGATGTCAGCCGACCATAACTGATGTCAGTTATTGTGTAGCTGAAGATAACCGATGTCGGTTGGCCTGACCGATGTTGGTTACTCTGTAACCCAACAACCTCTACATTTGCACATTCAGTGAAGCTTTTAACTCCACAACTTAACAACTTTTATTACATCTTTAAACTTTATCAAATCCATTATATATTCCATATTTAATGTTAAAAATATTTGAAACATGTGCCAATAATATGAACAAAGACAAATTCCATTTATGGGGTGTATTTTTCTTCTTATCACAATTTCTTTTAAAATTGTTAGGGATAATTTTATAATCTTCAAGACACACCTCTCTTATAATATCTTTCTTGTCCACACTTAGAATAATCACATATGGGCCATAGCTTCTTCCATATGCCATTGCATCAAATTTCCATACTTATGATCTATCCACAAAGTTCAAGGTGATATTGAACCTTAGAAATTTAAGAAATATAAAAAAACCATGTTTAAAAAATACATACCATTGAAGAGATGCAGAGTATCCCATTCTAATCATATAAAAATTTAACTATCCTATCAAATCATTAACAGGTTATAGTGGCTACCTTGATCTTTTAGGAAATGTATAATAAAAACTCATCGATTCCAATGATGAACTTGATGAGGTCAACATGAAATAAAAACAATTATATTCCTCTTTGCATTATAGGTCAATTATGTCCTACCTTATGAATTCACTCTTTTAATACCTAAATTGATGATAATCCAAAAATTGTAACATATAAAAAATAACCTCATATTGAAACCTCCTCTCATAATGACATCATGATTGAATCCCTATATGTGTATCTCACCACTCATGACTATGATGGAATTTATACATTGTATGATACATATTTTTTTTGGGTATGCTAAATCAAAGCATATGGAAATTATACCTTACCAATCCTCTCTTCAAAAATGATACGACCAAAAATATTTCAAATCAATTATTAACATGATTAATATTTATTTCTCCAACATGAAATATGATGGTTTATTACCTTACAATCATCCTAGTGGTGACTATAAAAATTATAAAACCAACTCATTTATTTGTATTACATCCCCTAATATGTAAATTATCATTCCACATGATATTTTAACTATGGTAACATGCACCAAATAATTTGATATAAGATTTAAACCACTCTCATTTAGCGTAGTATTGCATACAGCATAAAACCTTTGGACATCCCATCCAAAAATTTATAGAACATAAGAGACATTTAAAGGATATTTTATATGGTTAATACCATATGATGGATAGTAAAAAACACACTCATATTCTGAAAAAAGGAACTTTTAGGAATTTTGTGAGACTATTACTTAGTTTATGGTGGATTATTAAAGCTATAAATAACTTATAAAGATGCTTCATCATGAGTCACTACCTTCATATCCTCATTAAAATATAAAACCTCAAAAATGAAACTCTCACACATTTCCCAAATAAAATGGATCATTATTTTATTTATCATGAATTTCCTTCTCACTTCACATATGAGTTTCAAGTATATCAACAACATATACACAATTTTTAGAGATAGGAACACTAGGATCATCTACAATAATCACATTATTCTCATATTATGAAATAAAATCCTCCTCTTAATCCATAATATAATCTTTAACTATAATATTAGTTTCCCTTCATATCTTATTCATATTAAGAGGATAAACATCCTCCTAATTTTCACACACCTGCTTTATTTATTGAGATGATTCATAAGGTTGTCCTTGTGAATATTGTAGAGAGAGTATAAGATACAATGATAAAAGATAATTATTAGTTGTATCATGATATTTTTGATGATTTTAATGAAACTTTGAGCCATTTATGAGTATTTGTATATTGTATTATATAGTTAATCTCATATTTTATCATGTTTTGGATATTATGTTAATATATTTAGCACTTGATCATTTCTTACTCTTTACTTTTCATATATCATGCTCTATAATTTACTATGTTTTAATTCTTAGTATGTTATCTCTCTTGGATTTATCATAAATTGTAACCTTTTGGATTATTTGATATATTTACTTTCTTCTTTATCCCTCTTAGGTTTATTCAACCATTTCATCCTTTGTTACTTTTTATATATTTAATTCTTTACATTCATCCTTCTTGGTTTTATTTGGTCATTGTGTCCTTTGTGTTTATCTAGTATTTTTAATTTTATATCACATTTTCCTATTGGGTTTATCTCCTTCCCTTTTAGGTTTTACCATCATCATTGTTTAATCTCACATATTAGAGGGTTATATTACTTGTCTAGTGATAATAATACCTTCGTACATACCACTTTCCCTATTGATCTCATCTTCATCCTTATGCACTTATTGTGTGATTTGGAATATAGTTACATGTAATTTCAAATCCCTTTATCCATATAAATTTTAAATAAAAATATTCCTTGGTTAAATATTATCATATCTTCATTACATCATATTACATGTTGAAAAACCTCATGGTCCTCATTTTTTTGGATTATTTTAATGATCCAAAGTTATTTCTATGTTTTAGTTAGTTTTATTTATTAGTAAATAAGTTATTTTATTGGAAATTTTATTTTCAACCATGTAACCACCCTGTGAATATTTTTATGCTTTCACCTCTCTTTGTAAATATTATCTTAAATGAATATAATATAATATTTTTATATGAAATACTTAGTTCATGATGTAAATTCATCATAATGTTCCTATTTGAGAGGCCAAAAAGGGTATTGGAGTATAGAAATTTAAAGAGCAAGGATGGAATTGAACACTTAAATCAATTCTTTTGCTCTCATCTTCAAATTAGTTATGCACACGTATAGGGTTTCTAACAATGTAAAATAAAAATAAGGTAAATTAGAATGTTATTATTGAATTTGGTAAATTGTACCTAATTTGAATCATATAAATGGAAATATTTATATATTTATTTATCTCTGTGTAGGATTTAAGGCTATTTATAAACCATTTGAAAGGAATTTATATTACATAACATGTATTGTACAATTTTAGCACCTCAAATCTTCCCATAACAACACCTACACAAATTTTACATCCTTGTATGACATTAAAAGAGGAATATTTGAATAGAGAAATGCATGGTTGTTTATTTGTTTTTTATTTTATGATTATTTATAGATCTTGTATGGTTGTATCATTTAGAATCATGGCATGATGAAATAATTTCAAGTTTATTTTGAACTAGATGATGCTTCCCAAAAAAACTATATTGAACTGGATAGTCTTGAAATCGACAAAAACATTTGCCAAGAGAGACATGAATATAGAGAAATAGTCATTTGATTCATCATGCAAGGAATATTTTTAGAAGTAAATATTTCAATTCTTTAATCAAGTGGATTATATTGTAAGGAGTAAGGATTATATGCAATTTTAAGGAGTCTAGACCATGATTTTTAGATAAAAGGCTATGATTTTTTATATTGAGTCTTGGACAGAAGGTTGTCACTTTTAATTCTATGACCTGTCCATGATTTTCATTATCGGTCATTTGTAGCTTATATGTTAGTTTATTTATAATTTTCAAACTCTACAATAGTGTGGGATTCATCACAAAGAGAAAATAACAATACAAGCACAATAATTTTTTTACTTAAAAAGTAAAAATATAAGATATTATTACTTGGTAAAGAGTTTTCCAAATGCATTTTTTTAATTTCTTCACATCTAAAAAAAAATCAAGGATGTATAAAATATCTCATTGTTTTGTATTCAATTATGTTGAAAGGTAAGTTGGTTAGAGTAATTTTGGTATTTACTTTCCAATAAGATAAGGTAAAGGGTTTAAAACCTTTCAAAGGATTGTTTTGGTCAAATTTATTAATTTGATCAAATTTAGTATTTTGGTCTTATTTGTTGGTATAAATGAGTTATAAGGATAAAACAAGTTTTTAATGAAAATTATGATATAAGGGTGTTTTTAAACCTATTTCATGAAACTAATAATAAAGGTGCATTTTTTGTTGAACCCAACACCTTAGAAATGAAAATTTTCATTGTATCACTTCATACTTGTGCTCTCAAAGACAATACTATTATTACAAGTCCCAGGATCCTTTTGATTAACACCATATATGTGACCTAACTGGAGGTTGGAGGATCCATTAGAGGATGGAGAACTATTATCCTTGTCTAGTTTGTTATTAACTCAGAGTTTGGGTTCAGTGATTGAATGGAAATTTTTGGCTTGTGTTCTTGCTTTTAGTTCCATTTTTGGATTTCTCTATATGATAGTCATGACATGGAGCAAACAATGTTAGTTTGATTTTGATTATCTCATTAAATATCTTTTCACCTCTCACCTCTCACCTAATAGGGTGAGAATATATTACATTGGTTTATCATCAATCAATGATAGTATGAGTTGATAGGGGTTACTATCACCAGTAGTGTTAAGCAAAGGTCATTAGTGTTTGTTGGGAATCAGGAAGATGTGCCATATAAAGTATGATTTGGTCAATTTGATAGGATTTTGGGTAGAACCTTATGTAGATCTATGTAGTTAGATAGGCCTTGATCATGTTATACTATATTAGGGTATGATGATCATAGGGGATGCATAGGCCTTAATCATGTTCATCAATATTTTATACCATAACTCATAGGGTGTAATTATTTATGGATCAACATTAGTTTTTGGTTAGTTTCAAATGTATAGTACACCAATTATAGTTGATTCAGAGTTTATTTGATGACTTCAGAGTCATTGCTCTATCTATTTAATATCATATACCACTTTGGATCAAGGAGGAGTTTTTTGTATTATTTTAATGATCCAAAATTATTTTAATGTTTTTAGTTAGTTTTCATTATTAGTAAATAAGTTGGTTTATGGGAAAATTTAGTTTCTCCCATGTAACCACCCCATGAATATTTTTAATCTTTTACCTCTCTTTGTAAATATTATCACGAATGAATAAAATATAATATATTTGTGTCAAATACTTAGCTAATGATGTAAATCTCTCATAATCTTCCTATTCAAGGGGCCACCACATTTTCCCCTTTAAAATCTTTCTTATGAGGAACACTTGGTCAAATATGAGATTGAACTAACTTTTAATTTATAGTTCTAGGAGTATCAAAGAATCTATGTCTCTAGATTATTCTATTTAGTAGGAAGGTTTAAGATCTCATTTGTGAATCATCTTAAGTATCGATTGTTGATATTTTGAATCCATATGGGTGATGAAGATAGAAAATACAAAAAATATTTTAGAAGTGAAGATATAAATATAAAAATTAAAATTAAAATTAAAATGTTATTTATAAAGGGAAAATATCTTTTAAAATTTGAAATAACTAAAATATGTCATCATATCATTAACATGCACTTAAAATAGTTGAATTTTAGAATCCACATTTAGCCACATAGTAGATCCCTAGGTAAATTAGAGTGTTGTAGGCCAATAAATAAGTGTAGTAGGCTTTATATATATCATTAGTGTCATGTACATTATTTACATGAGTACCTAATACTTATATTTTTTTGATGACTCCATTGCAATCCTATGGACTATAGAACACATCATGTGAAGCTACATTCCTTTTCATTTTATTTAATATAAATTTCATGGGATGATACTTATACTTCACTCGTTACCCTGAGCTCATTCTTACTGGGTGGTTTTTTCTATGTAATTTATGACAAAAACTTGTGGTGATACCTACTTAATTATAATGTCTTGTCTTTGTTAAGTATTTTTATATCACCCTTTTGGCATCTCGCATCTGTATGACCATGATTATTATACCCAATATCCACATTGATATAGATTATTGTTAGTTGACCAATTCCTCTTATTTATCTCCTTTTTTCTATATCTTTTCTTTAAATTTGACTCCTAGCTTTCATGATTTTTGATCTTGGCTTCCCATTTATGATTTTCACGGTAATACCTTATGGAATAGAAAAATAACTTTTTAGAAATGTCCCTCTTAATTTTTGTACCTCTTTTATTTTTAGCTTTCGAGTTGTATGGTAAGACCTTTATAAATATAACCAATTCTCATCATACATTTCCACAATGTTTAATTATGCTCCATCTCCATCATCTTAATAATAGTTCTAGATATGTTGTTTCTTCCATTGAAAAATTATAGGGAAATTATTTATTTGGTCTCTACTTATTTATTTTATTCCATTTTCACACATCTTATATTTTCATTAGATTTATTTTTATCTACTTAAAATTTAATGTCTTACAACCATTTTTATAGTTTTACATGTCCTTTTTAAGATTTAAATATATTAAGAATTGCATATTTTATAGTCTCATTGATTTACATTTATTTTACATTGCTTGTATTGATCGATTTATTCTATCTAATTATAGATGATGTTATATTTCATTTCATTTTTTGGACATCTTCTTATGACTTATATTTTTTTATCTACTTACATTTGATGCCAATTTATATTTATTACACATATTTAATTTTATATTTTTCATATATAATTTATTTAAATGCCTTTTTTATTTTTTTAATTCATTATTTTATATAAATTCTTACTTTTTTTATAAGATAATGAAACATGTAAACCTACATAAAATCATGGTACAATTATATATCTCATAAACATCAAAGTAACATGCACATGTAAATAAACATATGAAATAAATATCATATATATCATCAAATATTTTATATATAATATAAATTATGATGCTAATGTCCACTTTTATCCTTAAGTTAGGGGATGCAATATCATGTTATACAAACTCTCTATATGATCAAGCTATAGATTAAATCCTTGACTATAATCCCCACATCTATCCCTGAACCTAGAATAACTATATAACTAACTCAACAACCTAGGATACTAGTGTTTTCTTCCTCTCCATTCCCAATAGCATAGTGGCATGGTGTAATACCTACTCTAATACTAAAAACTAAAATACTATTATTATATGCTGTAATACAGTGGCATCACCTTACATGGTTGTTAACTTTATCATAGAAGGACAAAAGTGTTATATTAGTTATTATAACAATCATGATTTTTCTCCAATGAGTCTAAATGAACTAATACAATATCTTATAGAAGGTGCCTTTGAATTCATCATATTTACCATTCCATGATGAGTAAGCATGTCATATAGTATTGAATGATGTGTGGACTCGATCATATACCTCCACCTCTTTATCTCATTTATTAAAATAACATAAATTGAATTATCATCGTTGATATATTAAAATAGACATGATTACATATGTAAATATCCTCTAACATGACTATCTAAATTTTTATAAAATATAGTGATAATATTTAAAAATAGTTCATATTTAGATGTGTGTGCTCCTCACATATGTCTCCCAATATTGGTGACCAACAAGGACCTAATAATTATGCTCACAATTTCATCTCTCTAATGTGCTCCAAATACTTCTACCCACCTCCCTATTTGGACCACTATAACTAGTGGCCCTTGTATACACAATATTTTTAAATTTATCATTTGCAAATGCTTTCTCTTGTAGTGGCTTATTAACACATTGATCTTCCTATGTGAATGTCTTAAAGGATGCACTGATAATGGTGTGGGAAAAGATCATGGAAATATATAATAGATGTTGATATTTTATCCTATTTACACCATTATTACTATTATATTAACCTCCTCAAAGTGTTTATGTGTCTACCTCTCAAGTATGTCATTTATCTAGATTTGCTAACTTCCATATATCCTACAGTATTATATTAGACAATACTATATTTTTAGTGCATTTTAACCTTTTTATACTACATCATCCAATAATTTATAGTTTTGATATCATATTATAACATTTTTATTGCATTGAACTTATCGATATCATTCTACGTCAGTTGACTCATTTCAACCATATCAACAAGGCCAATACCATCAACTTAGTCTTTAGGGTTGATTTTCGGTATTAGATAAGAATGTATAGGTTTCATATTTAATTCATATCATATCATATACACTTTATTCACTCTACTTTTACGTTCACTTCTACCCTATGTCCATTAGGGAGAGTTAGTGGCTTAGAATATTATCTTGAGGAGTCCTATCTTATGGTTTCATTGAATCCCAATAGGATGCCTCATTAGGAGTTATTATTTGAGGATATCTTAGGTATTTATCCAACCATTTGAGGTATTCAATCTAAAAAATTATCTTGAAAATATCTAATTGATCCAAGGGAGAGATTTAAGCATTGATGGGTCCACCCCAAGTTAAGTATATTTTCTCCCTATACTCTTTATTTTACTTAGTAAATTATAAGTTGTTTGTTGCTTTGTGAATATAGTATGTGTATCTTTAATTAGGCATTTATTGCATTGAACAAGCTGGTGTGGATACAATATGGATTACACTTTCCATAAGTAACTTTAGGTTACATATACCCCCATTTGGTTGACCATATCACCTTGCCTCTTAAAATAATTATAACCCATCCTTAGTTTAATCATTTATTATACAACCATATTATATATTTGTTGAGGTCTAGTGAGTGTTGCATCCTTGTTCCCTAGGCTTAGGATTTGGAACCCTTTCCTATTGGCATTTGCATTATAAGTAACCCTATATCAATTTTATATATATATATATATATATATATATATATATATATATATATATATATATATATATATATATATATATATATATATATATATATATATATATAATTTGATACTTAGCTAATCATCCAAGTATCACAAGCTCTATTTAATTGATCATATTTGAGTCATAGTCTATTGAGAGCAAGAGGATAGTTATAAGTCATCTTAGCACATACATACATTCTAGTGAAAGCAATATGAATCCTAACCCACACTAGGTTAGATTTTATTTAGATTTGTGCTTATTTTATATATATATATATATATATATATATATATATATATATATATATATATATATATATATATATCATTTGATTCTTACCTGATCGTCCAAGTATCACAAGCTCTATTTAATTGATCATATTTGAGTCATAGTCTATTGAGAGAAAGAGGAAAGTTATAAGTCATCTTAGCACATACATACATTATAGTGAAAGCAACATGAATCCTAACCCACACTAGGTTAGATTTTATTTAGATTTGTGCTTATTTTCATTGTTTACCATCACTTTGGCTTCACCATCATAAAATATTATGGTGAATATGATATGAATCTTATTTTACCTTAGGTTGGATAATTTACATGTGTTTTATTATTATATCTTATTAGAAAAATATTCCATACCATTAGCTCAACTACATATATGATTCCAATATAGTTTCATGTTTGTCTATGAATGGTATCAGCCAGTGTAATATGATTTTGTGTTTTCTAGACTTTATCAACTAGCTTAATACATTGTATGCATTTATACAATTATATTGGCTAGCCTGATATATTTTATGTCTTTCATTTTAGTTCATTAGATTAAAATTATATCAACCAATGTTATATCCTTCTATTTTCCTATTTAACTTCATTACATGTTTAAAATATAGTTTCTGATCTTTATTTTTCTTTTGTTTTATTTTACTTAAAAGATGTGTTTTGAAAATTTTAAAACTATATAGGAGTTGTTATTTTGGGCCAAGTGGTGATCTATTTTATTGACATTATGGTGTGATGGGTACTACCCAAATACTCAGGCCATTAAACAAAACTATACATGGAATTTAGTTTCTATATACCTCATGGTCTATCAAAAACACCTAAGGATTGATTTTTTTATTAAACTATCTATAATTAGTCATCCATTTGATTTTATAGTGTATTGACAAGTTGTTAGTCCTAGGAAGTTACTTTCAACATAACTCAGATATGGGATAGTGTGACCACAAGTATGGTGTAATCTTGTGTGGTTAGTTCCTTCATGACCATATTCATTGTATTAAAATTGGGATCAATATATATGAGATCCTACAAATCAATTATATCCTTTTAAAAAATATTCTTATCTTTTTTTCATATATTATATAGATAAATTTTAGTTTTATTTATTTAATGAATGTATTAGCTATCCCGATACCATTATATGTTAAGTTTTTAAATTTCATCACGTAGCATGATAAATTCATTATGTTTTTAAATTACATCAACTAGTAAAATATAATTATATGCATCTCCTTGATCACATGGCTATCCTGATACAATTTGACTATACCTTCCTTATGTACAATTTATCAAACAACATGATACCATTATTTATTATCATCATACTATATCAAATAACTCGATAAAGTATATTTTTTTAATTATAGTTATCAACTATATCGAATAGTATAATAATATATGATTTCAACTTTCCTATTTTAATTCTGCTAGTTGACCTAGTACAATTAAAATTTTATCTCCACTAAGGAGTACATTTTGCTTAATCCAAAGAGAAAAATAAATGATGTTTAATAGAAATAACCAAATCCTATAGAATAAATAAAGGCCATTTTACTTATAATATGATATAATACCAATATATAGGCATTTTTCATGTGATTTCAACTCAATTTAAGAGTTATGAACCACTCAAAAATCCTAGCACTATCCAATAATATTACCCACCTCGATACATGAGAGAGGTATAAGATGACTGTGAAATCAAGTATACTAATGAAATGATCATTTACCTTCATTAACATTTTAAACACAAGGGTCCAAGACACCATGGTGATTTATCATCTCATAATGGATCCCCATGTGGAAATTCCTCTTTCCCCTAGTATTAGAATGTTTACCAGACATGGGGTAATTCAACATGTGACTTCCTTATTCCCTTATTTTTAGTCCATGCCTAGTATTTATACTAACATGATAGGTTATTTATTTAATAAGTCAACACAAATACCCACATTAACATCAATTTTAACAACACATATTGATGTAGGATCTTGATGCCTACAACCTCTTACCTCATAAAATTGGCTCTGATTCCTGACTTGAATGAATTCAATGACCTATGACTTAGGCATTTATAGGTATTTTATTATATTTATACCCTCTCTCTCTCTCTCTCTCTCTCTCTCTCTCTCTCTCTCTCTCTCTCTCTCTCTCTCTCTCTCTCTCTCTCTCTCTCTCTCTCTCTCTCTCTCTCTCTCTCTCTCTCTCTCTCTCTCTCTCTCTCTCTCATATATATATTGACTAGGTACTTAGGCCTCTTATCAAACATCATATTCTTATCTAAATTAAAACATACACTCCTTCATGTATGTATATATTTTATTCATCTATTCACCATCCTCATGACCTCATACATAATGATCAATACCTCATTCTCCTTTGTCTCCTTATACTTGTATCTCTTTGTTGATATAAGCCCTTAGGATTAAAAGACTAAAACATGGATATATGGATATTGAATCATAATGGAGCTTCATATGGACACTAATTTTAATATTAATACCCCTCTACACATTCAATCTAGTGATTCAATATATAAACAAGAACTCTTGAACAATCTACCCCTTTATTAGGTCTATTTCTCTAGTAGCCCTATTTAGGCATAGATTTAGATGGTTTACCCAATATAGAGGGTTTTATTATGATATAAACATAGATTTATTTACCTTTTATCTTCTTATAGCTTCTTGTAAAATTTTAAGGCTCAAACCCTAAGGTAGATCTCTTAACTCAACACCCCTTTTTCCTAATTAGGTCTCTCCTAGGCCTAATCATGTTTAAGATCCCATAAAGTATGACCATGTACTATTTTAAAACCCAATACATCCCCTATAGCTATTTAAATAACAAAATATTCTAAATTTTTATGGAAATGGTATAATGGAATCTCTAGATATCAAGTTTTAAGATTGAAACCCTAGTTTTTGGTTACTCAGGCCTATAAGTGCTCGAGAGGGAAGAAAATGGGTTTAATTGAGTCCTAATTAAATTTAAGAAACTTTTATACATATAATATGTTTTTTAAAACTAACTTAACCTCATCCAATAGCTTTTATCTCTTAAACCATCAATAAAAGTCCACAAAATGCATATCTACATAATTTTAGGTTCTTTATAAAGGAATGTGTAATGAGAGTAATACTATGATTTCAATATTATCCTAAAATTATTTCAAATTTTAATTGGAATAAATGGATATTATTTATGAGGATTAAAATTTATACTTGTTCAAATAGAACTTGGCAATCTTCTAAAATAAGAAATTACCCTATTTTATTGGCTGTGTATAGACAAACTTCTTCAAGATTAGGCCATATTGTAGCTTCCAATTTATATCACAATAGATAAATTAAAATAACATAAAATATATATGAGGATTAGTTTTTATGACTTAATATCATGCATAATTATTCATAATAATCAACAAGGACTTGATAAGATGCAAATTCATTCAATTCTTGACAAAAACAATACATAAGATTACCATCTACAGTAGAACAAATTATTCTCCTCCATTTATAGATATATTATTGATATTTTCATACTATTTTTTTAATTTATATTATATTAATACCTTATACATCTCTCCACTACTTACTACTATAACACACTACTCTTCAATATGTATTTCTATTCTTCTCACTACTCATATTGCATACCAAACCATTATACATAGAAGTTTAAAAAGGGAGTTAGATTCCCTCCATTTTTATTTTCATTGAAACTATAAATTTTTCATATTAAATTTTATAATACCTACTAACCTACTACCACACACTCTAACTCCTACATGTATTTCATGCTTTATTACCCTGCTCAAACATGTAATATACTCTCATTTCTTGGCCAACCTAGCATGGGTGGCATTTACAAAACACTTACCTCTTACATGACATTTGTATATTTATTTATTGAAAGATAATACACCTTAATACACATTAATATGACCATATAAGACCATTATAAATCATTTACTAACATTGTATTATACACAAGACTCTAAAAGACCTCACAAGCTATTCTAAGAAATTCAAAATTTTAAATTCTTGATTTTGGTGGGAAAATGAAGAAAGCCTAGAAAATCATTATTTCAAAGACTCATAATGACTATAATTCAACCTAGGGGACCCTATAAGATCCCTTACACCCAAACAAGACCAAAAATGGTCACAATGAACTCTAAAACATATTTACATGATTTATTCCTTAGTGATGCTCTACATCATACTCCCCAAGTGGGGAAAATTTGAGATCCTAATAAAATATACCTTTTCCACATTATAAATTTATTTATAATTATTACTCATATGATCCTCTGAGCTTCTCTTTCTTCTTCTTCTCTTTTATTTTTTGTTTCTCCTCATTTGGTGCCTTTGTCTTTATCTCTTTTCCTTATCTAGTCTCTTTACACACTCACCTTTTATCTCCATGAGTTATTATAAATCATTTTCTACATCATATTTTATCTCATCCATCTATGATTTCTCTTCAACATTCTCTACCTCTAATGCATTATCCTCAATCTTCATTTTTTTAATCTTAACTTATAACGTTCTTCTACCTTTATCATTCTTGGTTCATACACACTTGGTTGTTCTTGCTTCTCAATAATGAATTATTCTTCATTTTAATTTTATAATTTATTTATATACCTATATTATTCTCTAATTATTAACAAAATATGATCCATATATCTTTAGATTCCTTCTCATGATATTCCACCTTCTCATGGTAAGTCAACTCACTTCCTTGCTTATCTTGTAATGGCATCTCATTATCAAATTTAGGATCATCATACAAAGAAAATAATTGGAAAATTATCACATTAATAAAATAATTCATACCTTAAAATAACTTATATTCAACATTTCCCATTGAATATGTCATGTTCTTACATAGTTCTTTCCTCCTTTGCTTGTTCTCTAGTTCACTTGCTTGTGTTTCTCATTCCATGAGACTTTGTTATTCTCCTCTTGGAATGATTATTAGGTTGGTTCTTGGTAAAAGTATTATATTTATAAACTCTCTCCAAGAAAACTTGTTGTAATTCCTTCCTTTAATATATTTAGGAATGATCTTGTCCTCCTTCCAACATGTATTATACTTCTAATCAACTCTTTTGTGAGGATCATGGTTATCTTCCTATTTACTTGTATCTATTATGAGATATAATTATTATATGATTATATTATCCATATGATCATGTAGATACTTATTTCCTTTCATCTCCATACCTAAAACATATTTTTTGGTACCTATCAAATGACTCTCATGAGAATTGCTAGTCTCTTTAAGGACCATCTTGTCCTTATTAGCCTTTCTTGATTCTAATTTTTTACTCCATGCCTCTATAGGATTATCCCATCTTCTTTAGTTCCCTATAATTTAATATGTACTATTTTATTATATTATGGGTTTCCAAAACTAGTTATTCAACCAACACATATCATTCTATGCCATGTTTGTTCATGGTTTTATACTTACCTTAGATTACAAATTAATTTGATTCTCCTTGTACCAATTATTATTCACCTTCTTGGTTTTAATTTATGTATTTATTATAATTTTATACCCTTATATGACCTAAAAATTTGTCTTATTGAAGTGTTTCCATAGGAAACATTCTCCTTGACTTGGACATCTTCGTTCCTATATCTTGTAATTTTGCCTCTTGTTCATTTATGATAGATTTCACCTTCTTCTCACTTGAATAAGGAACTCCAATAGGTTATCTTTAGATTATTGAACCAATTATTCCTAAATCAATTAATATTGCTCATTATTCTCTCTCAATTTTTTTACCTCATCTTGTCTTCAAAATCTATCTTCTTCTTGTGTCAAGCTAGAGACTCTTCCATTCTACAATTTAATGATTTTTTTCTTATAGTATTTATTTAAAATAGATTTATGATTTATGATTACAATTAATCATATTTTAAAAATATATAAAATATTCATAGATTTATATCATCTATTTAACAAGATATCAAAACTTGTAAAGAGAATCACACAAGTTTTTTATGGGGTTCGATAATAGTTTACATCCTCGGGTCCACTATAAATGTGATCGATACATTACTTAATAATTGGTTTTAAAAATATAAATAAATTACACCATAATTATGTTTTTAATTCAAAAATACCTCATCCATAAAAGTACCTCTTTTGTCAGAGAACTTATGACCTTTCCTTCTTTGAATTCTTGACTCTCCATAATAATTATCCTTTGATCAGGATTGTTGATCTTCTACTGAATTATTTATTCATGAATTTCAAAAAAAATTTGATTAGATCACAAAATATTATAAAATATTTGATAACTCTTTTATGAAATTCTCAATGTAATACCAATGTGCTGTTAAGTAATGTCTCGTGACCCCTTTATATATCTTTTAGGAATCCATGTTTCATGGGGGTCTTCTTTATCCATTGAGAGATAATCATGGGATTTAATTTATCCCCTTTACATGATATGTGGGAATAAAATTATCCATTTACAAGAAAAATGGGATTGAATATTATCCTGATTCTATATGGATTAAATATTATCCATATTTTAAATAGTTTTCACATACCCCTCATAATGGGAATTATATAAATTTATAATCTCTTTTAAAAAAAGACTTAAAAAATTTAAATGACATGTCCACCTTTAATTTGGTCACCTTGAATTTACTGTTCACCTTCTACATGGGAATTTATCATGGCTAAAATTAAATGGTAAGTGAATATTAAAATTTTTAATATTTTACCTTATCCTTCCAAGTGTCAATATATTATTGTGCCATTAATTGATTGGAGGTTGGTCTTTTACTTGTCACATGTGCATATTGACACAAAAAAATTTAAATGTGTCAATTTATATTTGTTCTATGTGTCCATGACACATCATCACATTATGTTGACTTTATCATAATTTAACTTGCCATAGCTTCTTCATATGAAATTTGTTTCATGAACCATAAATTACATCAAAAAGTTTTTGATGATCTCTTCGTATTAGAGAAGATTTGAAGATGACTTGAGACATTTATTTTTGTGACCTCCTTGGATGATATACACATAAAAACCTTCCCATTAAGAAGGCTTTTAGTCCTTAAGAGTCATTATCTCCTTGAGTCTATTAGTATTTTCCACAATTTCTTTACATACATCAACCAATCTCTTTCTACCAGTCTTTTTTTGACAATATGACTTTGCATGTTTTGTATCCCTATAAAGATAATTTTTTTGTAGTTAATTAGAGTTATTGAATATTAGGATAATTTGGTGTTATAATTGGTCACCAATCTTAAAATTTACCATTATAGGGTCTCCTTACTCATGCAATTTAGCTGATGGGTTTTGATAAGATATTATATCCCATCTTTTACAATGCCATACATATTTTATTCTATAGATAATGGTGAATTTATCAGAGACAAGTATGTTTTACCTAGGATAATTCCACTAAATCAAAGTGAAACCACATCTAAATCAACTTCATCTAGGAATTTCAAGGTAATTACAAACCCTAGTTTATGTGGTTTACTTATATATCGGTTAACAACATCATTTATCCCAACCAATGAATATGGTATGAAATGTGGCTTAGTTTTCAAACCTAGGGTTTCTACAACATCTTCAAAAATTAAATCCTTTTGATAATTTATATTAAAAATAACATCTATTTTTGAATGCTTAGAAATTATTCTTTTGAATAAATGTTGTTTACCTCTCTAGGGTGACAAATTTTTCACTATCAACTTATGCTTAACTATCATCTCCTTAATTATTATTTTTTAGGTTCTAATTGATGAGGATATGTCTTATAATTGACTAAATAATCTTTTAAAACCTTTTCATAAGGTTGTGGATGACTTTACTTTTATTTTTTCAACATTTGCCTCTTCACATTGAAGTAAAAACCAAACTTCATGTCTTCTTTAGGTAACTTTGATTCATCAATCTTCTTATTTTCTAACTTGACATATCTCTTAAGCATCCTTCTAGTCTTTTCTTTAGGATAATTATAAGATAAATTCAAGTATTTTCTCTTTTCATACATTGATAAGTCATCTAAATATGTCTCATTAGATTTAACTACTTCATCTTCTGAGAATGCTTCGTTCAATTCATTAGTGTGTTCTAACTTGCCTATTCCCATTGCTTCTCAATTGTATAAAAGCAATTACTTGATGATGTATGGAGTTATAACATAAATTATCCATAACATTCTTAATATATCCAGAAGAATTAATTTCATTTCTTTCATTTTCTAAATTTACATCTGAGTTAGAAGACACATTGATAATCAGACCATTGTTTACTTCTAGAATTACAATATTATTTTCATTAGGACTACCAAGAATATAATAATTAGATGAATCATTGATATAACCAAAAATTACCTTAGTTTTTTTACTAGTCCTGAACAAAATCTCATAGACATGATTCTTAGTCAACCAGATTCCATCTCTTATTATGGAGAACATTGCATTATGTGAGGCTAAGTAGATTCTCCCTAATATCAACTCCTCATTGTCTTAGGGTATTATACCCAAGACCAATTATTCAATGAATCATCCTACAACATATAAATACATTAGGCATTGATGTTTTATCTCACCAATGATGGTGCCATCAATATTGCCATACATATTCCATTGAGGTAGTGTAGTGGAGTTCAATATTAGGCACTACGCTAAGGCCTGATTAATGTAACTATCCCTAATGTTCTAGTCAAAGAATATCTTCATGAACTTTCCTTCTAAAATGGCTATAATATTCTACTTGTTGGTATATTTTGAATGTGGAATAATATTTGGTACGTATTTTAGAAGTATCTCTTAGATGAGTCTTTCATCTATTAATTTATGTCTAGGATAACTAGGCTTTGTAGATTCTTTAATATATGCCTTCCCCTTCACTTTGCATCTTTGCTAGTACTAGGATGGATATTTATGAGTGTCTTATTTCTAGCATTAAGTAGTATTGTGACCTTATTTTGAGTAGTATCCATAGACTTTTGACTCCACTCACATCCACATCTTTTGATGATGTTCTTGTTATAGTTCTACCTACAAAGCATCAATGCTCTATTGGAGCTTCTCTATTTACAAATCTTTTTTTCATTCTATAGTTTTTTGTCATTGTTCTTATGATTACAAGTATTGCATCAATGTAGTGATAATGGTATTCAACAACAACTGAAGTTGAGGTAATATTAGATCTATAGTATTCCATAAAATGTGAGTAAAATCACAATCACACTAAAACAAACTTAGCTATGATACTAAAATGATCCATATATAGTTTATCAATGTTTTTACTTATAAAACTATTATAAAAATGTATTTCCAATTTTTGATTATAAGTACTCATATTTTATGAATATATAAAATCTTCACAGAGTTATATCAACTATTTAACAAGATAGTAGAACTTGTAAAGAGAATCAAAGAAGAATAAAAAATAACAAAAAAGTTGTTTATATGGCTCAACAATAGTCTACATCCTTGGGTCTACTATAAGTATGACTGATCCATTAATGAGTAATTGGTGTGAAACATACTATTTAAGTACAATAAAAATTATGGATTAAATTCAAAAAATACCTTGTCCACAAAAGTACCTCTTTTAGTGAAGGACTTATGGCCTTTCCTTCTTTGAATTCTTGACTCTTCACAATAATTCTCCTTCTATCAGGATTGTTGATCTTCTATTGAATTATTCCTTCATGTATTTCCAAACAATTTCATTGGTTCACAAAAGCTTATCAAATCTTTGATTTTAAAAAATGCCTTACTGAAATTTTCAATGCAATACCAATGTGGTTTTCAATAATGTCTCATGACCCCTATATATACCTTTTAGGAATCCATGTTTCATGAGGGTCTTCCTTATCCTTTGAGAGATAATCATGGGATTTAATTTATCCCCTTTACATGATATATGGGAATATAATTATCCATTTAAAAGAATAATGGGATTGAATATCATCCCAATTTTATATGGATTAAATATTATCCATAATTTAAATGGTTTTCATGTATCCCTTGGAATGGGAATTAAATAAATTTATAATATCTTTAAAAAAAAGACTTAGTAAAATTAAATGTCATGTCCACCTTTAATTTTTTCACCTTGACTTTAATTTTCACCTTCAATGTGGACCTTTATCATGATTCAAAGTAAATGGTAACTGAATATAATTTTTTTTAATTTTTTACCTTATCCTACCAAGTGTTAATATATGATTGTGTCATTTGTTGATTGAAGGCTAGTCTTCTCTTGCCACATGTGCATATTACCATGTCAATATTTTTCCATGTGGAAACTCTTTTTTGGTCCATGTGTCCATGCCACATCATCACATTAGGTTAAATTTCCTATACTTTGACTTACCATAACTTCTGCATATGGACTCCATTTCACAAAATATAAATTACATCAGAAATATCTCAATGAGAGATTTGCATTGGAAAATATTTTCATATAACTTGATAAATTTATTTTTATGACCTCCCTAGATGATATCTAGATCACATATGATTTTATGCCTTGATTTTCATGGTTTTATACTTACCTTGGCTTGCAAATTGATTTGATTCTCCTTGTACCAAATTATTTTGTTCACTTTCTTGGTTATAATTTAGGGATTTATTCTATTTTTATATCCTTATATGATCTAAAACATTGTCTTATTGAATTTTTTCCACAGCTAATATTCTCCTTGGCTTTGACATCTTCTTTTCTCTATCTTGTATTTCTACCTCTTGTTCATTTATGACACCCTTCACCTTCTTTTCACCTTGAATAAGGAAATACAATAGGTTATCTTTATATTATTGCACCAATGCTTCCCACATCAACTCCTCTTAATAATTTTACTCTCTCAAAGTTTTTACCTCATCTTGTCTTTGAACTTTTCTTGTGTTAATCTAGACACTCTTCCATTCTACAATTCAGCTTGTCTACCCTATTATTCTATGATGTATACTAAATTATCTATCACTATTTATTTCTCTTGATACTCCATTATCTCATGCCTAATGTGCACCTCTCCATATAATATTCTAGGATATATTTAGTTCTCTTCTTCATCCTTTATGGCATGGTCCAAAGCCATCAATTCTTCTTGTAATTGACCCTAGCTGTAATAAATGAATGGTTGGTCATGTTGTTCTCCTAAAAAAATTTGTCTCCTACATAATATTATTCAAAATAATCTATATTCTTTTCAAGGATCATCATATTATAATTAATCACAAAAAAACTCTTAACTTTTACCTATTTGATTTCTTCATGCAATACAACTTCTAAATGTTGACCTTCATACCTCTTATCTCTATCTTCTTGAAATAATAATTATTATTTAATGTCTTTCATGAGGCATACTCTACACATGGATGTCAAATCAACCTCCTCTTCCACATAAGCATGTTATCCATTCTTTTTCTCCTTTATAGTTTTAATCTTTATGTCTTTAACATGGACTTCATCATTATTCACTCTTATACATGCATTCATACATAACAAGAAATAATTATATTTAATTATTTAAGGCTTTATTTCCTCCACCTTCTCCTTCTTATGTTGCTTTGTCTCTATGACTAATTCCTTTTACACAAGGTGCTTTTTACCTCCCCCATGTTCATATCTCATGAGCTTCTTCAACTCTTCTTTTAGTTGCCTACATAACAACTTATTCTTATTCTCATTGTCTCTCATGAAAATATTCCTCCTTTTCTCCATGATTATCCTTATATAACACTTAAACTTATTCTTATTCATAACCTAGTCATACCATTTGATTTACTCTTCTTGCATTATCTCATCTAATAACTTTATCCTCTTTAACATTTTGTATTTTTCACTCATCTCTTCTTCAAAATATAACCCTCTTCTCTTTGGGTCTTCATTATTCTTTATTTCCTTATGGTAGTCTAACTCTACCAATCCCTTCTTCTCATTTACATTCTATATCTTCATCTTCACTTGTACAAGTATTTTTCACCTTCTAACTATGGCTCTCACTTAAAGTCTCTTTCCTCTACCTTGAGCTTTTGCTAGATCTTTTATTAGGGATTTTCTACTTCAAATTTTAAAATTTCTCTCATATTTTAATCTTGAAAATTATCTTCATGAAATATCCAACAATATCACATAAAAACATTCAATAATCCTAAAAAAACAACCTATAATATTCAAAATCATAATTTATACCAAGAGCTTACCTAATATAATACCACTTTATATAGGGGTTTGATGCCTAAAACCTTGTACCTAATAAAATTGGATCTGATCATTGATATTAATACTTTCAATGACATCTAACTTGGTTTACCTCTATAGGTATTTTTTTATATTTATAATCTTTCTCTCATTTATCTTAACTAGGAACCTAAGCCTATTATCAAAGATAGTCTTCTTGTCTCTATTAATAAATTCAATCCATGTATGTCTACATTATCTTCATCTAGTCATCATCCTCATGACCTCATACATAATGATAAAAAAACTCACTCTCCCATCTCTCCTCATACTTGTCTCTCTTTGTTGTTATAAGTACTTAGGCTAAAAAGCCTTAAACATGGATCTATGGATCTTTAATACAAAAATAATATTCATATGGTAATTTTTATATATATTATGAAACCCACACACATTCAATCTGATGATTCAATCTACAAACAAGGACTCTTGGACAATTTCCCCCTTTGTTCATTAGGTCTATATCTCTAGTAGCATTGTTTAAGCATAAATTTAGATGGTTTACCTAATACATAGGGTTTAATGATGATATAAACATATATTTAGATACATTTTATCTTCTTATATCTTCTCCTCAATTTTCAAGGCTCAAATCCCAAGGTATATCTCTTAACTCAACACCCCTTTTTCCTAAGCAAGTCTCACCTAGGCCTAATCACTCACATAATGCAATAACCTATACATTAAATTAAATTAATAACCTAATACCTCATTCATACTATACATATGGTTATATAACATAATATTCCAAATTTTAAATGAAATGGTATGGTGGAATCTCTAGATATTCAAGTTTTAAGATTAAAACCCTAGTTTTGGTTATTCAGGCCTATAAGTGCGTGAGAGGGAATAAAATAAGTTTAAATGAATATTATTAAACTTTAATAAACTATTATGCCTAAAAATATGTATATCCAAATTCCCTTCACCTTATCCAATAGGTTTTAACTCTTAAATAATTAACAAAAGTCCATAAAATGCATAACTACAAAATTGAGGGTTCCTTATAGAGCACTGTGTAATTGGAGTGATACTATGATTTAAATATTATATCCTAATAGTAATTCAAATTTTATTTGGAAAAAATGGATATTATTTATTAGGATAAAAATGTATACTGGTTCAAATACAACTTGGCAATCTTTCAAAACTAGAAATTACCCTATTTTATTGATTGTGTATGCACATACTTCTTCAAGATTAGACCATATTGTAGCTTCCACGTTATATCACAAGATATAAATTGGAATAAAATAAAATATATATTATTAATAGTGTTTATGACTTAATACCATGCATAAATATTCATAATAATCAATAAGGACTTGATAAGATGTGAATTCATTCAATTCTCGACAAAAACAATACATATGATTACCATCTACAAAAAAATAGAGTATTATCCTCCATTTATTGATCTATTTTTTATATTTTCATATTATTATTTTAATTTATCTTCTAATACTCCATTATATATATCTATAATACTTACTACTTCAACACACTACTCTCTGATATGCATTTTTATTCTTCACACTACTCATATTACACACTAAACCATTATACACAAAAGTTTACAAAAGGAGGTAGAGTTTCTCCATTTTTTATTTTTATTTACAATATACCTATATATTATAATAGGTTATTATCCTTAATAATATAATATTACACAATCTAACTATTATATCCATTTCATGTTTTTTTATCCCTCTCAAACATGTAATATACTCTCATTTTGTGGCCAACCCAACATGGGTGGCAGTTACAAAACACATTGTTCTTGAATCACATTGTTATATGTATTTATGAAATTATAATATAACTTAATAAACCTTAATTTTACCATATATTACCATTATAAATTATTTAATAACATTTTATTACACACAAGACTCCAAAACACCCCACAATCTAGTCTAAGAAATTCAAATTT
This sequence comes from Torreya grandis, assembly GCA_037957365.1. Classification (NCBI taxonomy): domain Eukaryota; kingdom Viridiplantae; phylum Streptophyta; class Pinopsida; order Cupressales; family Taxaceae; genus Torreya; species Torreya grandis. The sequence goes on from JARHVA010002368.1 coordinate 822,686, forward strand.
TTAAATCCTTGATTTTGGCATGAAAATGAAGAATGCCTAGAAACACACTAGTTAAAAGACTCTTAATTACTCTAATGAATCCTATGGGTCCTTATAATACCCATCACACCCAACCAAGACCAAAAATTATCACAATGACCTCTAAAACATATTTACATGCTTTATTCCTTAGTGATGCTCTGCATCACATCGACTAAATACAAGCAAGCTAACCAAAATTATCGTGGTGCTCAAAACATCATGATACAACCCATGAGATAATTATCTATATTTAAATATATTAATAATCATTTTATTATTCAAATTAAAAATAATTTTTTTCAAAAGTACAATCATACTCAAAAACCTTAGGGAGTAGTGAAAAATCCAAATGCCCCTTGCCTCCTCTTTAGATATGCTCATGGAAATATCATTTTGAATCCTACCTTTCAAAATAAAGTCATTAAAAATATTCAAAAATAAACATTGGATCATCAAATTTAAAACATATACATAGTTGGGATCAATTTTTCAATCACCTATAATGGATCCATAGATCTCAATTTTCATTTGAAATCATTTTGAAATATATGTAAATATTAGATTAAGATTAACACCTTTATGGATACCAATCTACTAGACAAAACCTTTTCCAATGATATTTTAGATTTTTATAACCAAATCAAGATCAAATCTATCTCTAGATTATAAGTCTTAATTAATTCATTAGTTTTTTAATTTAAAATTAATTATCTACTTAAAAATAGTTTAGCTCACTTCATTACTTACAAACCAGTAGAATTGAATACTACCAAACCTTCATCAAACATTGGAAAGACTTACCTACAAAATCTAAGAATAACATGTCAGATGACAAGCTATTCCAATTATTCACCAATTATATTCATCTTAAATTTCAATATTGATTTATTATTCTCTCCAAAATAATTCAAAGAAGCCTTTGATCAATATTAAAAATAATACTTATTCATAAGACAATTTGAGCCTTCCTAGTCCAAACCTAGAACTTGTGTACTTATGAAGTCTTAAATAAAAAGTTATAGATGATGATATCTTAGACACATACAATTCAAAAATAACCATCAATTATATTTTACTTAGAGATTCCAATGAAGATACACTATATAAACCTATCAAGGGAAGTGCCTTCCAACCTCCTCCTTCTTCTTCCTAAGTTAACATTTCTAAAGTTCATCACCCTCTTCCCCTAGATAAGATTAGGAAATGCATTCTTAAACCCTCACCTAGAGAATTTTATACCTCTCAACCTAGTGATCATTATTATTAACCTCATAAATTATTTTAGTTCCATGCAAATTGGGAACACTCCCATGAGACATGTAAATCACTTAAGCACCTAGATTTCAAATTCATTCTTAGTTCAAACTATGATCATGAATCTATGATCTAAGAGTGAAAATAGGATTATGTCAAGGTATAAAAATCTCATGACTAAAAAGTTAGGTGTGAATATATTTACCAAGATAATTATCACCTTTATATATACTCAATTTGTATGCAATCAAAAATGCATCATGCCTATAAATCAAGTCTAACTCAGAGAAGATATATCATATCATACACTTCCGATTGGGGACAGATATATTAAGCAATAAAATGAATAATATGGGGATCCTCTAGACCCAATTACGGGATATATTATAGAAATAAACTATGCTAGGGAAAGTTCCAAAGCCTCCAGTCGAGTAAAATCATGCAATAACCTTAAGGGAGGCATGTGATTTATTTTCTCCAAACTAATAACAACTAAAGCAAATCTAATCTAGTGCTCACAAAAACTTATGGCACAATATGAGAGGTTAGTGTAAAAATAAAACATGCATAAGAGAATCTCAATTACGTTACTTATGAGTAAGACCCTAATACATGGAATAAAGAGAGCAATATTATTGGAAGACAATACTTATGCTAGTTCTATCTACTAAAGAGAGGAGCAAAGTTAGAGAATACTTACCTAAATGATGAACCCATTGAGACTCAATATCTCCCTTGGCCGAAGGGGCTATACAATGCATTGTGTTGGTTTTTAAGGATCACTAAGAAAGTCTAAATCATCCAATACTTATCCACAAGACTAGTTATCCAAGTAGAAACCCTAAGCTAAGACTCCTCAAGTATAATAGTAGAAGATCAGATTATAAATAAGTGTAAGAAAATAATAAATATTGATTGCATATAAAATAATGATAAAATGATCACGTGTATATAGGTGGATTTGACCCTAAACCCTTCAAAAAATCATTACCAATAGGGTCAACCCCATCAACCTAGTATAATTTTAGATAATTATTCATTAGGTCATGAGCTAGGTTGACCAAGAGCTAAACTAGTTCCTAAGTGAAAATCACCCAAAATTATACAGGGTTGACCTAGTCAACCTAGTACATCTTAATGACAAAAGGGACTTAATGTCAGGAAAAGAGGGATGTAAAGTGGAAAAGACTAGAGGAGTTTGAAAATTAGGAGTAATAACTTAGGTAATTATTTTAGGAGCCAGTTGGATTGGTAATAATGTGGAAATAAGGGAAAATAATGTTGCAAAGCACCAATGGTCTGCCCACCCCTTTCTTAGTGCACCCTTTAAGGTGTGCACTTAGAGAGATTGATTATTAACTAGTTCATGAAAGATGTAATGCATCATTATTTAATAAAATTTGAAAATATTATGTATACATATGCCCTACTCTAATCAATTCATGTGTCACTAAGGTGAGACAAGGGATGGTGCTTCGAGAAAGAACATAAGAGCACATAACATTGATGCTAAAAAAAGTTGTAGTATTTTAAAGCATAGAACTAAAAGTAAATTATTGAAAGGGAAATAACTAAAAATTAAACATGATGTGTACCTTGACTTACCTTTATAATTGGATGGTTTTCTACTGTGTTATTAGTTCTTATTGTGTAGGGTACAAACATGAATTTTGGCAAACCCAAGAATACAAAACTAAAGAGAAAATATACATATGCAAGAAAGCCAAGATAATTGGTGCTATGAGGATGGGATGTAATTATAAATTTGTAAATTTGGAGTGATAAGTGTTATGTTAGACTAAATGACCAAGTAAAAAACAAGATTAAATCAGGTAACCAAAAATTCAAGGCTACTAAATATTAAAAAACTCAAACAAGTAAACCTTAAGTAAGAAAGGAAAACCCACCAATTCAAACTAAGGATACATGTCAATAAGGATTGTAATTAAATAGTGATGTGAAAGAAGTAACATAATGGTAAAAAAAAAATTATGAGTGAGAAGTAAAAATCCTTATCTCACATAATAATGGAGAAAGGTGCATAAAAATGGAAAATAACATTATTGAGTGAGAAGTAATATGCCAACCTCATGCAATAATGAAAAAAGGTACAAACTCAAGTGTCCATAATATAAGGGTAGTAAAATAAATGATAAATGGTAAAAGGAAGCAAAACAAGTCTAGGAATGTAGTTCTATGGTATGAATAATGTAATCCATAGTTAATCAAACATATTATTTTGCTTTTGAGGATAGATAAAACTGAAACAAAGTAGTTCTAGCATGTTATTAAGATGTGAAAAAGAAAAAAAAAGAAGGAAAAATAGATTTGGAATCACAATTTGTCTATCAAGGGGGGAAATGAAATGGGTAGAGGGGAGAATTAAGTAAAAACCAAGGTAGAGGAACCCTTTATCAAAGTTAAGACACTTAAATTAGGTTTTTCAAAATAAGAGGAATTTCAACCTTAAGGACTCTAAAGAACTTCTATTAGCCACACAAGTCTTATGTCAACAAATGAAGTATATGGATCATCCCATGAAGGTTATATGCATGAAAAGTGAAATGGACCTACCTTCCTAAAACATGTTCCTCATTCTTCAAGACCCCTTATAGAGTTGTCGATCTACTATGAAGATTGGGTACTTGAGTGAGAAATTAGGTATCACCATAGATTTTTTTGAATTCTCATATTCCAATCTACTAGCCTACTATACCCCAATGGACCTTGGCTATATGTGAGGACAATTGTGGAGTTTGAGATTTGATTAGAGATAGCAGATGTGATTTTAATCACATATTTTGGTGTGATTTTAACTTTTGAGATTTTTATGTTGCCTTTATATATATCATTACCTTTTGTTTCAAATGATTTGGCTTTTAAATTTCTTGATGCCTTTTTCTTATTCCTCTTTTATACATATTTGGAAAACCAAACATGGGTGCTAAAGATGAATTTAATTTGAATACTTTGGACTTGGTTACTAAGAGAGATAACTTTAGAGAGCATGGTTGCTAAGAGTCTCATAAATATATGTAAAATAAAAATGCTATATTGACTTGGACCTTGTTTTATCCACTATGGAATGAAAGGAAATGAAATCAAAAGGAATGACACATGGAATAATTTAAAGTAATTTAAATCAAAAAAATGTGATAAAGGGTGAAAAAGGGATAAAATGATAGTAAATTATGATTCCTTATCATAAGAATGAGGGAAATGGAAGAAAACATGCTAACATAGATTGTTGTGCGAATTCCATCTACTAAAAGAATCAAAACCTAAAGATGATAACAAAGATTAAAAACATATTCTAGAAAAGAAATGATAAGATGATAATTTTATGAGGAAGGCCAAGTCATATCTACGGTCTTATACTATAAATGATAAAATAGAAACCCAAGGGGATGTAAAAAATCATGTGAAAAATAAATAAGGAGAAGAAAAATATGGTATTTCTGAGGAAGGCCAAATCCTATCCATGGTCTTACAATGAAACTCACAAAATAAAAACCCGAGGGGTGTAGAAAGTGTGTAAAAAGAATATGAAAATAAAGAATACTATAGTACATCATGGGGAAGACTAGGTCCTATCCATGATTTTATAATTTAACTCATGAGAGAAAGGGGAACCAAAAGACCAAAAAGGAAGGACTAAAATTTTGTGAAAAGAGAGAAATGCTATAGAGGAAAAGACCTATGTAAGTAACCTACAAAAAGTGTTAGATAGATAGATTATATAAAACATGAAAAGAATGGAAGTATCTTCCACTAATGGCTATATCAATGATGATCATGTGAGAGACAAGGATTTGTGTCTCAATATTTTTCTTAAATTTGAATTAGTTTGGTGGCATGCTAGGTAGAATAAGAGTGGGTATAAAAAGATGCCCCAAAGGGTAAGTGGATGTAGGGATGGGCATCTAAAGATGCCTTAGAGTCTAAAATGATATGTGGGTGGGCATTGTTAGATGCCCCAGAGGCTAGATAAATGTGTGGATGGGCATCGCAAGATACCTCAATAACTAAATATAGGAAGAAAAGATAGGAAAAGATAAGAACTAAAGAAAACCCCATATAGTGTATAAATGGATTCATTTTTTATAAGAAGATTCTGATAGGATACTTCATGATGATTTGAGAGGAATAAATAGAATGTTAAGAAGAAGAAATAGAGAACTAGATTGGCAAATAGAAAATGTACAGAGTTGACTAGGTCAACTTAGTAAAAAAATAGGGTCTAAAAATTGTACAAAGTTGATAGGATCAACCTAGTATAAAAAATAGGGTCTAAAAAATTATATAGAGCTGAGAAGGTCAACATAGTATAGAAGATAAGGTTTGGATATTATATAGAGTCAATAAGGTCAACCTAGTATAGTAGGTAAGGGAAAAATAGACAATCTATAAGAGATTGTGTTGATAGGAATGACTGTGTACTAAAATTGTAAATTTTTTGCAAGTATTTTGACAACAAGAAATGAAAAGAAACACATAATCAATTAGGTCAATGAGGTTTGTCCAATTAAAGCACACAACACAAAACCTTACACCAATGCTAGCTAATGCAAGTTTTTATAATACAACATACAAATGAGCAAAGAGCAAGCAATCAACTTGGAAAGTAAAATCTAACTAAGTGGTCATATTGAATATTGTTAGATTATTATAATATTATTTTTAGATGTGATTAAAAGTTGGTTTTAAAGAAGGATCTAGAAAGTAATATAAAGATGGTTTCATGACATTTGGGTTGAAAGGGATCTATATTGGCAATGGTACTGACTTAGTAATAGGGCCTACCCCCTCACTTCATACACTAAAATGATAAGGGTATCAATTTCTTAGACAAAATATACCATTAATCACATGTTTATATTTAGCCAAAAAACCAAGTCAACTTTCCCTTTGGTGATGAAATCTAAATAGTAGGTTTTGGGTAGACAATTATTAAAATGTCTTTTACAATTTTGTGATTTGGTAGTGTGTGCATAAAAGATAAAATAGTGAAACTTAATAATATATTTAAAACCACCTATTTAGACTATGTGATCTATTTTAAGTATGAAAATAATAAAAAATGAAAGTGTGAGCTAATTACTAGTATATAAGTGTTAATTATAACTTTAAAACATAGTATAGTGTTGATTCAGTTGATAGTGTATGTAGAGAATACAAAATAGGGTTGACATTGTCACCCTTGTACTATGTAAGCAAAGGTATGAAAATAAACTACGTCGATAGAGTCAACCTAGCTTTCTAGATAAAACATAGAATACATAACTATGTCAATAGGGTCGACCTAATTAATTGTATAGGGGAAGTTTTAAAGACTCAAACTATGAAAATATAACTATAAAAAATGCTAGAAATGAAAAAGAAAGATGAAAAGGAGCCTTGGTGGTTTGGAGGATGCAGAGGAAAATAAAATTTCTATTGAAGTACCTTGATTTATAATTATAAATTTTGATAACTTTGTCGACTAAGTCAATCTAGCTTTATATAAACCTACTACTTATAGCCTAAAAATGTATAGGGTCAGCTGGGTCAACCTAGTATGATGAACTAGATGCCTAAAAATGTATAAGGTCAACTAGGTTGACCTAATATCCTAAACCTATCAAAGAAACCTGCATAGATATAATAGAGTTATATTGATGTGATTGTGTGTTGAACCTATGCATAAAAGTTAGAACTATGTTGATATAGTTGACCCAGTATCATAAATATATGGTAATGAAAATGATAAAATAATTAAATAAGTGAAATGAAAAATTGTAAGGTTTAGATTCATGTTAGGTTCATGAGAATGTATGTAATTAGAAATGAATCATGTTTATAAATCAATCTTAACTCAGAGAAGATAGATTATACAATACACTTCTGATTTGGGACACATTTATTAAGTGGAAACATGACCAATATGGGGATCTTCTATACTTGATTAGGGAATCTCTTACCATAATACACTATGATAGTGAGGGTTCCAAAGCCTTCAGTCAATCATAATCACACAATAACCCTAAGGGAGTTACATGTTTTATATTCACCAAACTAATAACAAGTAAAGAAAATCTAATCTAGTGCTCACCAAAGCTTGTGGCACAATATGAGAGGTTATTAAACAATAAAAACATGAATAGGAGAATATTAATTAAGTTATATATGATTAAGATGCTAATACATGTAATAAAGAAAGTAATATTATTTGAACCCAATACTTATGCTACTTTTATCTACTAAAGAGAAGAGCAATGTTAGAGAATACTTACCTGAATGATGAACCCAATGAGACTCAATCTCTCCCTTGACAAAAAGGGATTCACAAGAATTTGTTGTGGTTTTTGAGAATCCCTAAGAAAGGGCAAAGCATCCAAGACTTATCCACAAGTTTATATTCTCTAAGTAGAAACCCTAAGCTAAGACTCCTCAAATAGAATGGTGGAAGAGTAGATTACAAAGAAGCACAAGAAAATAATAACTCTTGATTGAATATGAAATAATGATGAAATGATATTGTATATATAGGTGGATTTGACCCTAAACCCTTATAAAAATCTTGGCCTATAGGTTTGATTCAGTCGACCTAGCATAATTTTAGATAATTATTCAATAGTTCATGAGCTAGGTTGGCCAAGATCCAAACTAGTTCTTAAGTAAAAGTCACCCAAAAATATACAAGGTTGACCTAGTCAACCAAGTATAGTTGACTAACAAAAGGGACTTAAGGTGAGGAAAAAAGGGATGAAAAGTGGAAAAGACTGGAGGAGTGTGGAAAGAAGAAGTAATAGCTTAGGTAATGGTTTTAGGAGCTAGATGGATTGGTAATAATGTGGAAATAAGGGACAATAATCCTAAAAATCACCAATGGTCTACCCACCACTTTCCTAGTGCACCTTTTAAGGTGTGCACTCAAAAATATTGAGTCTTGATGAGTTTTTTCAAGATGTAAAGCATAGATATTTGGTAAAAATTGAAAATAATATTTATATACAAAATCTACTTGCTAACTATAATAAAAATCAACAACCAAACAATAAAAATTAGTCTCCGACCACCAATGTTATTGAAACCATAGTTAACTCACATTATTCTAATGATGTGGAAAAATTGATCAATATAAATAACATGAAGCACATAGTATCATACATTGATCCTTATCTTCATCAGACTCATATTACTTATCATGTTTATATAATAATTATGGATAATATTTTACCTCATTTTATAAATATTGATCTTGATGAAATTATTACATCCATTATTCTAGATTTCTTAAACATACTATCTAACATGATAAAATTTTAATCCTTTAAATTTTTTCCATAAATCATGGTATAATTTCTTATATTCCAAACTTAAATCAACCTGATGTAATATATTTGTACATCATTTTCTAATTCAACTATATTTGCCAACCTGGTATGGTATTTTATCAGTCTATTTAAACACACTACATCAACCAACCTGATATAATATATTTACTTGCCTAATTATTTTTATATTATACTATCCTAGATGATATATTAAATTTTTACCTATCATTCTAATGTTACTATAACAACCTACTTGGCATAGTCTAACTCTTATGTTTCTATGTAACCAACAATATTGGCCCAACTTGATACTACTAGCTTAACTTATCCTAGCTATATCAACCAAGATAAGACCACACAATTTAATTTCTTCTCAATTTTAGTCTAGATAAACTCTTTCCTTAGTTAATATGGTTTATAATTCCATCCCTCTTTTGCATTCGTATCCAACTCATGTAAGATTTGATGAATGGGACACCATAGAAGAAATTTATATTTCCCTTCTAAAATTCCATTTCTTTTTATCAAAAGGACTTATTCACATCATGATAACCCATTGATGTATATTTTATTTGAAATAAACATTCCTTGACCACCACTTATGGGCAAAAAAATATCTTTCTTGGATCTGAGGATAATACTTTATAATAATGTGAAGAAATTTCTATCCAAGTTGACAAAAATTTGAATGCTTCTCTTTCACTAAAACTTTATATCATATATTTATGATCCCTGATGAAATATTACTTCATGTAAATGATCCTCATTTTTCATTAGTGTCTAATTTGGTGATATTTTAGTCAAACATACCTTGATTGATGAAGCATTTAACACTTGTGTCAACTCCCTTGATTTAATTGAATCCCTTGGATATTGTGAACATAATATTAAGTATACCCAAATCACATGCCAAGGATATAATAAAATGAAAATACCTCCCCTAAAATGCATTTTTATTCTTATCATTGTCCCACCCATCATGAAAATAATTAAGTTTAAAATATTTAACTTTCTTTTATCATATAAAATCTTGCTTGGTCACCCGTGGACTCATCACATGAGGTCAGTGGCCTCCTTTGTATCCTAGTATGTCAAGTGTCCTAAGGGTGTTATATAAAATATTCAAGGTGATAGTAACCCTTATAATTTAAAATGAAATCAAGATTTTTTTTTTTAAAAATCCGTACCCTTAAACTCTTTCCTAACATTCACTTCTTTGAATACCAACACTTTAACTATCCCATCTCAAATCTAACCAAGGTTATAATAAATATCACAAAATTTTGGTAAATATCCAACTTAATATCTTAAATTACGATGAATATGATCCCAATGAGATCATAATTAGATAAAATCCCTAGACCTTCCTTATAGTCTCATATATTAGTTTCCTCCTCTATGACCTTGTTATTGAAATAAACAAACAAAAAAGTTTCAAACTCCTATGGTCATTCCTAAGAAATGTACTTCCCACTCTTCTTATAGTGACATAATGGCCAAATACATTGACATATATATTAATAATCCAAACTAAAATGATGTATATTCCATAAATTACCCATACTAATTTGGTTATGCCCAAGATAAAGATGCAAAGGTTTATTTTTTATCATTATTCCCTTTAGCATTCCTATGAACAATCAATATCTTCTTATGGTCTTAACTTAATTGACACAGTTTTATTTCCTTCTAGGATACCTAAAACTTATCATCATTTGGTTGATGTCCATAGGTTCAATATGGATTGCATTATATAGTATACCATGAATACCTCTATTGTTACTTCTAATCATATCTGTAGCATGCTCAATTATCATGCCCTGATTGGACCATACTAATTTTCTAGTATTTGATCCTTCAAGTGTGATTCTTCCCAATATGTTGTCCATATTTATTTATATTTCATCAAGATTGACTCCTAAAATATTACTAGTGCCTTTATTTATATTCATAGAGTCTATGGTAACTCTATCCATAACTTTTGAGTGTACTAGATATATTAAGTATAATCATGTTCTAGAGTCTAACACTATTTATTTCGATAATGATGACTTATTTGATGAGATTCCATATAGACACCACTATAATTATCCACACCCACCCACCTAAAGAGATGAAACACACTATGAGTTTAATAAGATAATATATCATTTAGCAGATGATTGTTGAGCATACTAGATATCTCTAGCATAAAATAAGCTACAAGGCATAGTTCTCACCAAAGATAGTTGGCCACCTTGGTATGATAATCCTAAGAATTCTTATTGTTTCCATGGGATGAACATGAATTATTTTACTCACCTCTAATCTCTTTTATATTATCTATATTCTCTTCACCTTGTAGTAGATTAATATTATATTGTTTTAAAAATGTCATAGATAAATATTACAATAAATTATATTCCAAAAAAGGGGATTGGGATTGTATTTGGAATCAGTGTACTAAACACTTTTAAAATATGTGTATATCTCTCCAAAAAAATATTCAATAATTTATGATTACCTCACCTCATATCTCACAATAGTATTCACATGGTTCTCATAGGACAAAGGCACAACCTTTCCTAGATGAAAATCCATGTATTATATTAGAGGATAAATGTGACTTACAGTCACAACTTGTATTTAATATTCTTCCCAAGAGTTTTTATAACATCCTTATTCCAATCTGTATACTTTCTACATATAACTCATATGGTAGATAATCATAGCATGAGTTTCAAAGAGAGTAGAGGAGACCATGATTAGAGATAAATACCAGTTTTAATATGACTTATTATATTAAACACACCTCACCTTGGATTTTTCTTTGAAAAGTGGTGACCCCCTTTATTTTGGAGGACTTATATGCTATTTGGGTATGTATGTTTTTGTACAAGTTCTCATTATCTTTAAAATCTTGGTATTTTTGACATTGAATCATTATGTGGTCCACCTATTTTCCATTTAAAAGTATTTAGTCAAACTAATATATTAATGGAAATTTGGGAAGAATTGATATGTATAATAGGTATTTATATTGGCTTATTCAGTTTCTTTCATTTAGAAGACTTTTTATTTTGATACTTTTGGTATTAAAAATGTTTTGGTTCTTTGGATGCATAGTCTTCCACAACTTTCTCATTGGCAACTTGGTCTTTGGAAACTATTTTTTTGAGAGATTTATTTTGGTGAATTTTCTTTGGATCATTCATTTTGGTCAGTAACTTGGCCTTCAAGTAATTAATCTTTGGAAACTTAGTCTTTAACAACCTAATCTTTGACAACTTATTAATTGGCAACTTTTTTTCAAAAAATTTGGTCTTTGGAAGGTTTTAATTCTTTGAATACTTTCTCTTCATTATCTCGCATTAAAAATATTTTTTTTATATCCTTTCTCTATGGTGACTTCTTCCCAAATGAAAATATTTTTGAAGAGTACATAGTCTCCAAGAACTATTTCTTTGATGACATTTAGATATTTTTTCTAAATGAATGTCTCCATAGAGTATTTTGATTTTTGGGGTCTTTCATGAAGAATACTAGGCTCACCATATCATACTATTAGGACAAAAGGCAAATATTGACTCCCCAAACTAAACCATATAGTGATAAGTGTCAAAATAAGAAAAACATCCTACATGGCATGTACACTAAGACTAGGTGGTCAATTTTGAATTAAATGAGGATTATGAGCTTATAGATGTTGGTGATTAATGGTGCATGAACTGAAATGAATGTATAAAGTTATAACATTTAGTGCATCTCATTTGATGTTTTAGAGTTTTATTTAACATATTCTTATGCAATCTCAAAAACCCTCACTATTCTAGAATGACTTACAATGCATATAATTTAATTTTTACACTACCATTTTTGAAAGTTTGAATCATACCTTCATCCATAAAAAATAATGCCATATTTATCTAGGGCATATAATTTAGCCTTAACACCATCTAGGTTTTCCATCAAAGACTTCACTAAATATTTAGACATGATTTTTTATGCAACTATGTTTAATGGCCTCCATGCTAAGTAATCAACACTATGGGAGGTCATAGAGAACATTGATTAATGTCATTAGAAAAGGATATCTTGGCCAAGGATAAATAACTTACAGTTGATCTATTTCCATTCAAATGATAGTCACTTCACTATATATCCACCAAATCATAAGTCATGTCATGCATTGACTTACTATGAAGCATGTTCTTTGAAGGTAGAATTATAAATAGTGGATATATGCACTAACATAATTATGGCACAGATATATGGATATGTAGTCATGAGGTAATTAAGTCTCTCCATTACATATGTTATATTTTACTTACATATTATAGTTAATTGGAAGAAAAATAATAATGTGGAGTGAACATTAGGGTAGTGGTTACTCCTAGATGGGATTTTCATTGTGAAAAAAGCATTCCAAAAATCAAGTCCCTATCACTTGATTCAAGATGGGAATTTTTAAAGGCAAGGCATTATTAAAACAACTCTTTAGCCACCTAGGTATCCACTTCTTTCATCTATAATGGGTACCCTCACTGTACCTACTCATTACCTCAAAGTGCACCTATGCATTGGGGGAGGTTATCAGTACCCATCTGTATGAAAAAAATTTATACAAGGAGAAGAGGTCCCAAGGGGTAAATTTTTTTATGATTTCATACATTTTAGATGTATACATGGGATCTATGTATATGTATAATGGAGTTATATGGAGTCCCAAACCTAATTTTATCAAGAACTCTTTCATTCACATATATGCCTAGGTAAGGAACATTGCCAAAATTATGGAGGACCTATACCCTCAGGTTTGGATGGCCATTCATTACCACCCTTTAGCTAAGATTTAAAATAACATTACCAAAACACTTGGAAATTTGGGTGACTATTGGTTATACCCTTATTATACAGTCATCATGGTTACTAAGCATATGTTAGACCCTCTTTATCTCCTAAAGTTTGTCCCTAAAATATTCACCAAACTAGAGATTTCCTTGCAAATATGGAATATTATAGATTAATATTTGATAGAGAATAAGAAATTTACTTTACACAACTCTCATATCACCATTTAGATGATGCAATATACTTTTAGGAGACATTTTAGGGAATATAGGAATACAAGAACTTATGCATTATCTACTCTCCCCCATAAGGATTGAGACCCCACAAGAGATCATATCAAAAGATTCAAAGCCTCAACATACCATCAAAACATGATCCATTTGACCATGACTTATTATTCCTTAATTAAAAATATGATGAGGAATTAAAAGTAAAGGGATATGATGGTAGGCTTAAGTGAAGACTTGTTGAGGGTGATACAAGTTGACACCTCTTTTACACTCATTCAAGATAAATTCAAGATCCCATTGCTAGGGGGATGGATATCCTCTAAATTATAGAGTGTAAGGCCTTACCAATATCCAAAAAACCAAGTTAAAGATCCTCAACAACAATTAGTTGAATAATAACAAAAATAACAAGAGAAGCTAATAGGGGAAACATTAGTTATTGAAGACCATGAATAAATGCAAGAGATAGAAGAGATACCATATCCTACATAAGAAGAATAATAATAGAATCCTCCATTTTAAGCATTTATGACTCTTCCAATTTAAGTATTTATGACTCCTTTAATTTAATCATCTAATATTGAACTAAGGAGGGTCAAATAAGAACTAGTGGAGGAGCTAACACAAGAAAATGACAACATAAGTAAGAAATATGTGGAGATCATTTACATGGATTATTTTGATGAGGAGTAAATGAAACCTATTATGGTATATTTAAAAACCCTAAAATATATTATGACTCTCCCCCCTCTTTCCCAATAGGTGAATACTCTACAAGTTGAGAAAACAACACTATGTTATCAAAGGAAACCAAGGGAAGAGACCCAAGACCCCATCCCCATAAGTAATTGGTAGAGAGACACAACCCTTAGTTGAAGGTGAGCCAATTAAAGAGGTGGATGAGTAATAGATACAAAAATCCAAGTTCTTGAGATTGTAAGCACTAAAATTAAAGTCACCCCTTAATGGTTATCAATCTAGTAAGAGTGGTTTCTTCACTACCCCCGTAGGCCTTTCTTATCTAATTTCATTACTAGTTACTTCTACCATTCCTTTTCTAGTTTTTCCACTTTAATTCTTGTGCCATCACTATTTACTAGTATTATTTTCATTTATCCCACCTCTTCTCTTTCAATTTCCACTTTTATTTCTTCAATCATTACCCCTACACTCTCCATCCCTTCAACCATTGTTCTTTCCATCCCATCCACATATGCTCCAACTATTGTAGTCTCCACCTATATTTCCATAGACACTAATTAAACCATCACTCAAATAGATGCCTTCTCTACCCAATTGGGTCCATTGCTATATTTTTAAATACCACTTTAGATCACAACATTAGTAACAACTAAAAGGGCCTCAAAAAGGAAACATGTCTATGTTGTGCACCCCATACCAAAATTTAGGAACATAAAATAGAACAAAATAATTCAGCCCTTAATTCCTAAACCCTCTACTCATCCTAAACTTGATCTTGATGAGCATGCATAAATATAAACCCAACTATTAGATCCATCAAAGCTCACTCTTCTAGACTAGGCTAGGGAGCTAGGAACCTTATCTTCTAAGAGGCCAAATTTGAAAATTACTAAGCTTCCTACTATAATCTCACTTTTTTAAAAAGCCAAAAAATCGATGTCGAGGGTCAAGAAAAGAAATATTGAGGATAATACTGGTAGGGGTTAGTTTTGGAGAAAAGAGAATAAATTTAATCTCTTTAAAAAAGGAAAGATATGAATAAGGATATGTCCCCATACATTGAGGACCTCAAGTTATATATGGAGACTAATACCAAATTAGTACTGGCCATCCATGAGGGAATGGAGCTATCCAATAAATAACTAGAAGAAGAGTTAAAAAATATTAGGGAGTAACATTAGGTGATACAAGATTCATCTAGTATAGAGCAGGATGTACATAATGCAAAGCTAAGGTTGTATGAAATTTTAGATACAATTAATTATTTGAGAGTCCAATTATCTCCATATGTAAATTCAATAAATTTTTTGTTTAATATTCTTAGAGAAGATGAAAATACATTTAATTTATTGGTATTATACACCTCTAATAAGGCATTCATCCACCTAGATCTTATGACCCCTATGGAGGTAGGTAATGCATTAAATTTAGATATCATTAAAACTTAGGAAGCATGGGATTGGGTGTATGAGTTATAAGATTTGGTGAATAATCTTAAATAATATAAAAAAAGAAACATAAATTTTGGGTGAACTTGAGTTGACAAGATTTTGGTATAACATGATGAAGATGGTAGCTCAGACCATTTTTGATTAGATGATTCAACAAGTTCCAAATGGTTTCAAATGGAGTTTATAAGGACTGATATTGGAGGACATTGGGGTAAATATAATCACAATAAGGAAGAAGTTGATAGAATTAGAGGTCTTTTAGGTTGGATTCCAAGCCATCAAGATAGATCATGCAAGGTTGATGGAATAAACATGCAAGGTAACCAGACCTCATCTCTTTTATATGAAATTAATTTGTACATAACATGCTAAAGTATACAAATATTATCAATATTTAGATGAAAAAAGGAAAGAAACATCAACACTACCTTCTAATTATGCTCCTCAGACCCCACCTATAATTTTAGCTACAACACTATTATCAACTTCAGTCCTTTATAACTACATCAATGTTACCTCATAGTTCAGATCCAATTATAACTCTAGTCCAAGTGATGAGTGAGTCCCCAATTATAGATCTAGTCACCACACTACAATAACAAGCATAACTATAATTCAAAGAATAACTTTGAAAAGTGTTAAACATGATCTAATTTAGATGAAGTAAAAGTCCATTTTTGTACAGTTTTACATGTAACGATTACAAATGAACAACTATGTTTTGTTATACCCATATTTTAATCAATTTTTTTTTTTCTAGCATACACATGTTGCACATTTAAGGTATCTATAAGTTATATCATGCAATTAAGACTTATGATCTAGTATTTTAGTATGTAATGAAAGTTTTCTATACTTGGAGGATGAGGCAAGCCCTTTCACAAGTTCTTTATATACATGTAGAACCCTCTTTTCAAAAGGTTAAAGTTTTAGATCAATAAATAGGAAAAGATCAAGAGATTGATTGTCATGAAAATGTGTTTGTTTTTTCTTCTTCTTTTTATGTGTTAATGAAATTTAAGTTTCTTGGTCTATATTAATTCAATAATTATAAAGTGTGCTAATGTTATGGATGAATTTGATTATTTCAATTAATGAATATTGATCCTAGATGTGTAATATAAATTAAGGATTGGTATATTTCATTGGTTTAAGTATCTAGTACGTGATAAATTGATAATCCAAGGTGTATAGAGGTATCTTTTTTGGTATAGTCATCTAATCATGAGTTATAACTATCCTAAATAACTTTTTGGTCCAAGTTGTAATCTCTTACACAAGGGTGTGAAATAATAACCCTAAGGATAAAAAACTTTAGTTGAGATCATTGAGTATCCTATATCTCCCATCCCATACTGCTAACCATTCATGTTCATTAGCTTGCAATAGCTTCAAATGGCAAACATTGGTCTTGGACATACTTGTCCACCAAATAAATAATCTAACAAGTAAATGTTTAGGAACATAGAGACTTATTTATTTAATATATACCAACCTTAGAATTATTCTCCACCCATCAGAATAACCTAATGATTATTTTATATTAGATTCCATGCATTTATCCACAAAACTTGATTAAACAACCCACAAGGTCAACCTGTTATTCCATCACATAGTTTTATTAACCACATATCTACAACTCATGCCCTAAAGTATAACCTTGTTCCATAGATATCCCAAAATGTTAGAAGTTACCTCATTATAACTTTCTGTCATGTGTATAAAACCCACATAAATAATACTTATCAGAATTTATGAGCACATAATTGAGTCATAATATTATTTTTTACATTTTCATATGAGTGGATTTAATTTTATGATTATTTTATCATGTGATGATTTTGTATGTATCTTTTTTATATCATATTCTTATACATTTTTAGCACATTTTAAATTTTTAGCATTGTATACATTTTGTTTACATCTTTTATAATCCTTTTAAAATCAACCTTTGATTCACTTTAGAATATTATGTATCATATTCAAGTTTTGTATATCACACTTTACCATTGCTCAATATGCCTTAGTTTTGTCATGATTTAACACAATTTTGAATCTTCCCACTCTTTTGGGATAAATTTTTATATTAGTAATTGTGCAAGATCTCAAGTAAGTTAGCATAGATTCTTTAGTGACATGACTATCACCTTTATTTGTATATCCTCATTATTTTTAGATCACCATTTTTCCTCCTTGTGGTTAGTTATAAGCTTATTCATCATTATAACACATTATTTTTACATGGATGTATATATAAGAATCCCCATTTATCCCCTTTTTTCTTTTCACTTAAGGCACATGTAGGTTAGATTTGATATTAAACACTTCCACATGGGGTAATTTTAGTAGTCTTTTAGGCACCATGTTATTTAGGTCCTCATATTTAGAATTAAAATGTAAGATATCTTATGTTACTTATGCATATCTCTCATGTTTGGTTTTTTATAAATATGTATGCAGGAGGAAAATAGAATAATTTAAAAGAGTTAAAAATGATGTAATAATAAAAGGTAAAATAAAAAGGAAACATTACAATCTTAAAATTAATATTACACCAAAAATAAATGATATATTTGTTTAGCACATATCTTATTTTAGTTAAATATCAAACTCTAAAATTGGCCTTATCATAGGGTTGAGACTCATTGGAGTATTTCAAGATAGTAGACTATGGTAGGAGGTCTCATTTCATCATTATATCTTCCTACATTTATGCCACCAATTTTCTCACATCAGTACCCAATCTTTATAATAGAATGATAATTGTATAATAGTTTTTTAGGAATGTGGAATATGTTGTGGGAAGTTAAGATTAATTTTATTTTTCATGCATATATCCTTCATGGGCTAATATTCATACTAAACTTGGTAGCCAAATTTTTGTGCTTCTTATGTGGAGTTTTCTAGGTTCTTTATGATGAAAGTTTTTAGCCTTTCCCACTTTTCTAAAATGTCTCATATTTGATAAATATTTCTAAACCACCAATGTGGTGCCTTATTTCCCTCATTTCTTCATATTTTATTGATATTCCCTTGATGGATATTTCTTGTATTTGATAATGTATTCTCTCATTTTATATGAGATTTGATTTACCTTTTCATAATTTATGATACCACTTGCATTTTGAATTTGTGAGTTTCATAGTAATACTTAATGGCCATCCTCACAAAAACCCATCATTACTTACAAAAATCATGACATTAGGTGGTTGTATTTTATTAATTCAAATTTTAGAGTAAAGATTAATTTATAGTGATTTTTTATTAGAGTCTTATGCTTATTATTTCATTATGTTCTTATTTGATTTTGTAAACTTAACTTTTATTACATATGACAATTTTATTAAAATATGTTATGTCTTTATTTACATTCGATATATGTTGGTTTGACTTGTCTTACATTTTTTTATGACAATTATTTTTCAATCATTTTTGTTTTTTATTATGTTTGACTAAAATTTATTTTATTCTTCTTAAATTTGGAATTACTTTTAGTTTATAATAATTTATGTTTGACTTTTCCTAACTTAATTTACATATGATTACATTCCTTTATTGCACATCCTCATTTTATTATCTTTTGAATTTTATTACATTGGACATTTTATTTCATTACAACATTTTACATACTCTTTCATAAGATTTAGTGTGTTTTAAATTTCATTTTAAAATTTTATTTTATCATTTTTTTAATTTTTATTCCTTTTTACCATGAATTTTCTCACATTTTCTTAAAAATAATAAAATACATCATATGTTATAAAATTTTCATATACATCATAAAATACATCATATATTATAAAAAAATTTAGGGAAGACCCTTTGGTGAAATGGTGGGGCTTATTGCCTGTAATGCCAATAACCAAGGTTCAAAACTTATAAGGTTACCCTCTACCACATCAAAAATTAATCTTTCTAACCTTCTAAAGAGGGGAGAATTCTATGGTGAAATGGTGGGGCTTCAGCCTGTAGTACTAACATCCTGTAATTGAACCTTTGAAGAATATTTGTATAGGGAAGACCCTTTGGTGAAATGGTGGGGCTTATTACCTATAGTACCAATAACCAAGGTTCAAAACTCATGAGGTCACCCTCTAACATGTCAAAAATTGATCTTGCTAACCTTATAAAGAGGGGATAATTTTGTGGTGAAATGGTGGGGCTTTATCTTGTAGTGCCAACAACCCAAAATTGAACCTCCAAGGAATATTTTTATAGATTCTATCAATGGTAAGTGATTTTGAATTTTAATTCTAGTTTTTTTGGTGGGAATAGATGGTGAATATTTAGGGGGGTCATTACCTAACATCCTCCACTAGTTTTGGGGGAATTAGAATCTACATCTAACAAAGGCTTGAGCTCTAAGCACATGAGCTCATCTATGAATCACGTTTCAAAGGGATGGAATGAGGTTATGTTAGGTAAATTTCCTAATGAATATATTATTCTAGTGAGAAAAAATTGTTTCTAGGTGAATGATCTTCTATATTTAAAGAGTGAAGGTGTTAAAACATCAAACTTCCAAATAAATCTAAGTTAAGGGTTATATCTTCCATGGATAATATACTTATGGGAAGATTCTTTTCATTTAGACCCAACATTGATCTAGTTAGGAAATGGGTGTCCACCAAGTGGACTCTTAAGGGAAGTGTCTTGATCATTGTTATGGTGAGAGGACTATTCCTATTCAAATTTACTTCTCATGTGGATATGTTATTGATTCTATCTAGAGGCTCATGACTTTATGGGAATCACTCACTTTCTCTATGTAAATGGAAACTTGGTTTTGATCCTAATGTGGATCTCAACCAGTCAGCTCCTATCTAGGTTAGACTCACAAGTCTTCCCTTATAATTTTGTGATGAGGAAATATTTTGATGGATTGGCAACTCCTTTGGTGACTATGTGATTGTTAACAAAGTCATGAAGGTAAAAACAAGGTTAGTTTATGCTTGTTTTTGCATTAATGTTGATATTATTAAAACACTTCTCACCTTCATCATTCTAGAGTCCATGTTTGGGAAATGGAATCAAAGCATTTAGTATGAAAAATCTAGGGTTTTCTATCAAAACTACATGAAATTGAGACATGTTTTTACCCAATGTAAGTCTCTCAAACACCCCCTTCCCCAAGAAGAGGTGTAGAGGGACCAAATGGAGTCTATAGAGGATTATCTCTTTAAGGGAGACATTTTCAACCTTATTGGCTCCCTTATTACCTCACCTAAAATAATGGTTGAGGTGGTCAAGATGGTTAATGAATCCCAGGGACCATCTGGAATAATGAATGAGACACCCCTTAGGTTTTGCCATGGGGTGATCTTGGAAGGAAAAATTCAAAACTTGGAGGAAAACAAGCCTAGGTTAAGCTTTAATAATCAATCAGAGGACTTAATATTTTCTAGGGCTTCATCAACAAAGAAAATTGGGATGGTTGGTTTAGAAAAAGACTCATATAAAGAAACTCATATTATAACCCTAGTATCAATCTCCATGGGGGGATATCTATGCCCAGAGAAAAAGGTAACAAAAGAAAGAAACAATAATCAAGTAGATGATATGGCTAGTAAAACTAAAGAAAGGAAGGAGGGAGATCTAGTCCACTCCCACATATCATTAGTGGTGAAGAAGACCCAAAAAAGTAATGTCCAAGATACACTTGGCTCAGGAACTAAAAAAGAAAGCCTCAAGCTAGTCTTGATCCCCTTGTAGAGAAGTTTTTCCTAGTCCCTAGGTGTAAGAACACATAAGAGTGTAGAGGAGGAAGATGGTTGTTCTATAGTGAAGAATAAAGATAAATTCAACATAAAAAATACTATGGATGTGGGGGGAGAATGGTAAAAGTAGACCTACACACATGCAAACAAGGTAGAGATATGGAAAAAGAAATTGCTAAGGGTAGATAGTATACCCTACCAATCCACCCTAAGAGGATTAAAAAATGAAGATAGTCTCCTATAATATATGAGGGCTTAACAAACCTCATAGGAAATTACTTTTTAAGAATTATATAATATATAATAATATAGATATTTTGTTGCTTCAAGAAGTCAAGATGACCGAGGTAAATTTCAAACTAGTGATTAAACATTTGCCCTAATGCTAACTATGCTATCAATAGAGCTCAGGGAGCTTTGGGAGGCATTATCATGCTATGGAATCATATATTTAAGGGAAGGGTTTTGACCTATTCTTGGCATAATATCAAAATCTCATTCCATAATAATTCTTCACAATGGACATTAATAAATGTTTATGCCCTGAACACCCACTTTGGGAGAAAGGAAGTTTGGGATAATCTCTTGGCCAAGATGAAAACTCTAGGAATACCAATTGGATGATAATGTGAAACCTAAACTCCCCTCTATACCCATCAAAAAAAAGGGGATGCCTGATAGACTACTCTGATAGCATGGTGGACCTAGAAGATTTCCTAAGTAATATGGGCCTAATAGATATTGACCTAGAGGATCAATCCTTCACTTGATCCAATAGAATATAAGGGAACATCTTATACATGTTAAACTTGATAGATTCTTAATATCCTATAATTAGAATAGAACCAACCTTGTTCACTTGACTGCCATCCCTAAGGTGGGTTCTAACCACAATCTATTATTACTTAATTGGCAATAAAACAAGCCTAGAAGCCCTTTCCCTTTTAGATTTATAATGATGTGGATGCTTCATATAGAATTTAGGGACCATATGATTGAGTGGTGGAATATTCCTATCTAAGGGATGGCTATGTATAGGCTATACCAAAAACTAGCCAATGTCAAAAATAAAGTCAACGGATGGAGCAAGTATAATTTTAGAAATGTCTTGATTTAGAAAATGAACATCATGGACCAGATATCAGATATTTAAACCAAAATGGAGTAGGGGGAACCATCTAAAGAACTAATATATATAGAAAACTCTCTCTCAAAAAATTAGATTCAAACCTTGAAAGAGGAGGAAAAGTTATGGAAATAGAAATCTAGGGTACAATGGCTTAAAGAGGGAGATAGGAATATGTCCTTCTTTCACTAGTCCACTCTGAAGCGTAGGAATAAATACATTAATATACTTGTGGATGAAAATTTCTGAATAGTTGAGGAAGTGGAGGAAATAAAAAAACTAGCCACTATCTACTTTGAATCACTTTTATCCACTCACTAGACCAAATCCTTACCTAAAGATACTGAGTTCCTCCTGAATTCCATCCCTTCTATTTTAACTAAAGAGGATAATATCCTCCTAACCAAACCAATCATGGAAGAGGAAGTTAGGGATTGTATATTTTCAAAGGGATCTCTCAAATCCCCTGGGCCAGATGGACTCCCCCCAACATTTTTCCAAACATTTTGGGACATAGTAGGGAAGGACATCACCAATGCTACTAAAGATTTTTTTTGGATAGGTAGGCTCCTATGATATTTGAACAACACTTATATATCCTTATCACCAAATAAGATGGATTCTTCCTTTATGATGGACTTTAGACCTTTTAGTCTATGCAACATGGTTTATAAAATCTTTACCAAGACCTAGTTCTCATATTAAAACCATTGTTGATCAAACTCATTTCCCCTTGTCAAAAAGTTTTTGCTCTAGGTAAGAAAATTTTAGATACTACTATCACCATGCATGAAATCATCCACTCAATCTCTAAGTGCGAATATCTAGGTATGATATTCAAATTGTACATTTCCAAAGCCTATGATAGAGTCAACTGGGACTTTTTGATCAAGGTCCTTAGGAAATTTAGCTTCCAAGATCATTTCATTAATATGGTTAAAGAGTGTATCTCCATGGTAAAATTTTTAATTTTTTTTAATGGATCTCCCAAAGGACACTTTCCATTTGGAAGAGGTCTTAGGTATGGAGATCCCACCCCTTACCTATTTGTCCTAATGGCAGAGGTAATGGTTAGAACTACTTGCAACCTTCTAGGGCAAAGAAACTTCAGAGGTATCAAGCCTACTTCCATGGTCAAACTTTTGTCATCCAAAAATTTGTAGATGATACTATATTGTTTGGAAATGTCTTAGTTATGGAAGTAAGAAGGTGGAAAAACCTTCTCAACACTTATGAACGGGCTTCTAGATAGAGCATTATATTTGAGAAAAGCCACATCTATTTCCTTAACACCTAAGATGATCTACAAAGGAAAATTATAAAAATATTGGGATGCTCTAGTGAAAAATTACTTGCTATATATCTTGGACTCCCACTCACTATATCTAAGGTCACATCTAATTATTAGAATATGATCATAGAAATAATTTAGATGAAACTAGTTGGATGAAAAGGGGCACTATTGAGTCAGGTAGGAAAATTTTAACTCCTAAAGGCATCTATACAAGGTATCCCCTATTATTTCCTTAGTCTCTTTAAAATCCATAGATATGTGGCTGATAAGATAGAACAGATTCAAAAAAAGTTCCATAGGTCTGGGGTGGAAGAAAAGAGAAGATTGGCACTAGTAGGATGGGACAAGGTCTACACCCCCAAGTATCAAATGGGTTTGATATTGATAAGAATTCACCTAATGAATAAATACCTCGTGTCAAATATTGGCTAAAACATGATACAAGGCAATAAGGAATATAGTGGTATCATGGAGGCCAAATACCTCAATAGAGATAGCTACAGGATACTAACTAAACATAGTCTCTCTAAAGTATCGATTATATGGAATGAAAATATCAAAATTCAATATCTTATTAGAAGAGGCATTATATGGAAGATTGGAGATTGCAAGAAAGTAAGATTCTAGGAAGATAGATTGTTGAAATATCAACCTTGCAAAGACTTAGATTAAGGTAGATTATTAGGAGTAGCTAGCAGTTTTTTGGTGCTAAAGTGAATACTTACATCAATAGAGATGGGAGTGTCAAAATTTGGAAGAACATTATAGATTGTGTCAAGGATCAAGATGATAATATAAAATTGGATATACAAATACAAGGGGAACTATCTGAGTTTTGGTTACCCATTTTTCCTATATAAGATCAACTGATCTAGGAAAAAGATGATAAAGTTGTATTCACTATGAATAGTGATTATAGACTACTTAAATACATGGGAAAGGATAACCTTTGGGGGAAAACTTGGCTTCCTAAACTGATTCCTAAAATTAATTTCTTCTAGTGGATTCTAATGCATAACAAAATATTGACCATTAAGAATTTAAAGAAGAAAGGTATTTAAATACCTAATAGATGCATTCTTTTTAAAGAGAAAGAATAAATTTCCACTCACATTATTCTACAATGAAAATTTTCCTGAGAGGTCTAGAGCCTCATTATATATAAACTTAACTTGAGTTCAGTAATTAATGAGAAGGTGGAAGATTTGGTTGAAAATTGGAGACCCCTATCCAAATCTTGTTTCCTTGTTCTGAAGGAACCACGTTCATAAATTCCCCCTCATCTTGCCTAGAGTTTATGGAAAGAAAGAAATAAAAAAATCTCTAGAGACAAATATAAAACCCCTATGGAGGTGTTTCTATCTTTCTCAAAGCTTCTAGAGGAAAATATCAATGCCTATAAATTCAAAATTATAGAGAACCCCCTAAGACCAGAAACCCAATAATTATTAGATCAATGGAATATTAACCTGAACACCTTCCAAATTGATAATAATAAAAGTATGGCAAGGGATAATACCAAACAGTCATTACCTCATGAAGGCTGATAGAATCTCAACTTTGATGTGGCTACCAGAGGAAACCCATGAGCGGGTAGTGGTATAGGTATTATCATAACTAATTTAGGTACTTTGGTGGTAGCCTACTTGGGGTAATTGGTATCATAAGTAACAATGAGTTATAATCCCAATAAATTTTGTGGTGCATCAAACTTGTGATTTCTCTCAACATTTGAAAACTTCATGTTGAAGGGGACTCTAAATTAATTGTCAATGCCATGCTTGGAACAATGAACATAAGATGGAAACTATTAGACTTAATAGGAGATATTCAAATTCTTTTAAACACCTTGTAGGAGCATAGAGTCACTCATATCTATAGGGAAGGTAATACAGTTATAGATGCAATGGCCAATTTAGGAAGTAATAGTGATGGGTGGTGATGTTGGAGGACATTGCTAGCTTTACCCAATGGAATTCAAATGCTTTTTAAAAAATATGGAAAAAACCATGTGGTTTAAGCTCTGTGGGATCATACTCACTTTCTATCTTATTTTAATAGGAGGTTGTTATCCTTTGAATAGAGGAAATACTTCAAATGACTTTGATATGGGTTATTACAAAAACCAAGACTATACTTCCAAGAATACTTTATTGGATCATAATTGGATGACACCTATTCTTCTTGGTCATGAGAATTTATTTATTATATACCTAAAGCTCCCTAGATGGCATGTGGAAAAAATAATAAGGCTTTGGTCGAACTCTTGGTTTAGTCAGAAGTCAACAAAATAAATCAAAGTGGGTTATGCTAACTAGATGCTCATTTAGCCTAAAGTGAAAAGGGAGGGACATGTGATCGATAGATAGAATGCTAGGATATCTAGATGGATAAAAAAGAGGACACATTAGCTAATGATGAAAGTTATTGATGTCTATAGAGTGAGTTGGAATCAGGGAAATCATTTCCTTACCATAACTATTATTATTCTCATATTAGCAAGAATTGGTGGTTGATGGATAACCCCATGGTAAAGGTCTAATTAATCTCCACAATTATTAAAAGTTGAGGGTATGGGGAAAATTTTGGCCCTTTTATTATGTGAAAGGCTTGATAAGATGTATCAATTATAATGGCTATGTTGTCACTTGCACTAAACATTTTTGGGAGATTTATTATTTCAATATCAGAGGTGATATTTTTAAGATTGAGCCATCTTATTCAGAGGAATTCCACTAGGACCCAAATATCTAGCATATCATTCTAGAGGGGGGAGTGGCTACCTTTCTTGAAGGGATAATTGGGCATGATGAAAATTTATCTTGACAATTCACTGAATCTTGAGAGGAGGACTCTAGAAGGGTATGCATGGGGCAAATTAACTTTGAGGTTTCAAAGAAGGTGATTGGATAGGATACTTGGCTTCCCACCAAAGGTAAGAAAATATACCACCACATTAAGGTGATGGACCCAAAGAATATGGAAATATTTTTCAAGGGGAAGTAAATGCTAAACTTAATGGGGGTTTCAAGCATGAAAAATTGAAAATTCCATTGGGATAATTCTACCTCATGATAATGAACTATTTTACGCTTGAAGGTAGGTATAAAGTTTTTTATTACTACCACTTTACACTCCTTTATCATTTCAGACATAGATTAGTTATCAATTTTTTTTTTCTTCTTTAGAAAATTTGATCAAATCAGTTAAGGAGCAATGGGCCAAAAACCTAGATAACCACCCCATCCCTATCCATCAAGGCCTTATGCTAAGGCTCTATCACTTCCATATAGATTTATGTAACCCTAATATAAATAAAGTGAGACTACTAGATGAATCCCTAAATAACATGTATCCTATAAGGAAAAGTAAGAGAAAATATTTCAAGGGGACCCCCAAAACTCCCAAAGTTTGATTGGCGGGACCTAGTTTTGTTGATTGTGACATTCCAAGAGTTACCCCTCTTGTTGATTATCCTAATCATTCCCATTTGTCTCTTAGTGACAAGCCCATCCCCCCTACCCCATCTAGGAGTTAGGGAAGGTACCCAGTAAAAGAATCTAGAATAATTCTAAGGAAAAAGTCTATGTTCACCCTAAGAAGACTAAAACTAGTCTTGAGAATATTGGTGGCATCATGGAAGAAGGAAAGGAGTTGACCTAGGACCATGAACTATTTTTGGATAGTAGGGGAGGTAGTTCTAGTGTTCATAAATCTAATATAATTAGTGATACCTCTTATATTAACCCTAAATCTATTGTTATTTCTGTTGATTCTGATTCCTTTGAAGATGTTACTAAGAAGGAAATTGATGAAACCCGCTCTGAACTACAACATGAGGTGGAAGGTAATAGCTACTTTGTGGAAATGAATGAGCCCTATTTAGAGGAGTTGGAAGAGTATATTAAGGATGATAGTGACCAAGAGAAGGGAAAGAACTGATCTTTGTGCACTAAGACAATGAAAGAGATCGAGGTGATCAAGATCAAAATCGTAAAGATGAAAAGAAATGGAGGACCATGGTTGAATACGTGGCTAAGGCTCTCAACCATATAGATACAATTTTTGATACAATGAAATACTTTGATAATAAGGTCAAAAATGTTAGTATTGAAAGTCTTGGTGACTATAAAGGAACTATCAAATTCCTAGCTAAGTATGGGACATCTGATAGTCCCTAGTTTCCTATGTTGATGCTACTTTGCTTTTTGTTTAGTCTTCTATTTTAGTGTTGTGAGTGTGTTTTTAATGCACTATTCCTATCTTGTTTGAAACTCTTTGTCCAGTGGGAAGCTTTGTAATGGGCCTAGGACCTTTTTTCCTAATTTTTTAATCAATTTTTTTTCCCATAGTCTAATATTAAATATTAATGTGCATTAGAAGAAAAATAAACTCATACATCATACATATCAATAAAATCAATGAGTCACAAAAAATATCTCTATATATGAATGGCTCAATTTTATAAATATCATTACATCATAATAAAAATTAGGCACTAAGCCTTGTTGATGACAAAATACCCCCATTTTTAAAAAATGAGGACCTTTGTTCAAATTTGGCAAATTTGTGTTGTAAATTGAACACCCCACTTGATCAGATTGAATTATTTGAATATCATGCTTGATTTAGTTTACATTAGCATGTTAGAATTTAATATTCACTTGAATTCATCTAATATTACTAATGTTTGATTTTTGTTTTTATATTGTAGGTTTAATGGAGTCCCATTTGAGTGAACATTATTCACGGTTTTATGCTTTAAATTCCAAACTAACCCTTAGTTGGTTAAACAATATGATCTCATTTGATCCTTTTATACTAACCATTAGTCTAATTGATTGATTCAATCTATGTCTAAATAGTGTTAAAAAACCTTAGTCTAATATGTTTTATCCTAAGTCCATTTCAAATAGATTAAAATTTATGTGGAATCAAATTTATCCAGGAACACTTTATTATGTCTTAAACTTAGTTTAAATTTTATCATAAATTTTTAATCATGTTTATTGACATGAGTAAAAATTTAGTCTAGTAAGTTTATCCTAAGTCTCTTTATACTTTTTATCCCTTAGTTTATTTTCATTACTCATAGGAATGAATTAATGAGATGATGTTAAGTGTTAAGATCACAAGATCTCAAGTCAAAAATCAATGATATGCAGGTGCCCACCCAGGTCTAATTGTCAAATATCTTGAGATGAAATATGAGAATGATAAGTATCATGAACTTGGAGGCAAATCAAAGATCCAATGGTGAGAGACGAGTCAAACTGTCAAAGAGCTTGTGAAGGAATGTGAGAAGGACAAGTGTCATAATCTTAAAAAGTGATTATGCAAATTGATGGTCCACATTTGAGCTTAGGTATAAAGAAAGGAATAAATGATTAGCATCTGATCATACTTACAATAGATCAATGGTGCAAATGAAGGTAAAATTTTCAAATAATCTAGATTAAATGTGGTGATAACACATGTTACAACCATGATGAATTAGATGGAGATCAATGAATGGCATTCAAGATTCCAAATGAAAATCAATGGTATGAGTAGGTCAATAATTCAATAGTCCCAAATCAAACATAATGCTACCATATGGTAAGAAGGCATTAAGCAATTAAGTGTGTTTTTAAGGTACTCAAAGATCCCATGGAGATGCCAAGTGGCACACTCTTGATATCTCAAATGGAAGATCAATAGTCCATGATGAAGTCAAGGCCAAAGGACTTTCCAATGGATCAATGGTGCAAATTGATTGAGCTTCAAGATTTTGTGAGGTATTGACATGTTTCCAAAAATGATAAATGATCATATTTTAAATAATTAAGTAGTGTGACATGGCCACTCCATATAATTAAGACACATAAAATTGGAAATGTTGTGGAACCCAACACATGGAAGGTATAAATATTAAATCCAAATGCAATATAAGTCACTAAATATCATATTCAAACTAACTCTCTACCATTAAAGCTCTGTATAAAACTCCAAAAAACCTTAAGGTGTATGGATTGCCCTAATTACCTCTAGAATCACTATAATCAAATCAAATTAGTTATATTATCAACCCCCACTAGATAATTTGGTCAGGATTGTAGTAATGGTGACCCATAATCATGTTTCAAAGGAAGATGTTGAGCTATATTTGACAACAAATGTAGAAGGTCATGTGTTCAAAGGCATGGAGTTTGTTGCTACTGATTTGAACATAGGGGTCAATAATTGGTCTAAATTATTTTGGATAATTGAGAACTAACCATCTATCACTAGGGATGAATAAAATATATTATTTACAAGGAGACTATATGATGGCATTGTAGCAATCTAAATGACTGGTCTACATTACATAGCTATGAAACCAAAGGTACTCCATTGCATTGATATTCTTTCTCCTATTTTTAAGGAAGATAAGATAGATAATGGAATATTAATTAATGAACACAATAAAAGGAAAGTGGCTTACATTTCTACTATTGCATTTGAGTCTTATTACAAACTTACTAAGACCCAAAATTAACTTAGCCTCTATTGATTTCTAGGCTAAAGAGCACAATTTGATGAACACCCTAGCTATGTGGTTATAATTTAGTAAATATTTATTTTTACATCTTAATAAGAACATCTCTATCAGTTAGTTTAGACCTAGAATTAAGATGGTAATGACAATGTTGAACAAGTTGTGTGGGTGTGAAACCACAAGATATGTAGATCCATTATGGGTGCCCATGACCTAATTCATTGTTAAAAGGGTAATTGTCCATACATTTGGTGAAATAATTAGTATTACCCTATGTAGATAAATATATGCAAGCATGCATAAGAAGAAATAATTTTACATGATGTTTTATCTCTTATATACCTTGTGTGCAAAAATAATAATCCCCAATCAGAGAGAATGGTCTCCAAATGGAACCCAGACCATTTCTCAATTATTACAAGTTACACATCTTTAAATATAGAGACTACATTCAATTTATTTGTGACTATGTCTACCATACCCTGAGTGAAGTTATAATTGGCATTCCCATGGAGAGATTAAGCCCTATAATCAATAAATCTATTGAAACAATGGGATACATATGGTTGTACCCTAAGTACACTATCATAAAGATTGAGGGGACTCAAAATTCTCCTCTCAAGTTACCAATCCATGTCCCTAACAAATTAGCTGAATAAGAGGTTGTGTATCAGTTATTCTATCACATAGATGGCCTTTACAAGACCAAGAGAAACATTTTTCTTCAAAATTTTCTAATGACAATTGAAAAAACTACATTTAGGTAGTGGGATCATATTGAGGCTACATTAAAACATAGGTCATCCTTCAACCTATAGATTGATGAGCTTAGGCAATGGGATCTTTATGGAAGAGTTAAAGAACATTTAAAGCTCAAGAGTATTATGAATTACCCTATGAAAATGATCTTAGTGAATTTAATCATATTTATACCAAGGTATCCTCTTATTTTAAAGTCACCAAGAAATTGAAAGACAATAACTTAAAGCCTGAGTCTAGACTATAAAGAAATAAAAAATTAGATGATAGATGACAACTAGGCCCTAGGTAGTATAATCTAGTTAGTGATGAATCTTCTAGACTTACATCAGTCAATGAACAAGTAGAGACACAAATAGAACAAAATATTGAAGAGAAGAGGCTAGAGGAAGGAAATCTAAGTGAGATTTCTTCTACTTCATTAGCCCTAAAACCTTCCAAGGTATCAAAACATTAATCATTTCAAGGAGAGGTTCATATGATAGCCCTAGAATCTTAAGAGTCTATTAAGGATGTATTGAAGATTTTATCTATGACTTATACATATCCACATGAATAAGAGAAGATAGGTGTTGAGGAAATTAAGGATGACAAAGGGAAATCTTTGGACTTAGTAGTTGTTAAACCTCTCAAGAGGAAAGTAGAGATTTCCCTTGTTCTAAAAGTTAAGAAGCCCAAGGTGACCCTCACTCCTCCCCTAAAAACATTCAATTTGTTTAGTGAAGAGAACATATTGTATGGTCCACCTATTCCTAATTGGTTCTTATATGAATGCAGATTGGAGAAACTACCTACCTAAAATCCAAGGGCTATGGTGAAATCTACTAACATATCTATAGAGAAAAAAATGAAACCATGGATAGTTTATCTATAAGAAGAGGAGGAAATAAGATTGGTTGCTCTAATCCAATTAGCATATTAACCATAAATGGAGATCCCAATCCCACATGTGACCCAATATTTAATTATATTCAATTTTGATCTAGAGACTAATGACCTACAAAGAGTGACAGAGAAAAGAATCATGACATGAGGTGACAAAATTATGTCTCAAAAAGTGAAGCCATTAACTAGTTTGACTAAGGAGCAAGGATAAATGCCTGGTGAAGATCCTAGTTTTGAGGAAGATGTTCTTGAATTAGCTCAAGCATAGATAGAACAATTTCAAGATGATATCAAAGGGATAAAGAAATAAAATAACTTATAGGATTAATCCATTTTGTCTATTATAGGAGATATGGTCAACTAGTTTGAAACAACCATGTATGATCTATTCAGCTCCTTGAAGATAATAAAGTCCAAACAAGATATGATTAACAAAAAGTGTACTTTAGCTTTAAGACAAGTTAGATAATGGTAGGATTCAATAAAAAAGATAAAGGAATTAATTGATATTTTGATAGAGGATCAGATTCCTAAATTAAAAATAGTTAGCTTGGCGCACTTGAATATGGCTATGGCTATATTGATAGAGAAGATTAGAGATCTGAATAAATGGTCCAAGTAAATGGGAAATATTTCTAGTGATCTCAAGCAATTGGAAAATAGGATGATTCATATATTATGGAACCTAATAAAAGATCCAACTATCATCAGTCTCATTGGCTTGATCATAGATGAGGAGTTCAAACATATAGCTATTCAGTTCATGCAACAAGTGAATAATCAAAGCCAACGTAAAATAGGGGTAGATAAATAATGATCTTGGATATGATCCTATCTATTGAGGAGAAGATAGGAGATGTAAGGATAATCAAGGAATATTTGTAATGGGATGATAAAGACATTAAAAACTTGTAAGATCAAGAAAATTAACTTTTCATGGAGCCCATCATCAACCTCAGGTTGATTGATGAGCAACATAATGAACCAATGAATATCCTATAGTAGAGATAAAGGACTACAGTAGTGAGTGCTTATTAAATTAAAATTTATTGACTTTATCATATTATTTTATAACTAAATGTGTATATCATTTTGAAAATGTGAATTTTATTTTTGTAAAATCATGTGCATATTGTAAAGTACATTGCTTATAGGTTAGTTTATTTAGAAAGTGTCTAGTTCTATAAGGTTGTAAAAGGATAGTTATCCATGACACTTGTACAATTATAAATTGACATGATTGATAGAATACCTACTTAGTATTATATAAAATGGGTATTATAATTTGTAAATAAGGGGGAGTTTTTGAGAAAAAAAATATTTGTAAACTTGGAGCAATTTAAACCAAGCAAGGAATTACGCTAAAGACTATCCAATATTTATTTGTTTGATTATTATCATGGATACTTCCTCAACATAATGGTCTAGTTTTTGGATTTGAATGGTTTTCATAGATTTAGATGTGTACAATTGAATATAGAGTTGTCAATTTATTTTTATGGTATATCAATTGAAAGTTCTTAGATTCATTTAATTTTCCTTGCTTTGCTTGTAGATGTGTTATTACAATTTGCTTGTAGGAGTAAATATTTAATTTGAATATGATTTCTTATTTAAATTATATAAACTATAAATAGATGTTTACTTGACATATGGTAGGATATAATATTTAGCTATTTCATGTCATATACTAGTTTGAGTGCATATTTAGATGAAATTTAAGATTTGTCATTATGTCTAGATTTAAGATCAACAATATCTTTCTTCTCTACCCTACCCTTCCTTTTGTTCATTTTTTGATCAATTCACTTTAGTTTAGTTTTTTTTAAAATATAAATGCTATTTTAGACTTTAGATCTTAGTTTTTGATCAATATTCACTCTATTTAGTTCATATTACTCTCAACTTTCACAAGCAGGCTTAAGACCATAGTTTCTCCCAACAACCATTCATATTTAATTTTGTGAATAGATATTTAGATTTTTTGCTAATCCACTATATATATTAATAATATCACAACCATTAACTCATGAAATGAATTATTTGAATTTATAAATGATAAGTGTTTCTTAAATACTATTGAAACCGTATGATGCACTTTATTTCATCAATAGGCCTATGGTCCACCTTGAGCCCTATGAGGAGGGTGAGGTTCCACACTCCACATATATGTTATATATTTTCCATATTTAAACTCCATTATAGATTTTACATCTATAAATTAAACACATATACTTATACATATAGGTGAATCACCTTTGTCTTTAACTTTATTATTTGTTTAGTTGTCTCCATGTGTACAACTTTATTTATGGTTAATTCTCACCATGATAACAAATATATTACTCTAATCCATACTATTATAGCATATTAATAAATATCCTACTCTCATCTATGTATCTCCTAGGTAGAATATCCTACCTACCTCAACCAACTATCATGTACTCTAGCCAACAGTGCCATGGGATCTCACATCCCCATGCTATCATGTTAAGGCATTATAGTGTTAAAGATACCATAGTGGGTACCTTCCACCAAAGTCCTATACTTTTTATCATCATGTATCACCACATCTAAAAATTTTAAACCAAAATAAAATTATATCTCACATGTTTATATATATATACATATATATATGTATGTATGTATGTATGTATGTATGTATGTATGTATGTATATATATATATATATATATATATATATATATATATATATATATATATATATATATATATATATATATACCCTATTTATCACTATTACCTAACATGTATATTTCCACCTCTAGGAAAATAAAATGGTAGCATAAAATTAATTATTTTTACTTAGAGATAATAGTAACATGATCTTATCCACCCAAGACATGAGTGAATTCATGGTTTCATGGTGGTGATAATCCTTTGACTTTCTCTGATAGGACCAATACAACTTTTCAAGCATTTGTTGTGTTCTCTTTGCTATATATTCCAACTATATACTAGAGCTACCTAAAGATATCACTATTATTGAGGTATAACTACTGTCTATCCACATCCTCCATCTCTATATTCGACCCACTAACCTATCCTTATTTTTATTTACACTACATGCTAGTGAGGCTTCACTATAAGCACTAAATATTCACTCCTCATCCTCATATGCCTCATGACTCATTAGAGTGTTGAGACTAGAACCCTAGGAACACCAAATGAGCCACTAGGTGTGAAAGTCAAAAATATCATAGAATGTGATCAAATGGATGTAGATATAACCATAAAGTGTACTGCTTAGTGATCTAAATTCACCCCTAGATTTTACTATGGTTGGCCATGATGGCCACCCATCCATATTACCTCTATATGGTAACCCCGTGATTTGATCATATTATATTATTTATAGTGCTAGTGGGTAAGGTATCCTTCATAAAACATGCTCTCAATCCCACCTCTTCACTCATCAGAGGTGATTTTATATAGTATGAGATAGTCTTGAAATTTTACACATTAGGAACTAGTCATATATCTAAAATTTAAAGAGTATGGTTGGACCCATATTATGTTTCCCTCTACTCAAAGTGTTGTACAAGTTATTCTCTAGTTTAACCTCAATAACCAATCCCATGATGAATACTATGCCTTAATTAATATTCAAGTGACACATATATATTATGTATAATGACATTACCATATCAAACTTATGACACA
The DNA here is from genome assembly GCA_037957365.1 of Torreya grandis. Lineage (NCBI taxonomy): Eukaryota > Viridiplantae > Streptophyta > Pinopsida > Cupressales > Taxaceae > Torreya > Torreya grandis. Next base: position 858,471 of record JARHVA010002368.1, read on the forward strand.
ACACATATGTGATCATAATTTTGATAAAATTCTTTTAGATATTTAGAATGCCTAAAACATATAAATTGAATTTCTTTAATATGGGCTTACAACCATCATACATGTTTGATTTTGTGGCTCTTAGGCCTATCTATCATATATAATTTATAATATTTGGATTACTTCACACCATAGGTGTGCCCATTATAAGGAGACTAAGGAACAAAAACACATCTTCTGAGGTGATTACCACCTCGATAGCATTCCAATCCACCACCCACCTAGAATTATTAGTGAGTATTTCCTATTTATCTATAACCTTGGTGATAAAATATGAGCTTAGATTCATCTACAATATCTCCATGATCCATCCATGACCCACTACAAAATTTACACATAATTAAATACTAAAAAAATCTAGTGTATCTAACAACTATCTCACATATACATTCTACCAAAATACTCAACACCTCTAAAAAATATCAAACAAAAAAGTACAATTATATTTTAATCCAAAAATATGAAATAAATTCTAAAAAGTAATTTAAAATATAAACACTAACATTTTTTTATGATTTTTATACTACATCATCCAAATGCTAAATTACATCAACCATGCTTATTTTTCTATTATACTAGACGTACCATATGGTATCAGATAAAATATCAGTCTATTGTATTGTTCATACCATATGGTATCAACCTATGTTCATCCAGCTTTATCAGTCACACCCAATGGTGTCACCTAGTTTACCTCTATCTACTATATTGATCATATACTAGAATACATTGACCATTATTATTTTCTAGTGCCACTAGCCATAACCTATAGTATCAACCAATTGAACTATTTTATACTACATCAACCAATTCCATACAATATCAATCAACATTTCACCTAAATTTATAGGCTATACCCCATAATATTTTCTATGAAGTTCGTATCCCCCTTAAAAACTATATAATTCTATATAGTATAGTCCAATAATGGTGGTGATCTATTTCCTTAGCCTTAATAAATGCCTTTAGCCCCAATTTTAAATTTACATCAACTACCCAATATTTATCATGATTTTCGATTCATTTTGACACTTGTTGGGTAAAATTCCATAATAGAGATTTATCCCCATCTCTATATTTCTTAATCTAATATAATTTATCAAAAATGATAAACTAAACATTAAATAGAAAAGTAACCGCTACTACCTTGACTGTAGTATTGATACATCCCCTAGCACATATGCTTTATTGACTATGAGCCATGATATCCTAGTATACTAAATTTGGATATTCAAAGTTATGGTCTCCCAAAAATAATAATTACACAAATGAATAATTTTCCTTATTTATAGTTAATGTTTCAAGTGTGCATTCCATAATCTATGACATAGACAAATTTTATATAATTACAAACATAATTGAAGGTACATATTTATTTTTTTACTTTCATTTAATTTTATTTATTTTAACATTTTAGTTATGTTCGTGTGTTTCCATTTTTACTTACCCACACACCATCCCATATTAGACTATTGTGACATGTGATGAGATTCACATCGGACATATGTACACACATAATATTTTTCAATTTAACATTTACTTATGTTTTATATTACATTATCCTTTTAACATATTTATCTCTTTGAGTGAACATCTTAAAGTTTGAACTATGAATGTATCAAGATAGTTTCATGGTTCTTTGTGATATAGGCTATTATTATATCCTAATTACACCATTATCTATATTAGTTTGACCTCCTCTAAGTGTCTACCCATATAAATCTCTTTTATGTTTCTTGTCTACATTTCTTAGAATCCATATATCCTATGGTTTTAGCATGGATGATACCATTTTTAGTACTTTTTACCTTTCCTATAATTCATTATCTATCCTAGTACAATTTCAAACTTATATTTTTACATTATTATGTATCCTGCTGACTAATGTTGTTCTATGTCGACTAATTTTTTTTAATTATATCAACTAGGATGATACCATTGAATTATTATTTAGGATTAGTTTTGGGTATTGGATAAATATATATATGTGTCATATTTCATTCATACATATCATACACACTTTATTCACTTTGATTTCACTCTCCCTTCTACCCTAAATGCATTTGGGAGAGTAGGTGGATTATAATATTATCTTGATCAATCTTGTCTTATGGAGGAATTAAAGCTCAATAGGAGGAGTCATTGGGAGTTCATATATGAGGATATCTTAGGTCTTTATCTAACCATTTGAGGTATTAAACATATAACATTATATTGTAAATATCCACATAAGCTAAAGGAGATTGAAATGTCAATAGGTCTATGCCAAGGTAACTATATTATATCACTATACCCTTTCATTTATTTACTTATTAGATTATATTTTTGTTATTGCATTGTGAATATATGTTTGGTATCCTTGTTTAGGCCTTATATACAATGAATAAGTTGGTTTGGATATAGTATCACTTATAATTTCCATAAATAACTTTAGGTTGCCTACACCCCCATTTAGTTGACCATGGAAGCTTAATTTTACAATCATTCTAACCCATCCTTAGTTTAATCATTTTTATACATGCATAATATATATTTGTTAAGTTCTGGTGAGATATGGATCATTGTGCCATATGATTAGGCTTTGGAACCCTTTCCTATTTCCATTCATGTTATAGGTAACCTTCTGCTATATCTATATAATTCATTAGTCCATATCAAACTGTCTAAGTATCAAAAGCTCTATGTGATTGGCCCTATTATATTCATAGTATATTGAGAGAAAGAGGATAGTTTTAGGTCATCTTAGCCTATGCATGTAACCCTTATGTCCTATATCTATGGTGATTCACTATATGTTTATACAATATTATGTGATTTAGATCCCTCAAGGTAGTATATACCCTCAATATAGATATTTTATTGTCCACTATCTCATCCATATCTTAATATCCTATTCTAACCCCACCTATGTTGGAGTAATTACTTATGACTTAGGTATGTATTATACATAACTCTATGTATCTCATATTGTTACTTATACTATCACCTCTACCCTATACAACTATCCATTCTCTTGAAGCTAAGGAGTGTGTTGTTGTATCAAAAATTTAGTGAAATTTAAATGCATGATGTCTTTCCCCCTATGTATCCTATAATATCTTTCCCAATATGGGGGGAGATAATTGGTGCCTCTTTGCATAGTAATTTTAACTTCCTAGTAACTCTATAATAAGAATAAAACTTTATTACCTAATTAAAGTGGTGTGTGAACTTATAAAATCCCCAAGCTTGCATTTTAAATGTCCATGTTGTCCATGTGCCAATTAAAACTCTATATCAAATCTATGTGATGATATCCCTCAATACTATCTCCAAATCCCAATAGATTATTTTTTCCATCATTAGAGGCCCTTGTGGCCATATTTTTACTTAAGAAAAATCTTCAACAATATGAAATACCCATCCACTAGTTGGTACTATTGACCCTTTTTCTACATAGCCAGTTTGTGTTTCCTCTTCAACTAGTTTTCATTCTTCCTATCTCATTTTATGTGTTCAGACCTTTACTATTTTTTTTATTTCCTCGTTCTACTTTCCCTTCATTATTTTTTCCCTTGGCTTTACTTTGCCTTAGCCTCATTTTTGACTTAGCCCCGAAGTGCCATTTAGAAATTTTTTGAAGGGCCACTTCCATTTGAAATGCCCTTCAAATTTTTTTGAAGGCCTTCACTTACCTTATTTTCCCCCAATTTTCCCTTCAATTTTTTTTTTAATGGCACTTATTTTGTCCAAGTGACCCTTCAAAAAAAATTGAAGGGCACTTTTTCATCTAAGTATCCCTTCAAAAAATATTTGAAGGGCACTTTTTGCTAGAGTGTCCCTTCAGAACATTTTCAAAGGGCACTTTTACCTTATCCCTTTCTCAAATGCCCCTTCAAATTTTTTTTGAAGGGACATTTTTTCTATCCAAGTGCACTTCAATAATTTTATTGAAGGGTTAATTTTGGCTTGCGTGTCCTTAAAAACTTTTCTAAATGACATTTTCTTCCAAGATACCCTTCAAAAAAAATTTGAAGGGCCTTTTTCCAAAAGGGTGCCCTTAAAAAAAGTTTTAAAGAGACATTTCCATTGTAAATTCCCTTTGAAATTTTTTGAAGAGGCTATTGTTCCCCACGGGTGTCCTTCAAAACTTTTCTAAAGGACACTTTCTTCCAAGTGTCTTTTAGGAAAAGTTCTCAAAGGAACCTTTGGATTAGCCAAAGCCCGAAAGCAAAATTCTTGAAGAAATTCCTTTGAAATTTTGTCTAAATGAATTACTTTGGGAAAAATTTCAAGCCATTTCCTAAGCAATAAACTAGATTGAATTACGCATGATGTGCTATAGGATGTCAACTTTAAAGCAAGCAACTAGACATTGGGTTGATGCATGGCATGCCATATGTCATCAAATTTAAGGTGGATAACTAGACATTGGGGTCAATAAAAATTAGGTTTCCCAACATGATTGACTTATGAATTTTATAGGTAGAAGAGATTGGAAAACCTAAAAGGGTCTTGGTAGTGTAAACTAGGTTTCCTAAGGTGCTTTTATTATAAGGTTTTATAAGTAAAGTAGGCAAGAAAAATTGAATGGGTCTGTAGATGAAAATTAGGTTTAAAAAAGTGATTGAATTATGATTTTTATAAGTGAAGTCATTTAGAATACCAAAAAAGGTTTAGATAGAAGTAAATCAGATTTTCGGAACTACTTAGCTTATGAGCTTGATCAAATGGCTTATCAACAACGCAAAACCATGATCTAAGTCATTCTTTTAGGATCAATCAAAAGGAAAGGACAAAGACAAAATAAATTAAAGTGACCTTTTCCATGCCATTTCATAAATTAACAATCCAAGGAGAAGTGGTTGGGAAGCATCTTTAGAGGGGTGAGCCCATGGCATTCAAGAAGGTGACACAGATCAATCAAAGTGCCCTAATAAGCATCATTAGAAAAAATCAGTTACAACTGAGGACCATGACTTCCAATAGATTTGATTCCTCTCTTTATTGTAAGGGACCTCCATTCTCTCTCTCTTTTTTCTATAAATAAGACCCTTGTAATATTTTTATTTCATCAATAGATAGTATGATGAATCCCTACTAGAATGTTTTGCCATTTCCTTGCCTTTGAGCAAAGAAGCATATGTCTATTTTATTTCTAAGTTTTGGATATTTTAGGTGGTAATGAAAGAGACACAGAGTGATATCAAGTGATGTTTTACCCTTTTGGTCTCTATCCTTCATGCTTTTGAGGAAATAGTTGATCCAATAAGTCAGGTAGAGTACATTCTAGCTATATGAGATTTAACATATGTCTAACCCTTTTCTAGATTATACAAGTTATTTTTCCAGTTACTTACCTTATGTTATCTCATTAATTTTTTCTCTACATTGAAATATTTATGTTGGAAAATTCTAGAGATTGAAGAATAGGCTTGCATTCTATTGCATTCTGCAAAAGTATAGGGCATAAATGTGGATAATAACTTTTGGTGTATGACCATTTTTACTATACTTTTCATTTATGCAAATTTTTGACCCTTTTTCATCCAAACAAGTAAGTTCAATAGATTTTATTACACAAAAGCTAATACAAGGAGCTATCCCTTTCAACCTAGAGTTTTATTTCCACTTATAGGCACACCCATAGGCTTAGAAATGCCCCAACATTACCCAAATTTGGAGGAGGCCTAAATAACCCTCTTCTAAGGTGCAAAATTTGGAGACAATAGTTTTGGCATGCCTGATGGGACCAAATTCTTTGTTATTTTCATGTCAAGGTGAATTCTGGTCTTGAAAAGTATCATTTTTATTATAAAATATAGAATTTGGAAACTCTAAAGGGTGATAATCACTAGTTGTAGACTAAATTTCCCATAATTTACTTCATGGTCCTCATTAGGTCATCTAATATATTTGACCAAGAACCTCTAGTTGAAGTTATTTTTTAGGAACAACATTCTAAACCATTCCTAGCATTTAGAGAGCTTGGGTAGGGTGGTTTTTAAGAGGAAGGAGAAGAGGTTGAGGAAGTTTAAGAAACAAAAAATCAATAAGTAGACAATCAAGAAGACATGGATAGACAGCAACCCTTCCCTACTTTTAATACCTTAAACCCAATAGAACTTCCTACATATGACCCCATCCCTTTGAATGCTACCAAAAGTCTTCCTAATTTTAATGTAGAGGGTCCTATTACCCCATTTAAACATATTAGAGACATCTCTAATTTTTTCAATTTCCATAATGTTACTAGGGCCAACATAGCCATTAGGCTACTTGCTATGTCTTTAAAAGCCAAAGCACATGACTAGTATATAACATTGGAAGGGGGATACATTATGAGTTGGGATGGATTTGGAGATCTATTGGTAACAAGATTTGAAAATAAGAGTGATCATGCTTCCCTAATACATCATTTGAATGTAATAAGAAGTTGTCCAAATGAATCCATGGGAGATTTCAATGAGATATTTCAAAGAACATGGTATATGATACCACCAATCATGAGACCTCCTCCTAGATTTGTGTTCCTAACATACCTCAAATGGATTGGTACTAATGTTTCTATTATTTTATATTCAATGGGAGGATTCACTCTCTCAAGTGCATATGAGCTAGTAATTGAGGCTGAGAATAGCTTAATTCATGCTAGAAAACTTCCTCCAAGAGTTTACATGAATTTATTGTCCCACAATTTAGTTTAAGCTCCAAGCATGTCACAAGTTCCTAATGTCAATGTGAAGCCAAGATCCTTTTCCAAGAAGGTGGATAATGTTCTGGATAAGGATGAAGAAATCAGATCATTGAGAGCTCAGCTCAAACAAGCTCAATATTAGGCAAGTGTTCCTCCTATTGCACAATATTATCCTCAATAAGGATATAAATCTCCATCCCAATATAATTATCAAGGGAGAGGACAAAATAAACAAGGTTATAATACACATCTCAATGCATATAATCCAAATTCTACTCCTCTCATAAACTATTGTTCCAATACATGCAAATCTAGTGTAAGGAGAGGATCATGTAGACCAATGGGGGTAGCCTCAATGTCAGTTTATACATAATGATAGAGGAGCCAACCATGATTTGACAACACAAGAGGAAACTACTCCCTATATGATAACAAAAGAAGCATGTCCCAGCTAAAGGGATAGTCATAGAGAAGGTAATAGCCCAAGTGTGGGAATGATGAATTTCTTAGCAAAAGATGGTTTTGTGTTAACTCAAGGCATGTTAGTTATAGAAAATATAAGAGCTAATAATAGAGCATTGGGAGAAGGCCAAGAACCATGGGTAGTTCCAAGTGATGCCTCTCCAAGGCCACCAAGTGTTAATCAAAGTGATGAACTTGTTACAAGTCATGTTTCCCAACAAAATCAAAATGTAAGTGGAGCTACTAAGATTGAAATGAAGTAGATTCAAGGTCCATCATCACCATAAAAAATTCTATATAAGGTTAATTCTCCCTCTCTAAACATTTTTGATTCATTAAATAACACCAAGGCAAGTATATACCTTTGGGAAGTCTTGCATATACCCGATCAAAAAGAGTTTTTGCAAGAGCAGTAGGCAAGCATTCATGTGACTATTCAAGTTTCAAATAATAATGGTGTGGGTCTAAAAAATTCTCCAAATAATATTTTGGATCCCTGAACCAAGGCTAAAAATCCTCCACCTTTCTACCTCACACTCATTATGGGAGATAAGTTGGTCCATAATTGTATTGTGGATAGTGGAGCAAGCACTACCATCATGCCTAAAGTAATGGATGATAAGATAGGTTTAAACTATGAACCACATAGAAAATGTTACAGTTAGATGGGAATCTAACCAAGATTATAGGATTGGTTAAATGTCTAAAATTATTTTTACATGGTTTCCCAAGCTTCCCTATCATGCAAGACATTGTGGTGGTGGACCTTTTAGCACACTTTACTATATGCTTGTCAAGGGACTTCATAGCTAAGATAAGATAATACCTTTATACTAATTGGTATTTAATATATTTTAGGATAAGGTATGGGACTAGGGTAACTATAAGGACTCAACCCTTAGCAAGTTTTCACATTGATCCATTCTTGTAGATAATGTCAAATCAAAATTGTCTAATCAGCAAGGAAGAGGAAACAATCATGGATAGTGAAACATCTTCCCCTCTTGAAGGTATTTTTGATCTTTATCTTGACAATCACAACACTAAAACACATGGTATTGATCCTTACACTTTCATTTATGAGACTGATTTTGGAGTGTATTATATGAATGAATAAAATGCTCTAATTATTTCACTTACCAATGAGGATCATGAACTTGATGGCACGTGGGAAATGTTTTCGATGGTTCAAGGAAAAAAGTAGGTAAAATATCTGGCATCATGTTAGTTTCTCCATCAAGGAATAATTACTACTCTTCTTATAGGTTTCAATTCAATTTCACTTGCAACATGGTAGAATATGAAGGCCTAGTTCATGGTCTCCAATGGGTAACAAAGAGAGGAATCAATAATTTGAAAGTTTATGGGGATAGTGAGCTAGTCATTCATCAAGTAAGAAGTCAAGCTAAAATAAAACCCCCTTTATTAATTTATACAATAATAGGTTATAGGATCTACTTGAAGACTTTTATGACTTCAACATACAACCCATACCAAGAGACTTGAATAAACATGCTGATAGATTGACTGCAATAAGAGAACATTTTCACTTAGCCATTGATGTAGCAAAGGAGACAGATCAATCTCATATCAAGATCACTATGAGACATTCCATTCTGGATAATGAATTGTCATGGCAAGTGTTTGAAAGTGATGAACACATTACACACCTCTTGTAAAATGAGGTAGAATTATCCTCAAGAAATCAAAGGAGGTTACATGATCATTATGAAGAGAAAATTATATAGTTAAAGACAAATAAAATACATAAGGGGATGATTACCTTGGAGAGTATATTCAATGCGGATGATCAAAATAATAATAAAATAATGAGAATGTCAAGAAAGGATTAAAACTATGAAAGGGTTCTAATTTTCAAAGACAAACTTTTAAAGATTGGCAAGGTATGTTATCAGCTGGGAAGGCAATTTTTTATTGCATTATGAAAATATTTTCATGACATATTTTATTAGATGTATAATGACTTGAAAGGGTTTGATCCAATTCTATCCCATCACACCATTGATTTGGAGCTTAGAGATAAACCAATAAGACAACGAAAAATTCTTATCAATCCCAAGATAGAATAACTCATGAAGAAAGAGCTGACCAAGTTAATTGAGTCTAGGATTACTTTTCCTATCAAGTACTCAACTTGGGTAGCCAACCTTGTGCTGATTTAAAATAAAAATGGAGAAATCAAACTTTTTGTGGATTTTCATGATCTAAATAGAGTGTCTCTCAAGGATCATTATCCACTACCTTCCATGGAACAAATTATACAAATTATTTTAGGTTCTCAACATTTTTCACTTCTTGATGGTTATTTAGGTTATAACCAAATATTGATAAATGAAGAGGATCAATTCAAGACAACCTTCACCAGCAAGTAGGGGACCTTTGCCTAAAAAAAGATACAATTTGGTTTATCTAATTTTAGAAATATATTCCAAAGGACAATGGACATGTCTTTGAAAGGTTTGATCAATAAGTTTTTGCTTGTTTACCTTGATGATATAACCATTTTTACAAAAGATGTTACTGATCATATGGGACATCTAAGTCAAGTCTTTGAGAAATTTACAGAGTATGGCATATCCCTTAATCTAAATAAGTGCATCTTTGTTGTCTATGAAGGTAATCTTTTGGGTCATGTTGTTTCAAAAGAAGGCCATCTATTGACCCCAAAAGGATTGAAGTTATTCTAGGCTTGTCCTTGCCTCAACATAAGAAGGGGCTACAAACCTTCTTGGGGAAAATAAAATTTTTAAGGAGGTTTATACCAAACTTTGTAACTATGGTAAATCCTATCATAGCCATGCTAAAATAGATCCAAGTTTTTACTTGGATAAAGGAAGGTAAGAGCAGTTTTGAAGCAATAAATCAAGCAATCATAGAATCTCCTACTATCTTAAATCTGAATTTTGCTAAAAATTTCATACTCTATACATTTTCTAACATTGATATAATATCAAATTTGGTTATGCAATAGAATGATGAAGATGTTGAGCATCTAATTGCTTTCTTTAGCTGGGGATTATAGGAGTATGACATAAGATATTATTTTTTGGATAATCAAGCCCTAACCATCATTAGAGGATTGAAAAAATTCAAGCATATTGTTTCCAAAAACAAGATTCATGTTATAGTTTCCCATCCTATCACCAAGGAGTCCCCCCTAAGCAAGTATCTCAATGAAAAAAGAGTTGGATGGATCATCAAAGTGATGGATTATGACATTGAGATTAAGGCAACCAACTTGGTAAGAGGAAGAGGTTTGTGTGAATATTTAGCATCTAATTTTCAAGAGCCAAAGGAGGAAGCTTTGGATAATCAAGTTCAAACCTAGCTAGTTGATCAAATGTAAAATCAAAGCTAGACACAAGACATCATTAGTTTTTTTCAAAATGGTGAGTTTCCCAATGGCTTGAAAAAATCTCAAAGGAGGTATTTTAGGCTATAAGCTATTATTTATTATCTTGTGGATGGAATTCTCTTTAAAAAGGATGTGGATAATGTATTTCTAAGATGCATTAACAATGATCAATTTGATATGCTACTGGAAAAGTTCCATAATAGAGTAGATGGTGTTCACTTATCTCCTAGAACAATAGATGCAAAGATAATGAGAGTTGGTTACTATTGGCCTAGAATTTTTAAGGACTATTATCATTGGGTTAAGGTTTGTCCTCAATGTCCTTTCTTTGTTGGAAAACTAAAACTTGCATCTATTCCATTGAATCCTATTCAATTTGACTAACCTTTCATGAAATAGGGCCTTTACTTCATTGGCATGCTCAACCCTCCATCAATTTCTAGACACAAATGTATATTGATTGCTATGGACTACTTCACAAGGTGGGTAGATGCTATTGCATTGAAGGAGGAAAATGAAAATGCTATCTTAGAGTTCTATGATAGCATTGTGACAAGGTTTGGAGCTCCTTATGTCATCATCTCAGATAATATAATTACTTTCATAAGTGCTAAAAATTTTGACTAGGTAGTAAAGAGTGGGGTTCATTTGAGTACTTCATCCAACTACTACCCTCAAGGTAATGGATTGGTTGAGTCTACCAATAAGAAACTCTTCAAAATCTTTAATAAGATGTTGGAAACCAATCAAAGAGCATGGCATATCAAGCTGAAGATAGACTTATGGGTAGACAAAATCACTCCCAAGAAGTCAATTAATAATTCTCCCTTTGTACTTATCTATGGGAGAGTAGCTAGGTTGTTCGTATCACAAGAGTTCCCTACCTAGGAAATTACACAATAGATAGAATTAATTGAAAACACTCCCATGGAGGTCAAACTAATAGAATTAATGCAACTACAGGAGGCAAGAGATGATGTACACAAATATTTAGAATACCATAAAGTTCTCATGAAGAAATCCTTTGACAAAAAGACAAGGGAAAGAGTGTTTAAAGAAGGTGAATTAGTCTTGAAATGGGATGAGGATAGAGAAAAACTAGGGGTACATACAAATTTTGATAATTTGTGGATAGGTCCTTACATCATCAATAAGTACAAGCAAATAAACTCCTTTTAGCTATCTAAGATAGATGGAGAAGAGCTACCTATTATGGTGAATGGGATACACTTGAAGTCTTAGTTATATACCTTGCTCACCATGTCTTGTAAAAACTTTTTTGTGTGTGTTTCCTTTGTTGTCATTGTTTTCTCTAAGTGCTTTATAGCATGGGTGTTTCCTTTTTAGGTGTTATCTTTCCTTGTGTTTTCTTTTTTGTGTTTTTTCTATATTTGTTCTTAGCCATGGGTTTTTTCTTTTCAGCCTTTATTTACCTTGCATGAATGCATGCCTAATGGAAGGATGTAGGCATATAGTCCTAGAAATAGTAGGCATGTATCCCCTAGAAATCACCAAAATGTTGACCTTTTTTTGCATAGCCAGTTTATGTTTCTTCTCCATCTGGTTTTCATTCTTCTTTGCTCATTTTCTATGGTTGGGCCTTTGTTGTATTGGTCTCTCCTTATTCTACTTTCCCTTCATTATTTTTCCCCTTGACTTTGCTTTGCATTAGCCCTAAAGTTCCCTTTGATAAAGTTTTGAAGGGCCACTTCCCTTTGAAGTTCGCTTTAATTTTTTTCAAAGGCCTTCACTTATCTTGTTTTCCCCCAAGTGTCCCTTCAGATTTTTTTTGAAGGGCACTTATTTTGTCCAAGTGACCCTTTAGAAAAAATTTGAAGGGCACTTTTTTATCAAGTGTCCCTTTAAAAAAGTTCTAAAGGGCATTTTTTTCCCAAGTGTCCCTTCAAAATTTTTTTGAAGGGCACATTTGCCTTAGCCCTTTCCTGAATGCCCGTTCAAAAAAAATTTAAAGGGACATTTTTTTTGTCCAAGTGCCCTTCAAAAAATTTCTTGAACAGTAACTTTTGGCCCAGGTGTCCTTTGGAACATTTTTTAAGGACACTTTCTTCCAAGATACCCTTTAGTTTTATTTTGAAGGGCCTTTTAACTAAATGGTGTCCTTTGAAAAAGTTCTAAATGGCCAATTACATTAGAAATGCCCTTCAAATTTTTTTGAAGGGGATTTTGTTCCCCTCGAGTGTCCTTTGGAACTTTTTTGAAGGACACTTTCCTCCAAGTGTCCTTTGGGAAAAGTTACCGAAGGGACATTTGGCTTAGCCAAAGCCTAAAAGCAAAATTCTTGAAGGAATTCCTTTAAACTTTTGTCTGAAAGAATTACTTCAAAAAATCTTCAAGCCATTTCTCAATCAATAAACCTGACTAAATTTCCCATGATGTGCCATAGGATGTCAAATTCAAAGTAAGCAACTAGCCATTGGGTCAATGTATGTCATGCCATAGGACATCAAATTTAAGGTGGATAACTAGCCATTGTGGTCAATACAAATTGAGTTTCCCAACATTCTTGACTTATGAATTTTATAAGTAGAAGAGATTAGAAAAACTAAAAGGGTCTTGGTAGTTCAAACCAGGTTTCCCAAGGTGCTTTTCTTATAATTTTATATAAGCAAAGTAGAGAAGAAAACCTGAATGGGTCTATAGATAAAAATCAAGGTTAAACAAGTTCTTGACTTATGATTTTTATAATTGAAGTCATTCAAAAAAATTAAAATGGTCTAGATAGAATAAAATCAGATTTTTGGAACTACTTAGCTTATGAGCTTGATCAAATGGCTGATCAACAACATAAAACCATTATCTGAGTCATTCCTTGAGGACCAATCAAAAGGAAAGGATAAATCCAAACTAAATGAAATAAACCTTTTCCATTCCATTACACAAATTTATAAGCCAAGGAGAATCAATTGGGAATCATCTTTAGAGGGATGAGCCCATGGCATTCAAGAAGGTGACAGAGATAAATTAGAGTGCCCTAATAAACATCATTGGAAAAAATTAGTTGTAGCTGAGGATAATGACTTCCAAAAAATTTGATTCCTCTCTTTAGCACATGGGACCTCCTTTATCTCTCTCTCTCTCTCTCTCTTTGATATAAATAAGACCCTTGGGCTATTTTTATTTCATCCATAGATAGTATGGTGAAGCCCATCTGGAATGATTGGCCATTTTCTTGCCTTTGAGCAAAGAAGAATAAGTCTATTTTCTTTCTATGTTTTGGACATTTTGCTTAGGCATGTAAGAGACACAAAGTGATAAAAAGTGATGTTTTATCCTTTTTTTCTCTATCCTTCATGCTTTTGAGCAAATATTTGATCCAATAGGTCATGTAGAATGCACTCTAGCTATATGAGATTTAACATATGTGTAACCCTTTTTTGGACTATACAGGTTACTTTTATAGTTACTTACCTTATGTGATCTCATTTATTTTTTCTCTACATTTAAATATGTATTTTGGAATCTTCTAGGGCTTGAATAATAGGCTTGCATTCTACTGCATCATGAAAAATTATAGGGCATACATGTGGATAATAACTTTTGGTGTATCACCATTTTAGACTAGGCTTTTCATTTATGTAAATTTTTGACCCATTTTCATCCGAACAAGCTAGTTTAATAGATTTTATTACACAAAAGCTAATATAGGGACATATCCCTTTTAACCTAGAGGTTCATTTCAACTTATAGGCATACCCACATGCCTTGAAATGTTCCAACATTTCCCAAATCTGGAGGAGGCTTGAACAACCCTCTTCTAAGGTGCAAGATTTAGAGACAACATGTCCATAAATAACCAATGTTATAAGCAATAATAATATAATGGCATTGTCCCTATCATAGGTTTTACCTAGTTAAAATGTTATAATCTTCATGCACTAGATACACATAAATATTTACACCCATAATTTATACCATGCACATCTCAAACATGGCATGGCACATAGAGATATAAAATAAGGATAATCCTTCATCTAAATTGTGACAAAATAAATATGTCACCATCATGCCCTAGATAACATTAAATATGTTTGAAAATACATTTGTAAAAATAATCCTAAAATTTGTCAATGTATATATGAATGTCATACCAAACTAACCTAATGACCCATTTATCAACACTTTGTCTCTATATGATTGTGTCTAGAATGCCACAAAGCATGTGTCCCCTCTATAGGTAGTCCTAAGATAAAATGTATATAATAAAGTGTGATATCCACCTCTATAATATCCCTATCCATCACCCATATGATTTTTTAGTACTAATCTACCATACATCAAAAAGAAAAGAAAACTTAAATTGTAAAGGTAAACAACACATCTTCATGATACCATTAAATCTTACAATAATAATTTATCTTCACGATACCGTTAAATCTTAGAATAATAAGTTAAGTTATTTATTCATTTGAATGTACATAAATTAAATAAAATAACTAGATAGTATACATAGTATTACACAATTAGAATCAATGGTGTGCCTCTAAAATATTTAAGAAAAAATCCCAATAAATTTCTTAACAAACAAAAATTAGAAAAAATACTATTTAATTACAAAAATACACCAAAATGTAGAAACATTATCACATTGGAATTTTTTTATAGTATGTCATTGGCCCTAATTTTAATTTTTTACTTCATTAAACATTATGGTTTTACATAATTATCCATTTTATGCATATCCTACTTCATTCACCATTATAACAATATTTCATCATCCAATTTCTACCTATCCTACATCATCCATCTAACAAACTTTTTAATACAACCATTTGAAAATTTGTCATTGCACATTTTTCAATTTAAAATCAATAAAAAAAATTATCAAGGTTTATGACATTGTGTATTCATTCCACCCTATTAATTTCTCATAAAATTATTTTTTTTATCAAATTGAAATTTCAAAAAATATCCATTAGCAATCACATTTATATCTTCAACTTGTCATTTATTGAGGAAAATTACACCATAAATATTTTCAGGGGTGTCATTTTTCCTAATTTATCTTATTTATCCATGTAATATTAAATATAAAATATATCTCAATAATCATTATGAAAGGATTCACATACCTTCCATTGTGCATGCCTCTACATGCCCTAGCCATCTTCTTCTCTCTCCACATTAGAAATCATCACCCAAAGCTCTTAGATATAAAAATTAAAAAATAGAAATGATAAAATGAATATACCTTACTCTTATTTATAGGTTCTTGAATTAAAAAATCTAATTATCCTTTCTATTCTATATTTTGTCCATATATTTATTTTTGTTGGTCTTGTTGGTGAGCTTAAATAAGGTAAGAATCATAATGTCACAAGTCTTGTCTAATAAATAATGTTTTAAAAAAATGATTTTATCTTATTTTTTTGGTATGAAAGATATATTGTAGTACTAATTTGGCATATTACATTATCATATTATGCACCTTCCCTTCTAGATCCATCTTAACACCATTGTTTCACCATTTACATCATTTCAAATTTAGATTAGTGAGTAAAATTATGTATTTTAATTCATTTAATTTCATTCATCTTAGATTTATCATTCATTTATTATAACTCTTCCTATGTTGAGACACATAAATTTGGTATTTGATATTTTATAAAATTATTTTTGCCTATCTTTGACACACATGACTTACACATATGCATTTAACTCATTATCACATTTTCTCATATTTATTTATCTATATATTGACCTAACCAACCCAAATTTTCATCATTAATATATATCTTCTCCCTACACTAGTCCTTAATTTTTTATTTTACTAAGTAGATTATTTCTATATTCTAAATCATTTTCTTCCTTCTTGTATAATGTTGATAATATTCAGACATTTAAAATTAATAATAGTGTCTATCTTCACCAAAATTGTCCCATATTATTTAAAAATATATTTTTCAAATTCAAATCACTCCCTTGGGTCTTCCTACATGTTTCACATGTTGGTTATGGTGTTAATTTACTCAAAGAGTCATTTATATTAATACATCAAGCCCAAGGCCATTCCTATATAAGTCTATATGGAATTTCACTTAGATATTAGAGAATATTATTTCACATCCTTGAGTTTTTATCAAAAATAATAAAAATATATAAGCCATTCTAATAAATAATATGAAATTTAAGTATTAACACTAATTTGAATTTTAAATTTGTATATTGTAAAGTGTCAAAAACCAAAGTTTTTTTTAAAATTCTATATGAACACTATTGATCACACATATACATGATAAATACATGTGGTTTGAGATATATTTAGAGTATTGGAATGTATGAAATTCTTAATAAATTAGAGAGGTGTGGTTGGGGATATGTAACCCATATTTTCAACCCATTTTTATAAGCTAGAAATGTTTTGATATTGAAGCTAGTGTTTGGAGGGAATGGAAGACAAAATTATAATTTGTTCATAGGACTGAAGTTATAAAATCACTTAGAAATCATCTTGATAGGTAGTCATAATTATCTATGATAGAATAGACTAGAAAATGACACAAGGATATTTCCAATAGATTATGGAAAAATCTTATTTTTGTAGGTGTCTAAGCATTCACTAGAAGTGTGTTGGAATAATTTGATTGTCTTTTCCTAATTACATAAATGTTAGATCTTACATAGATTATTTCATATCACTCTACATATTTTTTTAATAAAAAGGGGTAAAAATATTATTAATAAGTAAATAAGAGCAAAACAAGAAGAATAGGGGGCATAAACACCCAAAAGAGAGCAACAAAGACAGAAAGACTAGGCACATGCCCAACTAAACAATATTATGAACCTCCCTATCTTCCTCCAAAATTATTTCCAAATCAGAACAAAGCATCTAAGAGAGAGACCCCCAATCCTCAGTATTTCCTCCATTTAAATGCTCAGACACCCATTTAGCCAAACAATCCACTGCCATATTCCATTCACATGGAATGTGAACAAATGTTACACTATCCATGAGCGAGCAAATCTACAAAATCTATTATACAATCAGAGACAATTTCCGATTGACATCCAACACTTTCCTCTTAACAAGTAGGTTAATTAAGACTTGGGAATCTAATTCACACATGATCTTATGACAACCCAAAGCCCGCACCTTCTCAAGGGCATAAAGAATGGCCTAGCCTTCCATCATGGTTATGGTTTGCAGCCCCTCAGGAACTACAAAGAGAAAAATCACCATACCTTCAAAATCCCTACCTATCCCTCCAATACCCACAGGCCCAAGATTACCCCTAGAAGAACCATGCATATTGATCTTGAGAATCCCACTGGGAGGGTGCTGCCACTGACCGATCCTTAGAATCTTCTCCTTGACCTATCAGCTCCTCTTGACATAAGCTAAATTACCTATTAGTTTCTATAATCCAAGTCGCACCACCACCTCAGCATCTTATTTGGTTAAAGGGAGACAGATCACACTCTTTGCTTGGACGGTCTCCTGGATCATCCCTACAACTTTCTGCCATACTTGTTGTGCCATGATCTTCACCCCCTAAAAATTCTGCCTATTTCTCTCAAGCTAGATTTACTAGAATAGAAAGATGGGGCCCCCTAACCATGTATCCTATAGGAAAGGTATCCTTGAGGGGGGTTCTTCCATGCCATTCCAAAAGTTGACCATAGTTAGAGCATGAAAATAGGGGTGCTGCTATACATCCCACCAATAGTGCCAAAGTTATAAGGTAAAAGAGCATAAAAAAATTAGTGTGTTAAATCCTCCTCAGCCACTCCACACATAACACAAACTCAAGGGCCTTGGAAGCCTCTCTTTCAGAGATTGTCCCAAGTCAAACACCTATTCCAAGCCAACATCTAAAAAAAATAGTTACATTTTGGCCATGAAAGTTTATTCTAGACCTATCTCCACCAATGCACTTCCCCCTGCCCAATCTTTGAAGAAGTAAGGCCTGGTATCTAGAGGCAATAGTGTAAGGTCCCTTAGGATTGGGAGACCAAGTGAGATAATCTTCCTCCTGAATCGAGCTATAATGATGCCTAAGGAGGAGGCTCATTATCTCCTCATTCTCCTCTTGTGTCTGAATGACTAGCCAAGCTTTGGGGGCTTTCCAATGTGCTACCTCCAACTATCTATGTGAAGTGTATGCTTTGAATTCACTCACTCAATACCAACTAGCATCAAGGAATCTTTTACAAAGGTTTAACAAATTGGGAGCTAAGAGATGATGGGAGGATAACCATCCTAAGAGTCAGTCTAAAAGAGAGCCTTAGATCCCCGCTTATAGATCCAAAATAAGCCTTCCTTAATGAGAGCAACCCCTTTTTTGAGAGTACCCCATATCATCGAGCCTTTCCCAATAAGGTGATAGCGAGGAATATCCCTCTGAATGGTCTTAGAGTAGTAATTCTGAGAGAGAATTATGGCCCAAGCCTTGTCTTGTTCAGTGCACCAATGCCAATAAAGTTTAGCCACCAAAGCAACACCATTTAAGTCTATCTACCTCAGACTAAGCCCCCCATATTATTTCGGGCTACAAACAATCTCCCATCTAATTAGGCTCCATTTAGAGGATGTTAGACTACCAACCCATAAGAATTGCCTAGTAACCGAATCAAACTCCTTAAAAATTCCCATCGAGGCAACCTGAAGCATACATCTATAAATGGGCAAAGCCTACACCACAAATTGGATAAGTTGAACCTGGCTAGAAAAAGATAACCACCTGTGAGTCCAATGATTCACTTTCATCTAAAATTTCTCCAAAATATTTTGCTAGGACTCTTTGGATGTACGACCAGTAGGGATAGGGATACCCAATTAAATCAAAGGGGGAGTCCTAATCTAAAAATGCATAGTCCTCACGATCCACTACTGAATGGGCCTTAGGGTGTTGAAGAAGAAGATGGATGACTTATCTTCATTGACTTTTTGTCTTGAGGCCATTAGGTAAACATCCAACACCATGTGCAAATTAGCTACTTCACTCATTGTGGCCATGCCCATCAGAGAAGTGTCATCAATGAACTGTAGGTGAGACTGCACTGGCAATTCACCTCCCCATCACCAACCTTGGATATGCCCAACCTCTTTGTTCCTACTTATCAACCTCCCCAAACCTTCAGTAAGAAGAAGAAAGAGGTATGAAGACAAGGGATCACATTATCACAACCCCCTAGAAGCACCAAATATCTCTGTATGTTCTCCATTGATAAGCACTGAGAAGGAAACTAAGGAAATGTAGCTCATGACCCATTGAGTCCATTCATGTACAAAAATAAAAGCATTAAGAACCTTCCATAGGAATGACCATCCAACCCTATCAAAGCCCTTGGCCATGTCCAACTTAATAAACATTGTCTTATCTTTGGAGCTGGCCATGGAGTGAATGGACTCAACAACAATAAAAATATCATCCAAAATTTGCCTACCTTCCACAAAACCACTCTACTCTTTAGATATCATAGCACTTAGCCCTCTTTTTAACCTATCTGTAATGATTTTAGATATAATTTTATAAACAACATTGCAAAGGGATATAGGGCATAATTGACTTAGCCTATCAGCTCTTTCGCATTTGGGTATGAGGGCAAGATAGGTTACATTTGTAGCCTTAAGCATTTCTTATTCTACTAAGATTCTTGGACAATAGCTAAAAGGTCAAGTTTGATAATGTCCCAAAATTCTTGGTAGAATTCAGCCAGAAAGCCGTCAGGTCTAGCCACTTTCCCTTTTTTCATCTGTATAATGGTCTCTTCAAGCTCCCCAAGTGTGATTTCCTTCATTAAATTCTCATTCATTTCACGCATCACCAGAGGTGAAATATAGAAGAGAACTTGAGATTATTTTGGTAATTCCCCATTTGCATCTTCCTTAAAAAGAGTAGAGAAGTACTGCACCACCTCCTCTAAAATTGCCAGAAAGGAGTTAATCCACTCACCTCTTTCATTGACCAAGGCTGAAATAGAATTGCCATGCCTCCTGGATTTAGATAAATTAAAAAAAATGGATGTATTTCTATCTCATTCCTGGAGCCATTCAATCAAAGCTTTCTATTTCCAAAAAATTTCCTCCCATAGCTCACATTCCTCTAGGTCTTTCATAGCCTGGGTTTCATCTTAAAGTAAGTCTTTAGTCAATCCTTCCTCCCATATTATTCTTGTGATACCATCAAGCTTGGCTTATGTAGCATCCTTAGCATTAAAAATATTCCCAGATCATTGGTGGTTCCATTGTTTGAGCTTATACTTCACATATTGTAGTGATTTAGCAAAAATATACATCACCGTACCATGGGCAGGCCTACCCCATTGCCACCAATTAGCCACACACTCGAATAGAGATTGATCCTGCAACCACATGAGTTAGAATCTAAAGGAAGGAGAACAAGGGTGATACTATGAAACACTATTAAGCTTGATAGGCTAATGGTTTGATCCTCTCTACTCTAAAATTTCAGACCTCGTAGACCACATACCTCCAATCCAAAAACTAGAAACTAGAAAATAATCCAGTCTCTCAACAATATAGTGTATCCCACTCTTGTGATTGTTCCATGTAAACTATCCATTATTGGGCCTAATATTGACTAAGTTAAAACTTCAATATAATGGTGCATTAGCAAATCAGAGGGGTCCAACCTTGACGTGCCACCATGATTTTTAGTCAAATCTAGAATAGCATTAAAATCACTTGCCATAATCCAAGGTTGGAAGGGGGCCAAGCTACAAACAAAACTTATATGACCCCATAAGGATTGTCTACCCTGCCAGTCAATAGGGGCATAGATATTGGAGAGGAGAATGACTTCCCCTGTCTCAAAAATAGAAGAAATCATAGTCATGGAAAACTTATAAGATAGCCAACCTATGAGACTGATCTTCTGTGGGTTCCATAGACAAGCTAGTCCTCCTGAGGATCCAATAGTGCCAATGCATTGACAGTCTCCTTGCCTCCACAACTTAGGAGCTAATCTGAACATAGCTTCAATTGAAAGCTTAGTCTCTTATAAAAAAAGGACATTCAGTCTATGACTTCTAATCAAGTTACAAACATCATTTTGTCTGGGGCTATTGTTCAAACCCCTTACATTCCAAGATAGTATAATCATTTTAGAGGATTCAAAAAGTGAGCATCCAGAGTCTTTATAGATCCTGACTCCACCAAAGTCTCTCTCATTAGCTTGATCTTCTCTAGGTCCCTTTTTCTACTAGGCTTGCTAGATTTCTCCCCCTCCCTTCTTATGGTCTTTTTTGCAAAATTCCCAAATGAGGAGAGGATTTACTACTTCTTGCTGCCCCTGAGTCCCCAATTTTCCCAGTGAGAGGTAGATTTCCATCTTCTTTGGGGGGAACTACTAAGGAGGTCAACCCTTTTGAAATCATCATCTAATGGTCCATATCCATGTGACAATCTCCAGCATCTTATGGTTCAATTAAAGCACCTAAAGCATTGGTCTCCTGAGCTAGGCCCTCAATCCCCTGATCCAAAATCATCAACCCTAGATTCACCTCATGTTGATTAAGGTCATCTAGTATTTCAAATCTATTAAGTGAGTCATCAAATTGTCTTTCCTTAAAGGACTATTTTTGGCCCCTAGTAGCCTTTAAATGGCATAAAACCATCAGCTTTAGGTGCCTCACCTGAAATCAGGCCCTTTTCTTTGTCTGTTCTAGGAAGAGTGTGAGCAGGCTAAGTAGGTTGATGTTCAGTTGATTTTGATTTGGGACACCATCACTGCAAGTGTCCATAAGCATGGCAAAGATGACATTGGAAAGGGAGGGTTTCATAATCCAATTGTTGCACCCAAGAAAAGAGTCCCACACTCATTTCAATAGCATCTGGTATTGGCTTACTAAGATCAATTTCAATACAAATGTAAGCATAAGTCATTACCTTTTTCCCCAAGATTGACATTGAAGAGCTGACTAGCCTTCCCAACAGAGATGCAAGCATTTGTAGAGTGTATTCATGACATCATTCCACCAAAAAGTGAGGCAAACACACCCACAATGGAACACGGTTTGGTAGTTCCTCTAAAGGTATAAAACCTAAGCATGCCATAGCTTGATAAATAGTCCCACCTGGTTATGAAAGTAAGGGCCTCCAGCAAAAACTCTATTATAGTCAGTTATACAGGTGAAAGTGACCATAAAATAGCTATTAGCCAACAACGTAATATCCATTTCTCCTTTTGGTGCCCATGTCCTCTAAGCCCATGCTTCTAGGAACTGGAGTGAAGTCCTAAGCCCCAGAAACTTGTAGTATAAGGAGTGATTCAAATAGTATTCTATGTCTTCAGCAATCATTTCCATTGGTATAACCATCTTGGGCCTCTCCTTGCATCTTTCTAGGCAATCGTTGACCTTGGGTATGCACATGCCAATAGGCTCTTCAGCAACAAGTGGACCTAAAAATTGAGAAATGGAGCCTTTCCAGTGCTTTGTGCTCCCTGAGATGCTTGTTGCAGTCCAAGTGCCACCCTATAATTCTGACCTGTGCCCTCCCCTGCCACTCCCTCCTCCCTTTCATCCATCACTCCCATATCACTCTACATAGTTAGTGATCAAAATAAAAAAGAATATAAACTAAGTACCCCCTCTCTTAATCATTTTTATATTTAGTAAGTGTAATAAATTCTATGTTAGCATTCATTTTTTTGGTAAATGATATAACTCAAGAATTATAAATTTGAAAAGTTTTATACTTATTTATATCTTGAACTTAACAGGGGTAAAAATATATTAAAAAGACGAAAAGACCAGATTACAAGACATTTTCCTGGTTCACCAGCTGAACCATCTCCTGATACATACTAGCAGGGAGCGTTCTCAGATCAGAAACGCTCCACCTGGTTCCATTTTCCGAAGCCCATTTGGCAAGACGATCAGCAACGCCATTCCATTCACGCGGAATATGTTTGAAAGCAATGGAATTAAAAGAAATACTTAGCTGTTTGATCTGACGTACGATAAGATTAAGATGCCAATCCACATTACCTGCCAAATCGTTGTTCAGCAAATTAACCACAACTTGCGAGTCCGATTCGCAGATGACATTGTGGCATCCATATTGACAACAAAGTTTCAAAGCTTCCAGAACCGCCATGGCTTCCATAATATTGTTAGTATGACAGCCTTTGTAAATTGAAAAGAGAAATTGAATTCTTCCGGAGCAATCCCGAGCAACACCTCCTATTCCCGCCACGCCAGGATTACCCCGGGAGGATCCATCCGTGTTGACTTTGATCATTCCAGGCGCAGGCCGCTGCCATCGCCCTTCTCTATTAACAGGCCGCGCCTTGTGTTTATTTCTTGGCTGCGCACCTCCAGCCAGCGCTAACTCATTGCTAGGATTAAAAACTAAGCCCAGGCGTTGAAATTGACTACCTTCCTCAGCGTTTAACTCAGCACCATTTAGACACTTGGCGTGCAAAGTCTCCTGCAAGGAATTTAGGATTTTAGTCCACAGCTGTCTCCACTCTAGCCGCTCACCCCTGAATATTCTCCTGTTTCTTTCTAACCACAAATTCCACAATATAAAAGAAGGTCCAATCTCCCAAGTCTTTTGCAGCAGCGAACTGCTAGCAGAACTAGGCCCGATTTTATTCCAGAATTCGCAAAGCGAATGCACATGCCGGCAAGGGGCGTCCCAGGCAGACCACCACAAGTGCCAAAACTGTATGGCAAAGGGACATTGGAAAAAAAGATGTTCCCCTGTTTCCTCACTGCTAAAACAGAAAATACAAACAGATGGCCCTTGGAAACCACGTTTGCATAAATTTTCCCAGGTGAGACATTTGTTGTGTGTCAGGGTCCACAGAAAAAAATTGCATTTAGGCCAGGAAATCGGATTCCATACTTTTTTCCCCCACGGAACCTGCTCAACATTGAAAATTTGTTTAACCAAGAGCGTGTATCCAGACGAAACAGAGTAATGTCCAGACGCATCACCACCCCAGGCAAGGACGTCACACCCCTGAACAGAACTACATCCTCTGAACTCCAGGATATGGCGAAGCTCATTTCTATCCTCTTCAGATCCTCCCGGCGGCCAGTCAGAAGAATTTTTCCATCTATATCCAATAGCCAATCCCATGCTGAAAGTCTCCTTATAATGCCACACAGAGTTCCAACCCGCAGCGAGAAAAATCTCAGCAAAAGGCTGAAGGTGAGGATGTGTGTCCAGCAGGGGAGGCTTACCATCCCAGGAGTCTTCCCAGAACAAAGCTTCAGACCCACTGTTGCACACCCAAAAGAGATTCTGCTTCACTAACTGCGCACCAGCCTTAAGGGTACTCCAAACCATCGAACCTCTGCCCTCAAGAGGAAATCTAGAAATGTCTTGAGGCGCGGTATCAGGAAAGTACTTAGCAGTCAAAATTTTGGCCCAGAGAGCCGATTGATTAGAGCACCATCTCCAATATAACTTCGCAGCCAAGGCCTGGCTGCCCAGAGTCGCAGACCGTAATCCCAGTCCACCTCCCTGCTTTGGTCTACACACCATCTCCCAGTTGATTAGGCTCCACTTGGTGTTTTGGAGATTGCCGCTCCATAAAAATCTCCTGGCCAGGCCATCATACTCTTTGAGGAAGTAAGCTGGGGCAGTTTGAATCATGCACCTGTAAATCGGCAACGCCTGAATAACAGATTGCAGAAGAATCACACGACTAGCAGTGGACAGCCATCTATGGGTCCAATGGCTGATCTTTCGTCTTAGCTTGTCCAAGACATTCTGCCAAAAAAGCCTGGGCTGCCGCCCCACAACAATGGGGATACCTAAGTAAGTAACAGGTAGTGTATGAATATGGAATCTCAGAATGGCAGCTATTCTTCTCTGGATAGAATCAGGGGTGTTGAAGAAGAAAATAGAAGACTTGTGCTCATTGATCTTTTGGCCCGAAGCCTCCAAGTAATTATCAAGCGTGTGACGGAATGCCTCCGCTTCGCTGATCCGCGCTCTCCCTGCTAAAATGGTGTCGTCAACAAATTGTAAATGAGTCAAGGTCGTGATCCCATTTCCCCAATTCCATCCCTGTAAAGTATTCTGAGAGGCCCGAAACTTGAGGAGCCTCCCAAGCCCCTCAGCCATAATTATAAACAAATACGGTGAAAGCGGATCTCCTTGTCGAAGGCCACGCGAAGCGCCAAACAGCTCCGTAGGGGCTCCATTTATAAGAACCGAAAAGGAAGGCGTTGTAATACAGCTGAAAACCCAGCTGATCCACTCCTGACTAAAACCAAAAGCACGGAGGATTTTGCTCAGAAATCTCCAGCTAACTCTGTCGTAGGCCTTGGCAAGATCAAGCTTTATGAACATAGCCTTCTCCTGAGAAGTGCTCATAGAGTGGATAGCTTCAGCAGCGATAACCACTCCATCCACAATCTGTCTTCCAGCAACAAAGCCCCCCTGCTCTTCCGAAATAAGACCCGGGAGGAGACCTTTCAATCTATTAGCTATAATTTTTGAAATGATCTTGTAAATAACATTGCACAGCGCAATGGGCCTATACATCTCTAAATTAACAGCCTGTTCCTTTTTAGGGATAAGTGCCAGGAACGTAGCATTCAAGGCTCTAAGCATTGCTTTGCTTGAATACGATTCCTGAACCACCTCCATGACATCTTGTTTTATAATATCCCAAAAATCCTGAAAGAATTCAGCCGGGAAACCATCAGGACCAGGGGCTTTACCTCTCTTCATTCTGAAAATAATCTCTTCCACTTCCAGCAAAGCAATTGGCCGCAAAAGGCATTTATTCATTTCCTCATTTACTAATCTAGGAATGCATGATATAACAGTATTTTCTGCCCCTTCATTTGGCGCCGGATCACTAGCAAAAAGCTCAGAAAAATACCAGACAGCTTCACCACTAATAGCTTGGGAAGAGGTTAAGATAGTTCCATCTTGAGTAACAAGAGAGGTGATAAAATTGCCATTGCGCCGAGCCTGCACAGACTTATGGAAAAAGGCTGTGTTTTTGTCACCCTCTTGAAGCCAATCATTGCGGGCTTTCTGCTTCCAGTAAATTTCTTCCCGAAGTTCCCATTCCGCTAAAGCATTGGCAGCTCTAGCTTCCTCAGAGCGGAGATCTTCCGAGAGTCCACAATCTCTTATTTGCCTGGTTATTTCATCCAGCTGTCCTTGAGCCTGCTTTTTCCTGCATTGCAAGTATCCAAAACAAGTCCTGTTCCAGCCCTGCAACTTTCTTTTCACAAACTGGAGTTTTTTTAGAAAGGCATACATGGCAGTACCATATGGAGGCCCCCCCATTCTCCACCACTGAGCCATGAGATCATGGAGTGAGGTGTCTCTAAGCCACATCATCTGAAATTTAAAAGGAGGCTTTTTGGGCCTATTAATATAGCCGATAGACAGCTTGATAGGCCAGTGATCGGAACCCCTCCAGTCCAAAATTTCAGAATTGATAGAAATAGCACTAGATTGCCAGAAGCAGGAAACTAAAAATCTATCCAAGCGTTCAGAAATGGCAGCATTACCTGATCTTCTGTTGCTCCATGTGAACAGCCCATTGGAGGGTCTAACATCCGATAAGCGCAGCACTTCCACATTATGGCGAAGACATTCGGCAGAAGGACCAAGCCGGATCAACCCTCCTCTTTTCTCCTCAAGACTTAGTACCGCATTAAAATCACCAGCCACAATCCAGGGCAGGAATGGGTGGCATGATCGGATGTAACGAATGTGCTTCCATAGCTGCAATTGTCCATCAATATCAACAGGGGCGTAGACATTGGTGATCAAGCAATGTTCCCCGGACTCAAGAGAAGAGGCCATCATTGTTAGAGCTGAATTGCTTGACATCCAATGAGTAGGAAGAATTTTCCTAGGGTCCCATCCTATAGCTAAACCACCAGCACTACCACATGCTCCAATACATTGCCACTGCCCTCTAGGCCAAAAACAAGACATACAACCAGTAAAGGCTTCAACTGATAATTTGGTCTCCTGAATGCAAAAAACATCCGGAAAATTATCCCGAACCAAGTTACTCATAGCTTTTCTTCTAGGGGCGCTATGCAATCCCCTTACATTCCATGATAACACAATCATTGGGTGGGGTGGGGAAAATGCTCGTCCAAGGTTTTGACAACCCCAGCTTCCACCAGCAAGTCACCAGTAATTTTTAGCTTATCTTGGTCCTTTCTCCGTCCAACTTTGGAGGGAGCAGCTGAGCTTACTTTCTTAAAATGTTTTTGCATAAGTCCAAGGGCACTGCTGGACCCTTTTTCATTTTTCCCACACTCCCCTTCTTTTACCAAATCCGCCCATCTGGCTTCCTTCTCAGGCTCCTCACACTGATCCTCAGCCATGCCTCTTTCCTGATGCAGAGAGCAGCCAGGAGGCACTTGATCCTGCAAAATTGGGGCTGCATTACAATCTGAAAACTGGCCTGATTGTTCTATCTCTGTCCCCTGCTCTTCCATTGGGACGCCATCTTCAATGGCCATACAGTCAAGAGCCTCAAATCTATTAAAGCCCCGGTCCACTTGTCTATCAACATTCCCTCGTCTTGGTCCACGCCCTCTTGCTCTCTTTTTGGCAGGTATGAATCCATCCGTTCCTGTTTGAAAAAGATCTCCTGGCCCTTGCACCAAGCTTGAAATACTTGCATTTTTCCCTTTGTCTAGTTTATTAGGAAGAGATTTAGTGTTTTCAGCCTGAGTTCTATGGCCATTTTCCTTCCTACCATCAGCTGCCTTTGACATTAGAAAATCTGAGCCAAATCCATTAACTTTGGCCGCCTGAGGACACTGCCGGTGCAGATGGCCATATACATGACAAACTCTGCACCTGAAGGGAATGGATTCGTAGTCAAGCTGTTGAATCCATGACAGCGAACCCATACAAATTTCTAAGGAATCTGGTAACGGATTATTTAAGTCTATGTCAACACAAATACGAGCATACGAAATGATCTTCTTATCTAATGACTGATGTGCTATAGCCGTTGGCTTACCCAACATAGCCCCAATCTGTCTGAGAATATCCTCCCTCCAGAATTCAAGCGGGAGCCGCGGAAGACGAACCCAGACTGGAACACAAGCTGGGAGTTCATCCGCTGAATTGAAACCGGTATGCCAAGGTTTAAGGAACAGGCCCACCCTCTCATAGAAATAAGGACCTCCTTCAAAAATACAATTTCTGTCAGATACAGATGAAAAACTTACCAGAAAATAACCATTTCCAGCCAACATAATGTCAAAGTCCCCTTCAATGGCCCAGGAGCGGCGAATCCAGGCTTCTAGAGCCGCCAAAGGGATCCTGATACCCAGAAATTTGCAAATGAGTGTGTGTGATGACAGGTATTCTACATCCTCTTGAACAGCTGCCTGGGGAATGACCAATACAGGTCGTTCTTGGCTTCTCAGAAGACACCCATTGATTTTGCTGAGCCTGGAGCGCTCACTGGTGTAAAAGTTGTTTTGGCCATGAGTGCTCGCCCCAGGCGCCTCTGCCTCTGTCCTGGGGCCTGTCGACGGGCCGCCGGTTCCACCACCGCTTGCAGCCATTCCCGCGTCCATTGGTCATATCCCATTATTACTTATTTATATCTTCAAATTCATAATAATTTGATATATTTTATTGTTAACCTAATGTTTCTTTCAACATGGAAAACCATAGGCATTTATCCCTTAGGATTTGCTTCTTCCTTTTTAGGGTTTGATATTTATGTGTTAGGGTTTTAAATTTTATTTTTGATTTACCCTTATTCACATAACTAAATAATTACTAAAATGGATATCCATAGTTTATATTTTTTCTATTCAGTTTATGGTTTTCATAATTAAATGTTTCTTTCCTGGAATATATAATATATTTCAAAATAATGAAATGAGATAGGTCAAATTTATGTGTAAAAAAACTAAAATTGAAATTAATAATGAATAATCCTTTTCTCTCCTTAGTAATAAATATTTTCTAAATATATAATTAGAGATTATTCTAGTTAGCTGTTTATTTCATAGGGCATGCATGATTCCTTTCATTCCTCTTCCTCATAGACCTCAAGGTAGTGATAGCTGCCATCCCATGTCTATTATTAACCCTAGGCTTTTATTATATTTTTCTATCCCATAATATCAAAACAAAAATAGGTAGGTTCCTTATCTCATGTGATATAATTGTGGTAGTGTGAATTATCCACTTTATCCCCACTAATCCCCCTTTACCTCCTAGAGTTATAACTAGTGTAATAAAATAAAATGATATCATTGATTGAATTAAGAATACTCCAACTATATATCCATAATATAGTTTTTAAATATTTCAACTATCTACAAGGATATCATATATGTATAATTATGTGTTAAACTTTACCAAATAATTTTGTAACTACTTATTTAACATTCATTATTAATACATTGAATAGTAGTGAAGACAAGATTTATTTTGAGAAATAATATTTTTCTACTCAACATAATATAATTTAAAATATCCCTTTGATCATTCAATTTTTAATATTAAATAAGGGTTTCAAGCATGGATTGGTCAATAATGGATTAGTATTGAATATTTTTAACATAAAACTTATACAAACAATGGGTACCAATATGGAATCTATTCATAAATCAGATAAGAATATCAAAGGTTTTGATAATTTTCCTTTCCAACTTCTAGGTTCAATTAATTTGGATGTGATAATAGGCCATTAAACATTAGCCACTATGTTTCATGTGTCATGTCAAATCATTTGAATTTTAACCTAATATTGAGAAGACCATATATTTATGTAATGGAAATTATACCATATAACCTACATATATGCTTAAATTTTTTCCATGAGGGATGTTTACATACATGTCTAATAGATAATCAACCTTCAAAATATTGAAAACTAATATAACCTAAATAGGTATGTATTCCACAATCTAATATATTCCTTCCTTCATAATACATCCATCACATGTCATACTAGTAGAAAGAATACATACATATGAAGTTGAGGAGTCAAACAAAGTTAACTAAGAAACAAATCCAAATTTATCATTTAATCAAGACCTTATTAAAATATCTAGCACATGTTTAAGACAAATAAAATAAGATACCATATCTTCATTTTTTATTCAATTAAAAATATCTAGATCAGATTCTATATAATATGATAGTGATGATGAGGAGAATCAAGTTCCAACAACATATATGAGTATTTTATAATCTAAATTTTGCATCTGTTCATACAAAATCATATATATGTGATTCAAAAATGGTGATAACTATTAAATTGAATAAAAACAAGGCACACATTATAATTAATCACAAGGACACAAATTTATTTTTTATTAATAACATTACTTCACAATAGGCTAATTCAAAGATAAGTTCTCTATTGAGATAATACTTTGTTAGATACATCATGATTAGTTAAAAAGAGTCTCAAAACATTTCATGGTGTATCAAAATTGAATGCCAACTATTTGGAATAGATGTAATAAATAATGTAGAGCTTATGGATATAGAAACTACTATCACATTATAGTTAAATATTGTATAATATAAATTGATTATTAAATTACAATTGTTACTTAAAAATAATTTATTTATTTATCTTCTACTTTACATAGAGCTAAATATTGACTAATATATCAAAAAGGGGGATCATATTATTTTTTATAAAATAATTAGACATGGAATAAATATTTTTTGGTTCTTACAAAAAAACATTCATGACCTTAAATTTTAAGTCATAATTATAGTAATACAAGTACAAACCAATAATTTTATGAATAAGGTTAATGTGGTCTCTAAAAGTTTGAATTTATAATTAATATAACTCACTCATAAAGTATTATAGATTCTACTTGAATATAATTTCATATATCTACTTAGATCATTTGGTTGCTTGAAAAAATCCATATATTAATATTATTGGATTGTATTGAAATTAAATAGAGATAATTGAGGTTTATATGATAAATTTATAGTCTAAGTAGTTTAATATCTCTGGATAGAGATTTTGAGTTAATTTTACTAATAGATGCTTTGTTTTGAGGCATAATACACAATATTTATTGGAGAAAAATATTGAGCTGAATGATATTAATCAAATGAAATTTTACTTGGGGAAACAACCGAGTTTATCATGTCCTTATAGTTATGTATAATATCCTTCACCTACTACAAATTAATCATAAATACATTATCGATGAATATAATGAAATTCATAGGTTACTATGACTAATAAAATTACATGGCATATACATGGCCAAGTTGATCAAGATAATGATAAATGATATTGTACAATGTGTGAGAATTTATATGATTCAAATACTGATATATATATATATATACACACACACACATATACATATGTATGTATGTATGTATGTATGCATGCATGTATGTATGTATATATGTATGTATATGTATATGTATATATATATATATATATATATATATATATATATATATATATATATATATATATATATATATACACATACATACATACATATATAAATACATAAATACATACATACATACATATATATAGATACATACATACATGTGTGTGTGTGTGTGTGTGTGTGTGTGTGTGTGTGTGTGTGTGTGTGTGTGTGTGTGTGTGTGTGTGTGTGTGTATTCCTTGCATATGATATATGAGATGCATACTGACTTATCCCATACCATACATGGATATCACATTGATGGGATCATTGGTTAGCATGTACATATTTAATTTCAAAATTTTCAACAAATATATTTATAAATATAAATATTCAAAAAGTAGAAATACTAAGGACCTATGCATTATTTATTGTTACATGATAACTTTATGTATACATTGTCATGATCATAGATATGTGTGTATCTATTATATTTACTTTATGTATACATTATCATCAATGTGCATCATGATATTTACTTAATGTATACAATGTGCATCATTATCATTATAATGTATGCATGTGTGTGTGTATATATGATCTTTACTAATCTTGTGGTGTTGTGATTACTATCACACATTATTAAATTGTTTTACATACCATAATTGTTATCATGAATCTTTTATATAGATTATTATTGATCGATTATGATTTCAATTATGATTAATGCGTGCCTAGATTCTATATCTACTTCACATGACACTTTTATACTTTGGGATACATGTTTAATATGTATGTTAATGATAAAATATTTAAATTGTGACATAATATTATAATGTTAGCACTCAATATTTACATGCTTCCATCTTTTCTATAAAGCATGATACATATAAATCTTTTATTTTGAGATGCATGAGTTAAAGGATTCATCCCTCACCTCAAAATGGGGGAATATTAGTGGGATTATCATATATATTCAAGTCTTGACATAAAAGTTAGATGATACAAATTTATATATGTACACATTCATGAGTGAAATTTGGGGTATTTAATATGATCATTAGATAAATTTAAAAAATTATATGTGAATATGTGAGAAAATATCATGATTATATTTAACATATATGTTAGGTTACATGGGTCATACTGAATAGGTTATCATATTGGATAGAGTAACATATATATTATGGCATTATATATCACATTGAGGTATAAAGGATCATATTTTAGGGGATGAATTTTATTCATGCTTAAAATTGTACATTTATATTGATGGGGGTTGAAGGTATCATTTAATAAATTAGAATATAAAATCCATATGTAGTAGTTTATTTCGAGATTTCAAATCTACATACAAACCTAGTATGGAGATCCAAATTTTACATAAAAATATAGTATGAGACTAAGTTAAAGTAGTTATGATGATATTTTGAGTAGTTCATTTGAGATTTATGTGACTCTTAACTATAGTAATTATTAATGTCCAATGTTGGTTGAGACATTTATCTTCTCAATCCATGTTTTTAAATTTTGAATATGAAAGATAGGATGACCAATACTCTCTCTCTCTCTCTCTCTCTCTCTCTCTCTCTCTCTCTCTCTCTCTCTCTCTCTCTCTCTCTCTCTCTCTCTCTCTCTCTCTCTCTCTCTCTCTCTCTCTCTTTGTGTCTGTGTGTGTGTGCACGCACATGCGTACACACATGTGTGTGTATTAGGATATAAATAAAGGTGATAAAAATAGAAATTTCATATACCTAGATGGTATAAAATGGTGATTGAGGTGGATTTAGATATATAAAAGTTTAATCCACACACAATTTAAATGGTATAAGGTTCTAAATCCTCTACTGAAGATATGGGATATATCTCTAATTAGATCCCAAAGTAAGTTAAAGATATAATCTTTTTTAAAAAGGGTATATCAATGTAATAATAAAGATATCACATGTAAGGATCTGATAAAAAAGGGTAACCTAGGTCCAAAATAGTTTTAAACACTAAACTAAGAAATAGGTGGTGAAATGGTAGACCATACATGATTTATGTGATATAAGGTGGTAATGGAAAGAATAGTCACCCTATAAAAATATAATATTATTCGGTATAAGGATAATTTAAGAAAGGACAAAAAAATACATGTTAGTATAATAATAATCAATTAGTTCCATTTACTAAGTATATAAATCAAAGATAATAGTGATATAGATACTTAAATTTAGGTTGACTTGTTTGTACATCAATCTCCCCCTTTGCCATATTGGAAATTTGCAACAAATGTTTTAGGATGAAG
This sequence comes from Torreya grandis, assembly GCA_037957365.1. Classification (NCBI taxonomy): domain Eukaryota; kingdom Viridiplantae; phylum Streptophyta; class Pinopsida; order Cupressales; family Taxaceae; genus Torreya; species Torreya grandis. The sequence continues at coordinate 892,638 of JARHVA010002368.1, forward strand.
ACCTTAAATTGAAATAAAAATACATAGATGTCCATAGTTGAGAAATCTAAATACTAGGACACCTCTATGTCATGACACCTCTTGTTGAGATTGAAAGACATTTAAGAAAGAATAGACCTCTAAGAATAATAATTTAACCTCTAAATATTTATTTTATTAGTTAAGGGTAGAAATGTGAGTGTAAGTAGATAAGAGTGTTCTATGTTTTTGAAATTGATAAAGATGTCCCTATATATACACTCTAGACCAAAAAATAACTAAACTATGAGTTAAAGATATTGGATAGGTTTATACAACAAAAAATGATGTTAGTTGACATATAATTTTAGTGGATAGTCTGATATAGTTGGGAAGATAGAGACATGACTCATAACTATATCATTTAAGTTAATAAAATATAGGGAAAGGTTGATGTGAAATAGATTGTATTGGTATAGATAATAAAATATGAATATAGGGAGGCTAAAAAATTAAATTGAGAGGAAATATGGAAAGATATTCAAAGGAGGTTAGAATGATAAAAATGAAGGTATGACAAAATAATATGAAAACATATCTCATGAAGTAACATGTGCTAATCCCACCTCATTATTGGTACACACCTTAGGAGTTTCACCCAAATATATTGATGTGTCTATAGTCCCCTAAAATATAAACCATCATTAAACTAATATAAGTGAAAGATACCAAGTTTATACATATACCCCACTTAAATATCATCATGTGTCACAATATTTTAATGCGATATGGGGATTTGGGAAAGATACATAGAAACATAAAAGCATAATAGGAAATGTAATAATAATTAAAATTAAGGATGAAATAAAATAAATAAAGATAAATGTGTAACTTAACTTATATTTTTTACAATATAAATGATGTCTCATTGTTACAACTCAATTTTGTTTTAAACACTAAGATAAAGTAACTATAGTGCAAATATTCCAACAAAAAATAATAATGAGTTCCATAACTATGTTAAAGCCAATACATGAAATAGAGTAAGTCATAAATTATTAATGATACTATTAGGAATAAATTATCCACTTAATGCTTGGATAGGAATCAGTCAATGTGTGAATGATACATCCACTCACTTTTCTCCCTACATTTCCATATGGACTTCCTAGTAGGTCCATTAGCAACTTATAGATTTACTTGAGTACCTGTCTAGACCATAACACAGTATATACCTAACAGGGTAAATAAAAGGAGTTCAACAATAATTATGAAAATAAATAAAAAATCAATAGAAGAATTATCATACTAAGATTGCTTAAGCAAGATCTACCAAATTTCAAATAATAGCCAATGTTGGTTTTGGGGACTAATTACAATATTACATGTTTTAACAATATGATTAACTTAGTTTTTATTTCCAATCAAGACAATAGTAAATTTTTATCCTTATGATCATTGTACCATGATGCTTTTTAGGAATCATTGCATTGTATTCTTGTACCATCAAAAATGACATTGAGTATAGATTTAGATTATATTCACATGTTCACTTTTATAGTTTAGGAAATTATTATTTAGTTCCAAAATTATGGACATTACCACATAAGTATCCATCTCATCACCATAATATTTAAATTAATTTTTTACATGTTCCTAATTAACCATCTCATAAGCCTTGTTATAGAGATTAAGCTCTTACTTCCAAATCTTATGTGTCACTTGGTTAATATAATTGCAACACTAATGAGCCATATTTTCATTATATATTCATGTTTAAACAACAATTATTAAGTTTTTCATGTGAATTTTTATAAAATTAACTTCAACCATCAATGCATAAGGCTTAGTTAAAGATTATATAATGATAAGATAACCAAATATTTTGGACTATTTTTAGTTCCTTATATAAGATAAGTAAATTACACCTGGTCTATTATGAACTTTAATTGTACTTAATTAATATTAGTTATTTGAAACATATATATTATTAAACTTAATATTAATAATGATTCATATTTTGAAAATATAAATGAAATACTCAACTGGATTATAGGTTATATATTAAGACATCAAGATTTTCATTCGAATTAAAATTCAAGTATATAAACCTTCAAGAGTGTCTATCATTTGAAAATAAATTCAATTTGTGTTAAAATTATAAGAATTTCAGATCAATATAATAATAATCTTATATCATATCAATATGATTACGTGCTTCTTTGTTAATTTATTAATAATTATCAATCAGGTTTTCCAATACCAAGATCTAATATAACATAGATAACTCAATAGTTTTGACCAAATCTATTAATATTTTAGACTTTAATAATCAATTGAGTATGTAGGATAATATTAAGATTCATTTTTACAAATAAATAACCACTATATTTCAAATTATGCATAGAATAGGGTGACTAATAAAAAAGCTCTTGCTCTATATAGATTAGAATACAAGCAAAGTTCATAAAAATAGAACTTATGTATACTTGTATGGTATAATGATGATGCTTGGGGTGAATGTAGATTTAATATATGTAAATACACACTCAAATTCAAGTGTATAGGGTTCCAAATCCATATGTAATATATGGATTATGGATCTAATTAGATACTAAAATAATTTAATAATATACTAATGGTAATAAAAGGGTGTTTATTAGAATGCATGCATAGACTAGGGTGACCAATAACTATCATTTTTATCTCTATATGTTAAGATATAATAAAATTTCATAAAATTATAATATATTCATACTTTAATGGTAATATATGTGTAAAGGGAAAATGAAGCTGATCTATAAATCAATCCCATCTTGGATAAGATAAATCAAACTAGTAATTATGTTTACTAGTACATTTAGACAATCAGGGTCATGACTAATATGACTTATCTAGAAATAAATAATAGCTCTCTTATCATACAATATCACTAGAGAGGGTTCCAAGTCCTCTATTTGATCAATACCACACAATAACCATATCTAGGTCTTATGGTTTGTAATAAAGTAAAGTAAATCTAATTTAGTGCTCACCAAATCTTGTGGCACAAATGGGGGATATAAATAAAAAAATAAAAATCCAAACAAGAACTCTACTCAAGTCAATGTAGAGGTAATTATAAGCATAGATATATAAATACATTCATATGAAAATACACATGTAAATATATCTACTAACAAAAGAGGAGTAAAGTTACAAATACTTACCTTAGAGATGAAACCATCAAGCCTCAATATCTCCCTTGGATAATGGTGATTTAGAAGAGGTTTTCTTCGTTAATAAGGATAATAAATATAGGTTAGATCTAGGCTAAAAATTTTCTCCTATGCATCTAAAATTCTTTTCCCATAAGATAATATTCTTCTCCAAAGGAAGTATGAAACCTTAAACAATAAATTTTCAAGTAAAATGGAAAACTAGTAGATAAAGAAGTAAAAATGAATGATTATATCTATTGGAAATGAGGTTAATGATATGTATATATATCCAGATATAACCCTAAATCTTTCTAAACATTTACCTGACATAGTTAGCCTAATTTACCTAGTTATTTAAGAAATAATGTAGTTAGGTACCAATCTAATTCGGTTAGGATGACTTAGTTCCATAAGATGATCAATTCCAAGAATAGGGTTGACCCATTTGACTATGTTTTGAGGATGGTAAAAGAGTCTTGGATTTGGTAGGGGATATTTGAGGTGATGAATCTCTGGGAAGAGTGTGTAGTGGAGGTGTCAAATCTTAAGGAAGCATATAGGAGGGACTTGTATTAGTTTTAAGTAGTGGTATAAGGAATAATAACATTATTAAGCACCAATGGTATACCCACATCTGTCTCAATACACCCTTAAAGGTGTGAAATTAGAGATATTGAGACTCAAAAATTTCCTACAATATAGAAAGCATCGGTATTTAATAAAGTTTAAAAATATTGTGTGTATACATATACACTTGCAACATGATATGATGCTTCAAGAAAAGAGCAAAAAAACACACAATGAAAAGATAAATAAATTGTATTAAGAAGCATATAAGATAAATAAAGGAATATAATTTCAAAATACATACCTTTAATTACCTTAGTAATGTATAGTATAAATTGAGAGAAATGCAGAGGTTTCTAATGTAGGGAACATTAGGTGAACCTGCATAATATATGAAAATTTGATTTTTTTTAAATATATTGTAACCTGTAGAAATATTATCTAATATGTTATGATTCTATAAAATATTTTAGGAACCCATTGAGTCTCAATATATCTAAGTTTATGCCTTAAAGGTTTCACTGAGAAATGGGTGGGTAGACCATTGGTGCTTTAGAATATTGTTGTTCCCTATAGTACTACTTACAACCAACATAATTCTCTCTTATATATTTTCCTCAGATTTTACACCTCCCTTACATGATCCTCCAAGAAATTTACAACCTAAAATAAACCATACCTAATTGAAACATATTTTTACCATACTTAAAACATAGTTGAATGGGTCAACCCTATTTTGGAAATTAAGCATGTTACGAGACTAAGTCACCCCAACAAACTTAGTTAAGGACCTAACTACTCTATTTCCTCTGACTACGTCGTCTAAAATTATTAAATGGTTTAGGTTGATATATATCTATATAAACACATCCTTTACCTAAAATATATATAATCATTCAATTGTGCCTATTTATCTATTTATCCACAATTCTACTTGAGGAGTCAGTGCTTAGGGTTTCAAACTTCCTTTGGAGAAGAATCTTGTCTTGTGGGAAAAGTATTTTTGATATATAAGATAAGTATTTTAGCCTAGATATTACCTAAATTTATTATCCTTATGAATTAAAAAAACCTCCTTCAAAACACAATTCGCAAAGGGAGAGGTTTAGGCTCGACAGGTTCATCTTCAAGGTAAGTATTTCTAACTCTTATGCCTCTTTTAATAGTAAATAGATTTGCATAGATTATCTTATGAATGCATTTTATCTATGAATGATTAGGATTACCTATACATTGACTTTAGTAGAGTTATTATTTTCATGTTTATTTTTTATGTTTATTATCCTCTATTTATTCCACAAGCTTTAGGGAGGACTAGATAGATTTTAATTTACTTTGTTATAAATCATAGGACCTAGCTAGGGTTATTGTGTGTTATTTTTTAACTAGAGACATTGTAAATATCTCTAGTGATATTGTATGGTAATATACCCCTTATTTAGGTTTAGTAAATCCATATTAATCATGACCATATTGTCACAGTTTTGAAAATGGAAAAAAACAGTGGAAATTCAATTTTTAATTAGTGGATAAAATTTTTCTTGAAAAAAACCAGGAACTACCAAAATTTTGAAAAATTAATTTTTTTCAATTAATTAATTTAAAATTGAATAACTAAAAATCTATGACCAAATTTATTTTTACCCTGAATTTTGTAAAAATGCATTTGAACTTCTTGTGCAAAAAACCATTAATTTTTTTCATAATTTTTAAAAATCATTTATCTTTTCATAAGAGATGCAAATACACGTTACTTTTCTAAAAGTTGTACAAATTTCAATTTCTTTTTTATACTCGATGAAAATTAAAAAATCAATATTGCATTCTATGCAAATTGTAATTTGTTTTTGATCCCTATGCAATTTAAAATTTTGTTATTAGTTCCCATGTAATTTGCAAAATCTTTTCATCTCCTGTGCAAATTTTAATTTTTTTTTTCTGGTTTCTATGCAAATTATAATTTTGATTTATGTTTTCATGTAAATTGTAAAATCATTTTAATTTTTTTTTTAAATTTTAAAATCTTTTTAAGTTTCCCTTTTCTGTGAAACTCAACATTCTATTTTTTGAAGTCATGCAAATGTAAATCACACTTCCCCAAATTATGCAAATGTAAATTATGTTTCCATAATCTGTGTAAATGCAAACTTCTATATTATGATTGCATTTTTAAATGGTGCAAATTATAATTCTAAATTGAAGTCTCTTTTTATAGATTGCATGCAAACTCATTTAATTTTTTTTGTTAATCATGCAAATATGATTATTTTCTTGATTGATGTTAAATGAAGTTTATTTTTCTTTCAAAAATATCTTTTCAATTTGCATGCTCAACTCTTACAATTTTATTGATTTAAAAATTTAATTTCCATTCATGTTTTAGCCATCATCTATCAAGAATAACTATTATTAGGCTCATGAAAGGGAAGCAAATAAAATTAAATAAGTTATTTTCATTTCTTCCTCAAACAGAAAAAAATCCATGCAAGAGTGACTAGGAAAAAAGAGAGAAATTGTAGAATAATCATTTTTATTTACACAATGGTCATGAAAATTCACAAAGGTTTTCAAAATAATGAATGAATATTGAACCATTTCTAGATGTAAGCCAAATTCCTTGCTCAAGAAAGAAGGTGAAAAGTCTATTTTTTTAAAAAAAAATTCAATTCTTTTTCCTCTTTCCTCCCAACCAAACAATATGACCTGAATACAAGGTAATTTTGGTAGTTCAATAAAAAAAATTGGGATTATTCTAAGTTGTAGAGGAGTCATATGACTGGCTATACACCCTCTAAATGAGTAGACATTTTATAAAAAAGGTAGACTTTGGTTAAATTTTCCTTATTTCTTGTAGTCAACTCAGTTGTAAAACTTATGCCAAGGAATCCATTTTAACATTTAAAAAAAATTAAAATTTTCTCCAATCAATACTTTAAGTCATATGGCCATCGTATAACTGATCATATTCCAAAGAGGGAGGAGTGTAAAAAATAAAAAGGGGGCTGAAAATTTCTTTTAAAATTTTCATTTACATAAAATGAAAACTTTCATTTAAAACCCAAGTGTATGGTCATGGTGAAGTGAAGGAATAAATTAAAAGAGTCATGATTTTTATGAAAAAATAATAGATTGTATGGACGTGGTAAAAAAAGGGAGATAAAATTAATGAGGGAAGATTTTTTATCATTTTCACTCATGAATTAAAAGTTTGCACGACTATGTGATGCCTCTAAATAAACAAGACTACATTCCACGGGAAAAACTATGGGTTGCTAAAAAATATTTTTATAGTATTTTTAAATTAAATTTTAAAAAAATCATAGCCTAATTTTTTTTAACTAGAAATTTGATAAAATCCATATTTCTTTTGACAAGCCCTAAAATTCAAGTTTTTGGTAAAAATCAATTGTCAATTGATTTTTAATATTTTGGCCAAATTAGGAACAAGGGATTTTTTTTAAAAGTGAAAATAAAATTTTCACAATTTATTTTTGATTCATTTTTGTTTTCTATAAAATTTATATAAATAAGCAACACAAATAAATTTCATTCCTCCACATGACTTCTAAAAAATCTTTCAAGGTTCAATTTCAAACATGAGATAAATAACCTAATTACATTATTGCATAAAATAGTAGGAAATAAAATGGCAAGGAAATTTTAGATATGGATGTACATATTCATTTAGATCATCCTAAAAAATAATCAATATATCAATTGGGGGACATTTATCAATGATGTCATTCACAAATATCCCATGTAAGTAAAAATCATGTCAAAATTATATATGACTTCATATCTCATTTACATTGTAGTAAATTGAAGATACTTTGATGGATTGCATATAGTGGGTGATTTTGAGAAAGTAATGGTGTATTAATTTTATCCCTAGCTAGTATTAAAGGATAATTATCATCAATTAATATGGGTAAATTATTTCTTTGTTCATTTCTTCATTTAATTTTTTGAAAAGTAACTCTTTAACATGAGAATATCAGTTATGACCACTATAAAGATAGCAAGATGGGGAACTTGGTTCATATAGTTCCTAAACTTAAGTTATTTGAGAGTCAGTGTTTGGCAAGTTGATCCTTGTATGTTCCCATGATATGTCATCAATAAGTGGGTGTTGATAGAATTAGCGAGACAACTTGTTGAAACACACAAGTTCCTAACAAGATGATATAAAATAGGGATCAAATTTCCAATCTCAATTGACAAGTATACTTTCCCTTCACTGGTAAAGGCTAAGACAATTAAATAATACATGTCTCACTATAACCTTAGGATGTTTGAAAGAAGGTTTTCATTAGAAAATAAATGCCTAATTGATCAAAATATTATAAATTCACATCAACATATTCTATTTTTTGAATACTATTGGATGGATTATGATGACAAGAAATCAATTAGGATCAAGGACCATTCACAATTTACCATGAGACAACTAGTCAAATTTGGCATAATGGAAGTGCCAAAGCAGTTGGTGGATGATGAGGTCCATATTTGAAAAATAAAGCATTGAAATAAAGCCATTACATGTAGTCCATTATGACAAAAGGGAATCTACTTCTATCAGAAGTGGAGTAAGAGTGATACTTGACATATCTCTGATGTGGTTGAAGAGCAAGGGAGTGGATGTTTCAAATTTTTATTTCCATACACCCCTAGGGAAGATAAAGTTTGGTATCTTCTACAAGCACTATGATGAACCAGAAAATACATATGAAGTAGGTCCTAGTGGAGAACCCATGATGATAGAAGAGGTGTATGAACTTGAATCTATTTAACAAGATGTTGAACCATGAAAGACTATAAATATAAAATAAAAATAGGTTAGGTGAAAATGTCTCTTCTTCTCCTAAAATTTTAATTCTTCAAGAAGTTCTTGTTGATAGTTTCCCATTTTCTCAAGAATAGATAGAGAATACAACTTAGTAATTAGTGGCTTTAGATTATACAATGCTCCCTATGTAACCTACTTTCTCATTATAAGAGGTTACTCATATATCTTCATATTTTCCCTTGAATCTTGAGTTACTTCTCATCCCCTCTCCAAGAATTAATTTTGATATAATAAATATACAATAAAAAATAGAAACATCTTTCCAAGGTGCCCCAAATGAGAAAAAACCTTCTTCAAATCTAGCTAGGCTTGTTCCACCAGTCTCAACTTCTATCCCATTGCCTATTAGAAATATAATTGTCATTGATGTCAAAAGGGACATTATGATCATGCCATTGATGTTTATGACTATATATGGTGATTATAATATATGCAATAAATCATATTAGAGGTCAAGGATGATTAAAATGCTTGTGTGCATAAGTGGAAATTCATTTGATTCTTCATATTGATCATATAGACACATTGGATCTATGATAGGAAAATATTAAAAGGTATTTTGATGATGTTACCATTACCACATATGAATGAGTATGGTGAAATTGGTGATATGGGTGTGATCACACTAGTCCCTAGTTGTTATGTACTAGATTTGAAGTCATGCAATGAAGTACAGTTGAAGATATGGGCACATAAAGCTAAGTACTTAGAGAAAAATCACTAAGCTCCAACACCTAGCCAAATTTGTAAAAGGGTTAAGTAGATCTAATTAAGCATATTAATGAGGTCAGCATTTGAACATATGGATTTCTGAGGATAAAATGATCATATGGGTTTATTCATGTTCATGCCTTGTTTATATGCACTTTATCCCATGTCACGCGATGTAGTGTGACAAATAGTATGTTTGAGCAAAGTTAGGGTCCTAACCATTTTGACAATGTTTTCTAAAACCTACTTAAATTTACAAATTGTAAGAAATAGATGAACATATATTTTGATAATGCCATATCTTACATATATAAAGACTTTAGGAGTAAATAGTTATATGGATGGAATCCCCTATGTAAGAAGATCGTGTGCACTAATTTACAGGTGATGAGACTAAGCACAACAAGAGTTATGTAGGTGAAAAGTTAGCCTTCTAGGCACATTGAAATGGTCTTGATAGTAAAAATTTACACAAGGTATTAAAAAGTTGTCATGCTTTTACAAAGATCATTTATGGACATTTGAAAAGGAAAAAAATATAATATTTGTTATATTTTTTTCAAGAACATCTTGAATATATGGTTTGTAGGTTCAAATGAGAAGGAATGAGCTCAATATTGAATTTTATTTGCTCTCATATTGAATAGGATTTCTCAATAAAACCCTAAGTGTTTAAGTCATGGCATTAAAAGCATGTTCTATTTTGATTGTGATTGGATATAGATTGGACCTAATAGCTTAAGTTATAACTTAAGCCTTTATTATCATTATGAAACTAGCCCCTCAACCTAGCAATTACAGACTCAAGTAGTGATCAAAGGAATTATTATTTCCTAAGTCTTAGACTTTATATTTGTCCTAACTTGATCAAAGGCTATATATAAATCATACAAATTAGATCTAATAAAGCACAGTGAAGTCAAAATTGTCAAAAGGACCTCTGAGTAAAGGTAATAGTGATAAGTGTCACATTCATGGAGCTAGTTAGATGAGATCCAATGAGCATAATCTTAGCAGATGTAAATATTGAGATTCTTAGAAGATATGACAATGAGTGAATGATCATATAAATGAGATCCAATTGAGTGAGTGGACCTAGATGGAATAAAGTGATTGATGTTTATCGACATAGTGGTGAGTTAAAGATTGAGCAAGTTAGAGAAGATCAATGAAGTGAAAACAATCCAAAGATAGAAGAAGTAGTGAGATGGAATGAAGATCTAAAAATTTAACCATAGATAGAGATAATGATAATTCATCTACAAAGATTGAATGGCTTGTGGGAGATCAGATTAGGAATATTGATGGATGTATTTTAAAGAGGACAAAGCTAAAGTTTTAAAGTGTATAAATATCAAATGAACAATGTTAGTCTATCAGAGATCAATTGAATGGACACATTTTAAATTTGATGCATTTAAATGAAGACAATTATATCATGGTGCCAAATTCAAGATCAATGATCAACATTTAAAGATAAGTCCAAACTAATGGTCAGATGTACAAACATGTAATAAACCCCTATATCATGACATAGACAATGAGATTGATTGATCTAACCAATCAAATCTATATTACTAAGCATGTGCATCAAAAATAGAGTCCAACATATGTTGTAGATAGTAACGAGATCATAATTTATGGTAGTGATGTATGAAATCAAGATTTCTTGAAACTTATGATTCAAGTCATAATGAACTACAATCCAAAATTGGTACATTGTCTAATTGTGAACACATAGAAAATACAAAGACCTAGATCAATTGTTTATGTATATGATGTCTAGGATAAATGAAATGGTTGGTGAAGCAATTGAATTATGTCAAATATTAAATATAGAGACACAAAGGAGTAGAGTGAGAGAGATGAAGTGTGTTGATTAGAGAGATATCCAAACATAAAATAAGAGGGGTAGAGAAAAATAGAGAAGAAGAAAGGCAAGAAGAGATTATGTGTAGAGCATGAATAGTTTTAGATCAGACACGTAATAAAGAATATATATTTGGATTCATGTATGAATCTAGTTTTCTAATTTGGAGTTTTAGCTCCATAGAAGAATCTGATAGGTTGGAGCCATTAAATAGACTAAGTTGGTGCATAAATTAGGGAGTGGGTGTTTCCTTAGAATTTAAGCTCTTAAATAAGGGGATTGATGTCTCCTTATGGTTTGTGCCCTTAAATGTGTAACTAATGAGGTTTTGATTGTGAGGATGGATTAAAATGGTATATTTTAGAAACTATTCTCACCATGTTTTTTCCCTTTAGGTTTTTCACGTATAAATCTAGTGTCATGTATACTTGAGCTTATGTGATATCTACATATTTGATTTGATCTACATATATATTTTAATCTACATTAAAAGTATTGAAAGTACTAGTTTCAAATTGATATACTGATTCACCCCCCTCTCAATATCTAGTTGTGTTCCAATAATTGGTATCAAAGCCCTGGTTCCTTGAAAGAATCTTAATCAACTCAAGTAGATCTTAGAATAGTGAACATAATGGATAGTCAAGAAGGATCTTCATCAAACAAATTACCTCTCTTTGATGGATCAAATTATGCATTCTAGACCATAAGAATGGAATCTTATTTATCTTCATTAGGGTTTGATGTATGGATGTTTAGGGTTTGATGTTTGAATAAAATCTATGAAGGTGATGAAAAGGTAAAGCAAGTCAAGCTAAAAAATTACAAAGTCAAGTTTGAAATACTTAAAATGAATGAGGAAGAAAATATTGTAGACTACCTCCTTAGGGTAGATGAAATAGTCAATATAATTAGAGGCCTTAGAGAAGAAATGAAAGAATCAATCATTGTAAAAAAAGTATAAAGATATTTTCAATCAAGATATGATTTTAAAATCTCTAAAATAGAGGAATCAAGATATTTGGATAAAATCACTATTGATGAGTTGTATGGAACCTTCACTACCTATGAGATGAGAATGGGAGACGTAGACACCTTTAGAGAGAAGCTATAATCAAAGATGCCAAGTAAGTAAAATAATAAGCATACTCATATGGATATGAGAAGACTAATGAATAAGAATCCAACTTTGTTAGAATATTGAAGAGAGTATTTTTAAAGTATATAAGTAAGTTACCCTTCAATTTTTATAATTATGGTAAAGTAGGACATTTTTTTTTCTAAATACACTAATAATAAAAAGGATAACTCTGAGTAAGTAGAGATTAAAAAAAGGTGAAACCCTATTATCCTAATAAAAACAACTTCTTTAAAAACAAGAAATGTCTATACACAAAAGAAGATAGTGATTCAATGGATGACAATGATAATTCTAATGAGGATCATGACTATGCTTTTGTGGCTGATGAAAAGGAAGTCATATTCATGATAATAGGATCAAGAATAATTTGAAGGCTTAGATGAATAATAATAAGGATAAGTGGATATCGAATGTGAGCTCATTTTTGATTTAGAGGAAATTGATAAGCTAAGAAAAGAGAGCTCAAAATAGAAGAAGCATGGATAAAAGGAAATTGAGAAAATGTTTGAAAGTCTTGAGAAATATTATCAAATGATAGTGATCCTAAAGACACAAGTTGAAGAGGCCAATAGGATAGGAGATGTAGTCAAGATTTAACTACAATATAAATCTAATGAATGCATGAATCTAAAAGTAGAGATAGTGGCTTTGAGAAAAGAGCTTGAAAGTTCATATGTCAACTAAATGAGAGTTTGAAGTTGATAGGAGGATCAAACATTATTGATGAATTGATCAACTCTCAAAATACCTCAAAAGAGAGATCAAATCTTGGTTATGAAAAGGGAAAGAGTTACACTACTAGTACATCTACTAACCTATATGAAAAATTCAAAGTAGATTGAGAATTTGGAGTAATGAAAGAGAAAGATAGTAAGGAAACAATGAAAGACTCAACCATAGCTAATGTGAAGAAAGTTAAACTTTAAAATAAGATTGAAGAGAAGAAGAAGACAAAGGTATTTGATGTAGATGGATACACCAGAGTGAGAGACTTGAAGAAGCCAAAGTTTAGAAGGGCTCCTCATGTTGCACCAAAAAAAGCTATGATAAGGTATTCCTCATATTTCTATAGTTATTATTATAGCTATAATCATTTTGGTCATAATGATATTAATTTTAGAGTTGTATGTATAAGGATAACTAATTTTTTAATAAAAAATATATTTTCACCCTTGTTAGATATAAATGTAATTTGTTATAATTGCAATAATTTTAGTCACATAGCTAAAAATTATAGATCCAGATTTGTAAGATCAAGAGTACACAATGTAAATAAAGGCATGCCTCCTAATGTGAACAAAGGTTCACAAGTTTTTGAAAAGGAGAAAAAGAAGCCATATAAGAAACCCAATGATGTGTGGAGAATGAAAAATCAATCCATGATTGTTCAAACTACACTCCATGCTAAGGAGCAAAATTTGTGGGTGATAGATAGTGGTTTCTCAAAGCATATGACTAGTGACAATATCAAGTTCACCAAATTGAGACAATGTAAGGAAGGATTTGTCAGCTTAGGAGACAACACAACACTAAAGATCAAAGGCAAAGGAACCTTGAACATAGATGATAAACTAACTACACATGATGTCCTTTATGTTGAAGGACTGAAGCATAATCTATTAAGTGTCACCCAAATGTGTGGAAATGGATATAAGGTTAGATTTTATGTAAAAAGTTTTAAGTTAAAGAGATATACAAGAATAGTTGTAGAAGGAAAAAGGACTAAAAGCAATATCTATAATCTTATTTGAGAGAATGGAAATAGTTGCTTGATATAAAGATTAATGAGATGTGGTTATGGCATAGAAGAATGGGTCATGTTAAGTTTGATAACCTAGTCAAAGTAAGATCAAATAAGTGTGTTAGACACATGCCTAAGATAAACAAACTTATGGCTACTACTTTCAAGGAATGTCAACTAGGAAATTAGATAGAGGTAAAATTTCAAACAAAGGAGTATACAACCACAAAGTATATGTAGTCAAAAATACATCATGTCTATAAATCAATCCTAGCTTGAAGAAGATAGATCATACCTAATCTTCAAATTATGGATACACTTGTTAAGTGGGATCATGACCAATATGGGGATCCAGTAGACCTGATTAGGGGATAACTTGTCATAACATATCATTTTAGGAAGGGTTCCAAAGCCCATGGTCTAACATAATTTCATACCAACCCTAATGGATTCCTAAGGTTTATAACATTCACTCTATTCTAATAACAATAAAGTAAAATATAATCTAGTGCACATCAAATCTTGTGGCATAAAGTGGGGGTTAGAAATAATAAAATAAACTAATATAAACATATATTAGAAGACATATACTCATGTCAATGTATATAAAATCAGAAGAATAAAAATTCATTACATATCTAATATTATAAAGAAGAAATAAATTTAAGAATACTTACCTTTTTATATGATCCTAACAAGCCTTAATCTCTCCCTTGGCCAAGGTGCTTCACAAGAGATTATTGTGATATGTAAAGACAACCAATATAAATTAGTTCTAAGGTACAAAACCTATCTAAGCATCCAAAATACTTCACAAGAAAATATTCATATCTCTAAAAAAATTATGGAACCTTAAGCTTTATTCCTCAAGTAGAATGGTCAATAAGCAGATGTTCACTGGTACTTATTTGCTAATAATTCCTCTCTTATGAAATGGTGGGAAATGAACTTGTATATATAGGTGGATCTTTCCCTAAATACTCTCAATAATGTTAGATGTATAGGGTTGATCCAATGTGTTTTTGGGGATAAATCACTAGGTCTAAGCTAGTTCAGTCAAAAGGCTAACAAGTCAAGAAGGTGAAAAATACCCCTAAATTATACTGGGTCAACCTAGTCGACCCAATACAATCAACTATCTAAAAGAGTGTTAAGTAAGAAAAGGAGGATGGAAATAGGATAAAAATTGGAGGAAGTAGGACCGAGAAGAATAATCTTAGGGTAAATGGTTTTAGGATATAAGTGTGTAGATGACAAGTGGTAAAAGGGACAACAATCTTACAAAGCACCAGTGGTCTACCCACCCCTTTCCTAGTGCATCTTTTAAGGCATGCACTTAGATAGATTGAGACTTGATAATCTCTTATAAAATAGAAAGTTTTAGTAATCAATAGAATTTTTAAAATATTATGTGTATACATATGCCCCACTTGAAGCTCATTATGTGTCATGTAAGTGCAACATAGGATGGTACTTTGGGATATAACATGATAAAACACAATGATGATGCTAAGTAAAGTGTATTAAGAAATAAATAAGATAAATGAAAGTACTAAATTTAAAAATGCATACCTTTAACTTACCTTAGTTCCATAGATAAAGAAGTAGACTACAAGAGATGGGAAGGTGTCCAATGTAGAGAACACTAGACAAACCTATAGAAGTTAGTGCAACAAATAGCCAAAAATATTTTTTTTTGGAAAATAGGCATATGGTAGTGGAAAATAATCTCTACATCATCATGAATCTAATGCATTTTATGGTTTGCATAGTGGATGAGTAGAAATAAAGATAGAAGTAAAACAAGGAATCTGTAGGACAATAATTGAAGAATTTGAATTTTGAAAAGTGTATTAATATAGGGGAAAATGCAAGTCATTTATTATTTTAATTTTTGAGAAAAGGGAAAAAGATCTTTGGAGAGAAAATAAGCTAGGATGGAAAGGAGATGACATACTAGATAGGGAGAGGCTCTAGAGGTAGCAGTAGGTTCACTACAGATATGCAACTAAGAATCTCAAACCAGTTGTTGAAATTTATATTGAATTAAGTGAATTTTTAGTAATTTTTAATTTTAAGCATTTTTAGATGTCAAAATGAGGAAAAACTAGATTTTAGGGGTATTAAATAAGAAGACAAGAAATGGGTTTGGAGGGTTTAGGAAGAAAATAAGAAAACTGCACTTTTTTCAAAAATACAAGGGGTCAGTAGGCAAAAAGCACTAGGTTAACCCAATCAATCCAATAATCTAGAAAATAAGTAGAATCCATAGTGCCAACCTATTAATTATGGGTCAACCCTATACAATATGTAAGTTGAAGGCCTAAATTGGAGTTGTTAGGTGGTTCAAAAGGTCTAGAACATAAACTCAGCACTAGAGAGGGGAAGATAAAGGGGTTGGCTTAGATTTTGAGTCAACTAAGTGAAAAGATAGGAAAATTTTGATCAAACTAGTGTGACCAAAGAGCTATAACGATACAAAAAAGTGTTCAAAGGTTGAAAGAGGGCTAGAATGGCCTAAAATGAGCAAGGAAGATCAAAAAGGATTGAAAAGGCTCAAAGTAAGCTAAAGAGAATAAAATAAACTAATTTTATGCTTGTTTTTTGCTTTAAATTTTAAAAGGAATGTATTATGAATGTATAATGATTATACTTGACATGGAGGAACTAATACATCTTTTATTATTTATTGGGTGTAGGGATGACAAAGATTTTGGAGACTTGTGGATGCGGCTGGACTTGTTACATAGGTTATCAAATGGAGATAGAACTAGACTAAGATCCATAGGTCTAGGTGGGATAACATAGATGTGTCAGATCCCCCTTAATGATAACCTGTTAGTCATGTTTTTTGGTTGTTAGGAATGATTGACTAGCACCTTTAGATGGGAGGTAGATGGGGATAAAATAGAGGTGGCTATCATGATAGAGGATGTACATGTAATCTTAGGGATGCATATAGTAAGAGTTTAGGAGAATTTAGGAATACCTAATAGTTTATAGGATAGGAGAACCTTATCCATGTGGGCTACAAGATCAAAGATGATATTACCAGGTAGAAGAGTGAGTATGTTGTATGTCTATACAATATAGCTTTTAGACATCCAAAAGGCTATAATAAGCTTTGTGACATAGCAGGTATTATTTCGCAAGTCAGATGCCAAGGTACCACTATTCATGGTAGCCTTGAGCAAGATGATCTTAGAGGAGTGAGTTATATATGACCTAAGATCTATCATCTGGGTCTAGCTAGTATATGATATGTATGAGATGCTATTTATAGAGCAAAGGACCATGAAATAGATCATATTATTAATGTCTTAGATATATAAGAGGTTTCTTATATATCAACCAATTAAGTTTACCCATCTAATCAATGATAGGTTACCTCAAGTGCAAAGATAGAGGGAGGATAAGGTAGCATGGGTCATGCCCCATGTACCATTGTTATAGTGAGTGAGATGTAAAAACATCATGTGGTAGCCATATGATCACATAATAGCTACATGCGTGAGTTAGGACATAGTTTCACTACCGACAAAGAAGATACAGGTAGTTGGATACTATTTTTGGTGGAGAGAGCCACATCTAATGGTACAAGTGACAAGGTAGGTGGGCCTACCTCATCTGGAAACACTGATACTAATACTTGAGTAGTGGGCTCAACATGTGAGGGATTCATGGGGGTGGATAGGACTGAGGACACTAGTAGTATGGTTGACATTGAGGCCATGCCAAGAGTGACCATGGACTGATCAGGAATGATGAAGAGCTAAGCATGAGAATAGAGATGTGGAGGTAGAGATACAAGATATACCACTACCAGATCTATATTGAGATGAGTAACATCCATTAAATAAATATCATTTATGGAGGTAAGCTATAGAGGAGAGAGTGGTGACTATTAACATCCTAAATGACCCCATAAGTGAGCTAGAGGAGATGATAGAGAGACCACTTAGACATAGGCTAATAATGACATGATCTATAATAATCAGGTTTGAGCTAAGGAGGTGGCCTATAGAGGAGTTTTTGGGAGGTTATTCAAATGATAAGACTATGATATGTGATTATGTAGATGGAGAGACCATATTATCCAAGACACAAATAGGTAAAAAGAGATGGTTAAATTATTTCTTATATTTTTTTAGATAGATAGATAGATATAATGACATATAACAATGATCTAATATCCATCTTATGTATTTTATAAGTGTAGGTGAGGATGAGTAGAGATGGGTCTCCCTAGTGAGGGGGCACTCCATGATGTCCTAGATGAGATGTTGTCACCATACAACCACATGACACTAGAGGATCCAAGTGTACCATCTACCCCAACTCAAGTGAGCTGATTTAAATTAGCTAAAGAGGTAGGGAGGTTGATACAAGTGTAGAGAGAGATGTAGCCACTAGTAGTGATGGGTGTAGGGGAGATATAAGCATGGTAGGCCCTAGCAAATGAGAGAGCTTTGCATCTAGCTATAGTAGCATAAAATAAAGAGATCTAGACCTAGTTGATAGAGTCATAGATGCACATAGCACACATATAGGGATATGTAGAGGGATTGAGATCTTGGACAACCTCCGTATAGTGTACTATTTGGAGGAGTTAGACTGAGGCCTTTATAGGTAGTGTGACTAATCCATGAGATAGATAGGATGGGAGCCAACCATAGAGATGGAGCATTGTATATGGTTTCATTTTTTGTATCAAACTCATGAGATATATATAGGTCATTTTGGTATATTGTTGTTGGATGTGTATGTTTTCATCATGGTTGATTATGGATATTTGTTATGGTTGAGGTTGTGGATGTTTAGGATATATTTATTTCTAGTACATGTATTTAGCTTTGTTGTATATTATATATGAAATATATGAGATGTGGTTTCTTTTATAGCATTATGAAAGACACATGCATGGTAAAAAAAGAAATAGGAAAAAGGGACTTGGAAAAATATAATCAATCAAGAAAATGTACTACACACTATTTCAAGATGGGAAATGTGTAATAAAAATAAATGACTACGCATAAAGAACCAAGAAATGGAAAAATAAGATGGTAAAAAATAATTTGTTCTTAAACCAATACAAAATATTTTTGCACCAAATTAAAATAGGTAAAATTATAGTAATATCACATTGGGATGTATGACAAACAAAGTAATAAAATGGAAGGTATGTAAAAGGGAAAAATGGTAATAAAAAAAAATTAATTAGTTCAATCAATCATACTAAATCATGTTGGGAAGTATGAAAGAAAAACAAAATTTCAAAAGATTGGTCTTAATTTATCACACTAATTCAAGTTGGGAAGTATAAAAAATTCAAGAACTTGTTGAAATCTTACACACACTCAAAAAATAAGAAGATAAAAAAGGTGAAAGAAAAATGAAGTATAAAACATATTAAACCTAGATGGGAAGCATGTAAAATGAAGTGTAACTTCATAATCGATTAAATATTATCTCAAATTTAACACATGTAATTTGGATGTTGAATTGGGTATTGGAAAATTTTGTGAGGAGGGTCGGTTCCTATCCATGGTCTTACACTAAAACTCAATAAAGAGAACACCACTAGGGATAAGAAGGAAAATATGGTAATTTTTGAGGATAGTCAAGTCTTATCTTCAGTCTTAAAAGGCAACTCATAAATGAAATCCCAAAGAGAGTGATCATTAGATAGAATAATATTTCTCAATAGGAAATATAAGGAAAATTAGGAGTGAAAAATGGAGTTTAGAAAACAAGATATAAGTGTTTTATGAGAAGACCTTAGGAGGCAAGAATCATACTAAAGACATGATAAGACACTAGGTGACTAGTGGTCATCTATGTTCAAAGGAAATGTATTTGATATAGACACAAATATTTATAGGAAATCAAGCATGATATGAAGATCAACTCATGAAGGTAGATTATTTCAAGAAAATAAAATGGACCTACCTTTCCATGGCATGTTCCTCACTCTTTAGGACCCCTTACAGAGCTGTCAATCTACTATGAAGACTGGGTACATGTATGAGAAAGTAGGTAGCACTAAAATGTTTTTTGTTCTCCTCTTCTAATCTACTGGCCTACCACACCCTAAAGGAACTCAACTCTACTATGAGGCCAATTATTGATTTTGAGCTTCAACTATAAGAAAGAGATATGCTTTGAATCATGTCTTTTAAAGTGATTAAACTTTTAAGAATAATTTTGCCTTTTGATATCATTGCTTTTTGTTTAAATGATTTGGATTTTAACTTTATTTTGAAGGATTTTTAAGATTCCTCCTCAATACAAATTTGGAATGACAAATCATGAGAGAGATAGTGATACACATGAATGAGCTATAGGATAAGGCTAAAGGAAGCTAAGTAACCAAAGACAAATATTGACTAAGGCATTTAAGCTTGAAAATGAACTAGCATATGATCTCAAGTCTCAACCATGTATATGTTTATTTTGTGGATAAAGGAATAAGGAAAAAAGGAGATCCAAAGTGGATTGATAAAAGGAGATAGTAATGAGATCAATTTTTTTCTAACTGATCACATGGTAAAGGGAAATAATAACCATAGGGAATATGGTAGGTATAACCAAATCACTATGAAAAATTATCTACAAAAATAAGGATAAAAAATCATAAATATATAAGATATTCTTGAGAAAAACTCTAGGGAAAAGGGAAAACAATGATAAAGAAAAGACAATCACATGTGAAATATAAAATAATAAGCAAGATATAATACAAGTAAGAAATCATGATATAAGATAAGTAGAAATTTGACACAATGTCAAATGATGTAACTAATAGAAATAAGATTGGATCACACATCCAATGTAATATAAATGTGAAAATATCATTCATGTGATCATAAATACTAGTAAATATATCCACACACATTATCTAATACATCAGATAAGTCTTTATGAAGCTAGATATGCACTGCTGCTAAAGTTTCATCAATCTTCAATGAATATTATGCAAATACTTCTTTTCTAATCTCCTCAACTAAAAAAGTAGGAATAATCAAAGGATCATGCGGAGAAGAAAAATTAGGCAAAGGATACTCAAGAGAATGCATGGGATTAGGATCTATAGGAGGATAAGGAATCACTAGTTGAGAAGGATCCGCAGGTGAAGGACTCACAAGTGGATAAATATTCATAGGTGAGGGAAGATCCATAGGTGAAGGGATCATAGGTGGAGGCATATAAGGTGGTAAAGGTACCATAGGAGGTGATGAAACAATATGATAAAAAGGATGAGACTTCTTGTGGGAATGACCTATGGGAGTAGTGGTAAAAGGTCCAAGAATGGATCTAAGGTGATCTTTGAGATGTTGTTGCAAGATCCAATAATGGTCAGTGTGATGGGTACCACATAGATACCATAGATAATATACCTCACCATAATTTGGAAAATATTTAATAATTGCCTTTCAAGGAGATATGACTTTGTCTAATGATTGGTAAGAAGGACACAAGGTATCAATTTATTACCACAATTTGAAACAATTGGTAGAAGAATAGTTATATATCCCATGGAAGCAATATATATACTTATGAGTGGTTTTAGTAGAAGCACTCATGGAAGGAGGTAAAATAGGAGTGGAAGAAGTTGAATAACACTCATTGACCCATTTGGTGGGTAGAGGAGCCATCTTAGGTAAAGGAATCAAACCATCACCAAGGGAGGGTGATGATGAGGAAGGCATGAAACTAGACTCAACAAAAGGAACAATAACATTGAAAGAAAGGGTAAGCTCAATAATAGTAAGAGTGAAAACATGATCAACTATATTGGGTGTGAGAAGAGGCTCAAATATATCAAGATCTACTGAGGGAGGGGTGGGATCTATAGATGGTTTAAGTAGAGTTACACTAACATCAGTGATAAACAAACTATGAGGGTCAAGTTACCTAGTAAAAAGGTAAGGCTCAATCATAACACAATCCATGAGCATAGTCCTGCATGGCTCCTTAGAAATTAGAGGTGTTAGTACCATATCTACCCTATGATAAAGGGTAAAATGTAAAAAATAGGAACTATAAGTGAAGAAATACAATGAGATACATGAAAATAATCAAGTAAAGAAGAATGACAATGGGTAATATCAGCATCACTAGCCTAGATAAGACTACCTAATAATGGATCATCTAAGGAATAACCATCTTCATAATCCAAGGTATGAATATTAATGACACAAGTAGGGATAACCATGTCACCTGATGAAACATGGTGAATAGAATACCTAGTCTTGGTCAAGACTACTAGAATTTCATCACAAGAAGGTTTGTGAGAATGAGGCTGTAAGGAAGCAGGAAGTTACAAGATGAGATGAGGTGAGATATCAGAAGTTTTGATCTTTAAATTATTCTCATTAGGCTTGTCATCATCAAAATATAAAATATTAGGAGGAATTTTACTAATGAGCTCAAGATGCCCATTATAACCATGGGTTGAATTAATAAGAAAGTTGAGACATTGAGACTCATGAAATGGAACACTTAGCAAAGGCTCAAGAGTAGGAATATTGAAGTCACCATGATCTTAGAATTGTTTGAAATACCAAGGTTTAGTGTCACCTTAAATCCTATAAATGGCTCTATTATGAGGAAATATGATGCATTGGTAGGTAGAAGAAGTGATAGTTCTCATGTAGTAAATCCATAGATTACCAAGAAAGATGTTATAATAAAGGGGAAAGTTAAAGATGATCACCTTCACATGGATGGTGATAGGTGGGATATTAATGGGAATCCACATGCAACCTAGAGGAGGAATTTTCCTTATATCATATCTTTACCATGTGCTACATGTAAACTTAAGATTGTATTCAAAATATCCAATAGTCTTAATGAAATCAAGATAAGTGACATATGTACCATAACCCTCCTCAATCAATTCACATTTGACTTAGATATCACTAATTTGGATTAAAAAATAAGGGAGGATCATCTACATGAAGAAAAATTTCATTGGGAATCATAGATGTGATAGGAAATCATAGAGAAAGAGAGGTGTCTATAGTTTTGTCAACATTGATAGACATCTCTTCATATTGTTGTAAAATACTATCTTTAAAACCAAATAAATCTACCTCTGCTAAAAAATAAGGGAGGATCATCTGCATGAAGAAAAATTTCATTGGGAATCATAGATGTGATAGGAAATCATAGAGAAAGAGAGGTGTCTATAGTTTTGTCAACATTGATAGACATCTCTTCATATTGTTGTAAAATACTATCTTTGAAACCAAATAAATATACCTCCTATCCTATGAGGGGAGGTCAAGGGACATTCATCTCAAATATTAGATACATGAGATGGTTTCTATGATGTGGGGAAATCCTCATAAGATCAATAAATAGAATTTGGGATGGGAGATTAGTGAGTTCTATGATGGGATCCCACTCATCATAGCCCATAATAATGTTATTAGATATAGGTGCATAATGGCTAAGGAGGCCCTCAAAATGTTGAGCCAAAGCACATTATAATTTTTATTGGTAAGAAGAAAAAGGAGGTTTAGAAAAAGTTATTAAATCATGTTGAGATGATGAAATAGTTGGTTTAAGTTGATTTTGAGAGGAAGAAGAATAAGAAGTGTGGGTATAAACTTGATTATCATTAGCATTGGAAGATGATGGAAGAGTGGTAAAAATATAATAAGATGTGTTATTCAAGGTGGAATCATAAATTGGATCATCAAAAGTGATAATATCTTCTTGCCCCAACTATTTTAAATGAGTTGAAGAAGAATCTTAGATAGCATAATATTTCTTATGGGAATGAGGAGTGTAGATAGGTTGGTAATCAATGAAAGACATCACCCTTCATATATTAGTCATGATAACCACATTTTCTTTAGAAGTTGGTTCAACAAGAATTTATACATTATTGGTGGAAGGGGTGGGCTTGTCTTGATTTTATTTGATAGGATGATGATTAGGTAAAGGCTCCTTATAGATATCCAAATGATCATTGGCTTGATTCAATTCTTGAGTTTAGTCATCTAATTTATAATCCTTGAAAGCAATATCATAGGCTTTTTTTTGCTTATGGATAATTGAATCATGATTGAAATTAGGTCCAATACTAAAATCCATAGCTAAATTATTAAGTTATCTACATGTCTCATGAGAATGACCCAAACTAGCATGAAACCAATAAAACTTGTTAGGATCATACTAGGATTTCATAGGATGGATAGGTTCAAGATCTCATGGAAGAGGCCTAAAATGATGATTAATCAATTTAGCTAAGGATAGAGGTTTGTGAACATTGTTGTTATTAGGTGAATATAAATGAGTATTAGTATATTTTTGAGAATGAGTTGATTTCGAAGAAGGGTTAGGAATGACTTATTGAACATTTTTAATGGTGTCATAAGAATCTATAACACCATCAATGGTAATATTTTAGTTTTTATTCTTAAGTAAGAGATGAGGACCCACAGAAGGTTGGGGTGGCTTGAATTGATGCATTAAGAAATATTGATGTTTATCTTGGTCTATAGCTTCCTCCAAGGTATGTGGAGAGATAGCGTGGACTCGATATTAAAGTTTACGAAAGAAATCATTTGTAAAGAGATGAAAAATATTGTCATCCACTATGTTATGCTCACATTTGTTTGATAAAGTCTTCAATCACTTAACAAAGGCTTGGGAAGTTTCACTCTCATGTTGTTTACAATTAATGAAATGGGCCAAAGTGTTTTTAAGAACATCATTAGTTTTGGAGTCTTGAAATAAATATTTTACTAAGTCCTCAAAATTATAAATGGAATGAGCTCTATATTGATTGTACCAATCCAAGGCATAACCAATGAGAGTTTTGGCTAGGATATTGGTAGTAGTAAAGGTGTTTAGTATGACCCAATCCTTGTAAATATCTCCAAATTTTTTAAGGTGAAGGGTAGGATTAGTTGACCCATTATAATAAATTATAGGTGTTATACCTCCTATATCAATGTTGGCAATTTGACTAGTGAGAGGTTAATTTTGTAGTTGCTTGATGGTTTTAATGATAAAAGGAGGTTGGGGAATGAGATTGCCTTAATAATATAAAAGAGGGGGTGGGGGAACATTTTGGTTATGTGTTCCCCCAAGCCATTGGTTGTAGATGAGATTGAAGATTAAGAAGGTGGTTTTGCATTCTCATCATTTGATTTGTGCTATAAGCTTGAAAGCTATTCATTTGATTGAGAGTTTATAACAAAAATGGCTATGTTTTATTAATATTAGGATCATTATAATTGGTATTAGAGGCTTAGGTACCACTATTAGTGTTGGTATGAGGTTGAGAATAATTGTGAAAATTTGAGGCACTAGTGGTAAAATTTGCTTGTGAAGTAAAAGATGGACTAGTGAATGGTTGAGAGGAAAAATCACTTGAAGAAAAATTACCTTGGGTAGAAAATAATGAACTAGTGGAAGGATTAAGGATGGTGGACCTTATGAGAGATCTACTAGATGTATAACTCATAATGTTAGTTGAGATAATAGGCATGGAGGTAAAAGAGGTTAGAGAAGAAGATGTCATGGCATAAGGAGTCAAAATTGAAGGAAGAGGATGAGAACAAAAGAAAGTGGTACCTCTAAATCCCATATTAAATGTAGGAGTAAGTGAATTAAGATATTTGGTTTAACCACTAATCATGAGGTTGTAAATGGTAAAAATATTCTTTCCTCTATGTTGAGGAAATTTGGAGATAAAGAAAAGCATTTCAGGAGTATACTCTAACTCAAGTTGGTAATATAATGAGAAAAGAGGATTATGATATAAATACATATGAGGATGGGTCCCATATTTCATTATGTGATTATAAATGTGAATATTACTAGCATCCAAAAGAGGAGCCCTACTCTATCTATGGGAGACCCTATTAGTATTGGTAAAGTTCATCATGTCTATTGACTATAAATCAGTGTCATTATCCAATAGAAATTATGTGATGAAGGTAAAATAAGAGAGATGATAAATCAAAGGTCAAATAATTGATTGAAATTGTACAAGGTTTATCTAGTATAAAAATAAGGACTTTCAATCTATATAGGGTCAACTTGGTTGATTCAGTATAGTGTATAGAAGGTAGAAAAACTATTGGATCAATTGGGTCAATATAGTAAAACAAATAGAGAATTTAAGAATCCTAAATACAAATTACAAGATGAAACAACATAAATTTTCAAGTAATGAAAAGAAGTAAGTATTGAAAGGAAATAGATAGTCAATTGGATTAACACTGGCTAATCCAATTGAAACACACAAAGCAAAATCTTACACTAACACTAGCTAATGCAAGATTTTATCCACACAATTGAGAAAAAATTAAGCAAACAAATTGAAAATTAAATCTAACTAATTGGTCAACCTAATTGTTAATTAGATTATTAAGATATGATTTTAAATGTGATTAGAAGTTAGCTATAAGAAAGGTACAAGATATAAATTTAAGGATGGTTTTAGGTTGTTTGGGTTGAAAGGGACTATAGTGGCAATGATACAGGCTTGGTATTGGGGCCTATCCCTTCACTTCACACACTATATTGATAAGGGTGTTAGGCGCTTATCTAGAATATACCATTAACCAAGCTTTATACTTGACCAAAGCATCAAGTTGACTTCCCCCTTGGTGAAAAAATCCAAGTAGGTTAGCTTAGAGCAGATAAAATGTTAAAGTGCTTGTTAATGTTTTTTTATGATTTGGCTACATGTGCATAAAATATAAATAGTGAAACTAAGTGATTAATTAAAAATCCTATAATTATACTTTGTGATCTATTATAAGTATGTAAGCAATAAGAAAAGAAAGTGGGAATTAATTATGAATGAATATGAGGTTAATTATAACTTAAAACAAGGTATAATGTTGACACTATATGCATAAAATACATAATAGGGTTGATAGTGTCACCCCTATACTATGGAAGTAAGGTCTGAAAATGAACTAGGTTAGTACTGTTGATTCATTTTTTTATAAATCACACAAAACATACAATTGGGTTGGCAGTGTCGATCCAGTTGACTGTGTGAGGGCAGTTTTAGAGACTATAAAATATGAAAAGAAAGATAAAAAAGAGAGAAACAAAGAGGTATAAAGGAACCTTGGTGGATCAAAAATGAAATAAATAAATATTGATGATTAATAACCTTGAAGTATGATTGAGAAACCTAAAAATTGGGTTGATAGAATCATATAAACTATACAACAACCTACTAAAAAAGTTCTAAAAGTGTAAGGGGTGGACTAGGTCAACCTAGTACACTGAACTGGGTGTTTGAAAGGTTGGAAACCTATATTGGGTTAACTAGGTTGACTCAATTGCCTATTCTTGTAAACCTATGCATAGATAAAAATATTTGGGGTCAACAAAATCAATATATTATGTCAAAATATATGATAAAAATGATGATCAAAAGAATGACTAAAAGAATGAAAAAGTGAAAGAAATATTAAAAGGGTTAGTTTCATGTTGGGTTCACTAGAATGTACTATGAAGGTGAATCCAAAGTGAATGCTAATAATAATAAGAAATGAAACAAAATGGAAATGTGAAGACAATCCAATTAGTGGTGGGATATGATTCACATTGGGTTCACCAAAATTTATGCAATCAAAAATGCATCATGTTTATAAATCAATCCTAGCTTAGAGAAGATAAAGCATACCTACACTTTTTATTGTGGATACACTTGTTAAGTAGGAGAATGACTAATATGGGAACCCATTAGACCCAATTAGGGGATCACTTATCATAACATATCATGATAAGAAGGATTATAAAGCCTATAGTCTAACACAATGACACAACAACCCTAATGGAGTCATAAGGTTTTAAACATTCATTCTACTCTAATAACAAGAAAGTAAAATCTAATTTACTCTACACCAAAGCTTGTGTCATAAAGTGGGGGTTATAAATAATAAAATAAAATAAACTAAACATGTATTATAAGACATATACTCATGTCAATTTATACAAAATCCTAATACATGGGAGAAGAATACAAATGCATTATCTATCTACTCTTTAAAAGGATAAATAAAGTTAGTAATACTTACCTCTGAAGATGAACCTACCGAGCCTCAATCTCTCCCTTGGCCAAGGTGCTTTGTAAGATATTGTATTGGTATGTAAGAATAACCAATATAAATCATCTCTAGGCTACACAAACTATCTAAAAATCCAAAAGATTTTTCCACAAGACAAGATCTATATCTCCAAATAAAATATGGAACCTTAAGCTTTTTTCCTCAAGTAGAATGGTTAATAAGTAGATGTTTTATATCACTTCTTTGATAATAATTATTCTCTTATTAAATAGTGAGAAATGAACTTATATATATAGGTGGATCTTTCCCTATATCCTCTCAAGAACATTAATTGTACAAAGTCGACCTAGTTGACCCAGTGTGTTTTTGGGTATAAATCACTAGGTCTAAGCTAGGTTGGCCAAAAGGCTAACAAGTCAAGAAAGTAAAAAAGTACCCCTAATTTATATTGGTTCTACCTAGTCAACCCAGTACAAATGACTATCCAAAAGGGTATTAAGGCAAGAAAAGAAGGATGGAAATATGAAACTGACTGGAGGAGGTAGGACTAAGAAGAATAAGCTTAGGGTAAATAGTTTTAGGAGACAAGTGTGTATATGGAAAGTGGTAAAAGGGGAAATAATCATATGAATCACTAATGGTCTACCCACCCCTTTTTGGGTGTACCCCTTAAATCATGCACTCAAAGAGATTGAGACTCAATAAGTTCTTGCAAGATATAAAGTGTCAGTAATCAATAAAACTTTGAAAATATTATGTGTATACACAAAGCCTCTATAATTAGTTCATACACATATTTTTGGTCCTACTAAGATAAGAGAATCAAAAAGAGAAAGATACTTCATTATTTTTGTAGATGATTACTCAAGAATGACATGGGTAACCTTTTTAAAGGATAAGTCAAGCCTCTGAGAGATTCAAGATATTTAGAGACATGGTAGAAAATGACATTGGATGAAAGATCAAATGCTTAATATTAGACAAAGGTGGATAATTCACCTCAAATGAGTTCATAGAGTATTATGAGAAGCATGGTATAAAAATGCATGTCTCTACAACAAGGACTCCATAGAAAATGGTGTTATTGAGAGAAAAAACAAGATAGTCAAGGAGATGGCTATAACAATGCTAAAATAGGCCAAGTTACTTGATGGATACTAGAGAAAATCAGTCCAAATAGTAGTATATATCTTGGATAGAGTATAGATGAGGGTAAATAGTGACAAAAATCCCCATGAGCTATGGTATGGAAATCCTACATCTATTAATTACTTCATAGTGTTTGGAAAAAATGCCACATTAGGGGAAAAGAGGGAAAATTGGAAACCTTTCAATCAAGATGTGATGATGGAATATTTATTGGTTATTCCACTCAAAGTAAAGCCTATGTATGTTACAATAAATGACTAGATAATATTGTAGAGATCATCAATGTCAAGGTTGAAGAAGGATTTAAACATGTTGAACTTGACAATGAAATCAATATTTAAGAATCAGACCTTGAAGAAAAAGTAGATAATGAAGAGATTGATAAAATGAATGAAAAAACACCTCCAAGATTTGTTCAAAGGATCATCCTAAAGAGAAGATAATTGGCAATAATAATGAAGGAGTTTAGACAAAGAGAAAAGCTTCAATGAACAAAGACTAAGTATTGCTTTAATATTTTAAATTAAGCCTAAGAGCTATGCTGAAGCTAACAAGGATGAGAATTGTCTAAAATCCATGAAAAAGGAACTGAGCCAAATAGAAAAGAACAAAACTTGGCAATTAGTCCCAAGACCTTCAAACAAGAATGTGATAGGTACAATATGGATCTATAAAAAGAATTTCAATGAGGATGGAGTTGTTATAAGGAATAAATTAATATTGGTGTATAAATGATATGCACAAGTTGAAGGCATAGATTTTGAGGTAACATTTGCTTTAGTTACCAGATTGGAAGCTATAAGAATGTTTCTAGGATATTTATTTACAACAAGTTCAAAGTCTATCAAAGGGAAACATTATTTATTGAATAGGAACTTATAAGAAGAAGTCTACATAGAAAAACCTAAAGGATTTCAGTTGTCTAAACAAAAAGATCATGTATGCAGAATAAAAAAAGCTTTGTATGGTTTAAAATAGGCACTTAAGAGCATGGTATTCAAGATTGGACTAGTAGCTACAACAATAAAGTTTCAACAAAGGATGTAAAAAAATAATTTGTACTTCAAATCAGAAGGTGAACATATGTTGATTATTTTTATTTATGTATATGACATCATCTTTGATGGAAGAAATAAAAAATGTGCGAATAATTTGCTACAAAAATTCAAAGTAAGTTTGAGATGGCTATATTAGGAGAACTTTCTTTCTTCCTTTGTCTAAAAATATCACAAACTAATGAAGGGATATTCATATCCCAAACTAAGTATGCAAAGGAAATACTCAAGAAGTTTGGAATGGAAGATAACAAACCAGTTAGTACTCTCATGATAACTAGATGCAAGCTAAGCAAAGAGGATGAGCCCCTTGATGTAAATAAAAAAATCTACATATCAATGATAGGTAGCTTATTATACCTAACTGCATCAAGACTAGATATCATGCAAGCAGTGTGCATGGTTGCTAGATTTTAGGCTACTCCCAAAGAATCACATGTCAATGCAGTGAAAAATATCTTTAGATACATGAATAGCACAATTTGTTATGTCCTATGTTATTTTACAAGTGAATTTTTAACTTTGATAGAATATATAGATGTTGATTGGGTAGGAAGTGTGGATGACAGAAGAAGCACTAGTGGTGGTGCATTTTTCATAGGAAATAGACTTATTTCATGGCTGAGCAAAAATCAAGAGTCAGTTACTCTTTCTATAATAGAAGTAGAGTATGTAGTAAAAGTGGCATGTTGCACTCAAGTCTTATGGATGGAAAAAACACTCAAGGACATCAAGGTATAGTACAAGGCCCCTATCTCTATTCTTTGTGATAATTCAAGTGCTATAAATATATAAAATAATCCAATTATACATTTAATAACCAAGTACATATCAATCAAGTATCAATTTTTAAGAGGGAGGGTTGTAGATCAAGAGGTCACAATGGAATACATGTTAACTAAGGATCATATTATATATATATATATATATATATATATGATCCTTATTTAACATATATATTCACAAAAACTCTTCCCAAGGAATAATTTAAATATCTAAGACAAAAATTGGGAGTGGTGGATCTTACACCACATCACTAAATCCTAGTGATAGGGCATGAGTCCAGGGGGAGTCTCAAAGAAGATTTGTTCATCCCTGAAGGAATAGTTAAAAGGAAAATCATATATGTGTATCTTTGAAAAAATTTAATGAGTTTATTGTTACATATTTTTGGACAAATAGTTAGAAAGAGCCCCTTTACCATTGATGTCAAAGGGGGATAAAAAGTGCAAATGCTCTCTGTGAGAGAAGAAGAGAAAATGCTCTCTACAAAAGTTTGGAGAAGTACAAATTTCAAAGAAGAAGTAGATCAAGTGTCCAAGTTGAGTATTATGAAAATGTGTTATTTCCTAAGGGGGATAAATTTTGGTATGAACAACTTTAGTTCACACTCATCAGAAGCCAATACAATCAATGCTAGAGAAAGAGTAGAATATCATAAGATCAGAGCATTTAGTTTGCCATAAATGACAAAGGGGGAGATTGTTAGAAATATGATTGTTATTGATGTCAAAAGTGAAATTATGAACATGTCATTGATGTTCAAGATTGTATATGGTGATTAAAATATATGTAAAGGATCCTATTAGAGGTTAAGGATGCTTGTAATGCTTATGTACATGAGTGGAATTCATTTGGTTCTTCATATTGATCATCTAGATACTTTAGATCTATGACAGGAAAAGATTAGAAGGCATTTTTTTGATGTCACCATTGTCATTTATGAATGATTATTGGTAATTTGGTCACATGGGTGTCATCACACTAGTCCCTTGTTCTTATAAACCATAATTGAAGTCAGGAAATGAAGTGCAGTTAAAGATATGGGCATGCAAAGCTGTCTACATAGACAAAAATAGCTAAGTCCCAACATAGCCAAATTTTCAAAAGGGTTAAGTAGATCCAAGTAAGCATATTGATAAGGTTAGTGTTTGTATATATGGAGTTTTGGGGTAAAAATTATCATATGGGTTTGTTCATGTGTTTCCCTACTATATATGTATTGAATCCCAGGGCACATGATGTAGAGAGATAAAAGATATGATTAAGCAAAGTTAGGGTCCCAACTATTTTGATAGTGTTTTCTAACACTTAGTCAAATTTATAGATTGTAATAAATATATGAACAAGTATTTTGATGATGTCATATCTTGCCCATATGAATATTTCAAGAGAAAATGGTTATATGGATGGAATCCATTATTTAAAAGGATCATATGCATTAATTTATAGGCCATGTGACTAAGCACAATAAGATTTATGTAGGTGCAAATTTAGCCTTATATACACATTGAAATGGTCTCCATAGTCAAAATATGCACACAGTCTTGCAAAGTTGTCATGATTTTACAAAGAACATTTATGGACATTTTCAAAGGAAATAGATAGAAGATCTATTATGGGTTTCTCAAGAGCATCTTGAATATATAGTCCATAGGTTCAAATGAGAAGGAATGAGCTAAGAATTGAATTATATGTGCTCTCAAAATGAATAGGGTTTCTCAATAAAACCCTAATAATTTAATTCATGGAATCAACAATCATTTTCTATTTTAATGGTTACTAGATATACCATAGACCCAATAGCTTAAGTTATAACTTAAGCCTTTATTGTCTTTGTTAAACTGGCTCCTCAACATAGAAATTATTGGCTCAAGTAGTGATCAAATGAATTAATATTTCTTAAGTATTATACTTTATATTTGTCCCAACTTGATCAATGGATATCACTCAATTGTATGAAGTAGATCCAATGAAGCAAAATTAATTCAAAATTGTCAAAATGACCTCTTAGTAAATGTGCTAGTAATAAGTGTCACATTCATGAAGCTTATCAAACAAAGACCCAATAAGTATAAGCTTAGAAAAGATAAATATCAAGATTTTTATAATATATAAAGATGATTGGATGATAATATAAAGGAGATCTAATGGATCGAGTAGACTCAGATGGAACAAAGTGTTTGATTATCAACATAGTGGAGAGTTAAAGATCAAGCAAGTTGGAGAAGATTGATGGAGTGAAAGAGATCCAAAGATATAGGAAGTAGTGAGATGGAATGAAGAGATCAATGTTTAACCTTAGATAGAGATAAAGATCAGGCATCTACAAAGATCAAATGGTTCATGAGAGCTCATATCAAGAAGATCGATTGACGCATTTTAAATGGGATAATGTTATATTTTGGAAGTGTACAAAGATCAAATGAACATCATGATTCTATTAGAGATTAATCAAATGGATGCATTTTAATGTTGATTTATTTAAATGAAGACCATTGGATCATGGCACAAAATGTAAGATTAATGATCGACATTTAAAGATAAGTCTAGGCTAATGGTTAGATGTATGAAAATATAACAAACATGTAATAAATACCTATATCATGAAATAAATAATGAGATTGATAAATATAACCAATCAAATATATACTAATGAGCATGTGCATCAAAATTAGAGTCCAATAAATGCTATAGATAGTAATGAGACTAGAAATTATGGTGTTGATGCATGAAATCAAGATGTGAGAAACTTAAAGTTCATGTCATAGTGAACTAAAATCTAGAATTGGAATGATGTGTTATAATCTAAATGTGAACACACAAAAGATATGAAGACCTGGATCAGTGATGTAAAGGAAATGGTTGGTGATGTAATTGAATTATGTCAAATAGAAAATATATAAACACAGAGGATTAGAGTGAGAGAGATAAAGGGTGTTGATTAAAGAGATATCTAGACATAGAACTAGAGGTTTAGAGTATAACAGAGAAGAATACAGGCACAAAGAGATTATGAGCAAAGCATGAATAGTTGTATATTAGATATGTAACAAAGAAAAGATATTTGGATTCATGTATGAATCTAATTTTTCAATTTGGAGTTACAGATCCATAGAAGAATGTATCTCCATAGAATAATCTGATAGGTTTGAGCCATCAGATAGACTAAGTTGGTGATCAGATTAAGGAGTGGGTGCTTCCTTAGAGTTGAAGATCTTAAATAAGGGGATTGGTGTATCCTTAGGGTTGGTACCCTTAAATGTGTAACCAATGAGGTTTTGAATATGAGGCTAGAATAGAATGGTAGATTCTAGTAGTTATTCTCACTGTGGTTTTTCCCTTTCGGTTTACCATGTATAAATATGGTGTCATGCATCCTTGAGCTTGCTTGATATTTGCATATTTGATTTGATCTACATATATCTTTTAATTTGTTTTAAATGTATTAAAAATACTAGTTTTAAATTGATGTACTAATTCAACCCCCCTCTCAGTATCTAGTTGTATTCCAACATTGCCTTCCTCAAGAATGATAACTTTGGATTGGTTATCCAAAGCAGTGAAGAAAATAAGAAAAAATGTTGAATCTAAGGATATATATTTTGGAATTTTGACAATTCGTTTCTCAAAAAGGCTGAAAAAAAGTGAGAATAATATCTTGAATGGTAAAAAATGAAAAGGGAGAAAAATATGTAGAAGTGGCCATTCCTTTAGTTAAAATGGATAAGTTGGAAATTAGGATTTAAGAATTTTAGGTATATAGGGTACATTTGGTAAAATCAACTAGAGAAGGAATGAAAGGGGATATGTACAGTTGGAAATTAGTACCATTTTTGAAAAAATGGATAATGAAAAGGCAAAAAAGGATAAATTAAAAGAAAAGGTATAACAATTGAGCTTAGTGATATAGATATTGATTGGGCCAATTTAATTGGCTATTGATTCATTGAGTGTTCATGTTGAGACA
Organism: Torreya grandis; assembly: GCA_037957365.1. Classification (NCBI taxonomy): domain Eukaryota; kingdom Viridiplantae; phylum Streptophyta; class Pinopsida; order Cupressales; family Taxaceae; genus Torreya; species Torreya grandis. The sequence goes on from JARHVA010002368.1 coordinate 927,680, forward strand.
CTAGAAAAAGTAAGAGAGGTGGGCCAAATGAGAAACATATTGAAATATTGGATTGAAAAAGTTGTTGATCAAGGAACCTCAATAGTTATCATCGTGACATGATGTTCTTTGAAATCTAATCAAAATATGAACTAGTGACAAAGCAAAGTGGATACATTAAAGAGAATCAAAATTGGGAAGAACTCATTCCTAGGTTGGTCAAATTCTCAAAATTTACTTATGTTGACCTTATTGAAAAAGGAATGATTAATAAGGAAGAAATCATTTATTAGATTAAATTTATTTGGGCTATTAAATTTAGAATCCAATCTATTTAAGAGTGTATTAAGAAATTCAACAATTTAAGGTCACTTGGAAGTGACACAATGATGGAAATTGATATTGAGGTCAATAAATTGAATTGTTATTTGTCAATGACAAAGATCAAAATGGAAATCTAATTTCAATTGAGACCATGATTCAAGAATTCAAAGAGAGAATTTAGGATATTAGTAATCCCACATATTGATTTGGTCATGAATAAATTCAAAAGTTAGCCAAATGTCAAGTAAATGTGGATAATTTAAACATGAATATAAATTCTCCAAGGCAAGCCTCATGAAATGAAAGAGTTAGAATATTCAACAAACATTGCCTATAGGTACAAAAATAGACCAGATGAATATCTGATTAGGGAATTTATTCAAAGGTTTGATGACTTCTTAGAAGGTAAAGAACTATAAATACAACAATAATAATAATGATAATTTTTTTTAGTGTTTCTACATTTTATTCTATTATTTATTTGGCCTAATTTGTATTGTTTCACTCTTTTTTCCATTGTAAATGTATATTGTCATTCTACAAATTGTCTATACAATTTTTCCAACTTGTTTTTTCAAGTTGTGAAAATTGATAATGTGCTTTTACAATAAGTTAAAAAACTCCAATTTTTTTCTCAAGTGGTGATAAATTCTCAAAATTTGTTTTCATCATTTCAAATTGTGATTTCTTATTCATGTTTTTGCAACATTGTAAAAAATAAAAATAAGTGGTTTTGTACCATAACCACCCATTTTATCCTATAAATATAGGTCAAGGTTTCGTATTAAAGATTTAAAATAGATATAATTTTGGTAAAGAATTATAAAAGGAGATCAGACATTCTACTCTTGAGAAATCAATACAAATATGTGTTCCTAAATTCTACGTTAGTAATATATTTTGAATTATGTTTTTTGCTTAATTCAATGTATTTGATTTTCATTTCCATTATTACAAATTTCAAACTATTAATAATAATAAATTATCCTACAAATTTTCTATATGGAGTTGTAATTTATATTTCCAACATATGTGAAAATCTAGGTGGGAACAAAGACAATTTCTTTGTTGTTTTTGTTAGAAAATAGAGAGGGCTATTCATTTTTATTATCAGAGTTAAATAGTTTTCTAGTGTATGTTTCATATCCTTAAGAATATGATTACGTTTTTTCAACCCATTGAATGGGATATATTTTCTCTCTTTGAAATTGAAATTTTCTCTCGATACTTTTGTCCAATCTTAGTTTCTAACTTGGAAAAATTATTTCCTAAAACTTCACCCTTCTTTTTTTCCCTCTCTACATATTCCTTTCTAAGAATCTTTTTTGTAATTTCAAGTCAAAATTACTACCCCATGATTTACATTCATTTGTTTGTAAATATTTCATGCTTTTTTTATTTTGGGTTTCAATAAAGGTAGCTCTTCCTAATAATAGGAGAGGGACTTTGTTACCCACATTGTTGATGTGAAGGCATTGATTTGACCACCTAAAAATTTTTCATGCCAAGAGTTTTTGGCACCCACCATGGGGCACACTTTTTAAAATTTCATGCCACCCATATTTTATTGGTCCATATGAATCTACCATCATATCAAGGACCACTCCAATAGCCTATGTTAGACTTAGAATAATATACTCAATCAATATTGTGTTAAATTTCACACAAATATTTTGGGATTCTGATGAAATATTTGTAATTTAATTTAAAGTTATCCTAGATATCCTAAATCAAGATTTATAATTTTTCAAAAGATCAAAAATAATCTATGCACCAAGAGAATCTTTTAGAGTTCATCTAATAGCTCAAAATTAGTAAAATTACATACGACCATTTTAGGCCTTCAAAATCTAAATTATCAACATGAATTAAATTAGGACGAAGATTTAGAGGAAGACCTAGTTTCAAGATTTTGATTTTTCACTTTTGATAATATAACAAGCAATTATAAATTTTATATTATTAGGGTAGAACTAGATATATAATAGACATGTGATTTCATTACCCAGATAAATTGAGATTGATTTAAGAAGACAAACAAGGAGATAGACATAGAAAGTAATCTTTATAGATAATAAAATAATTTAATTAACTAGAGTTTATTTTTCTGATAGTTTAGGTAACTTTATCTCTATTTATTTAACATAATATCAACTATATAACATAAAATCAATAAGATATTTCATCAAACATGAGAACTTTTGCTTGGGATAATAGAATGAGATCTATACATTTTGATAGAGCATTTGGAATCTTGGAAGAAGAAGAGTATCAATTAATTTTAGCATAGAGAGTAGAAGCACTAGCTGTATGTAGAGTAAAAAAAATAAGGCTATCTCAAATATCTCTTCAACTTACAACTTGCATCTCAATGCTAGTTGCTTTCTTCCAAACTAGCAGAAAAGATATTAACTAGAGCTAGTAAGTCAAATGGTGAAGTTGACACTTTTTATCATTTATAAGAACATATTATCTTAAACTTGAGCCTTAAATGTAAAATAAAATTTAAAATAACAAATAATCTTCCCTTTATCTATAATTAAAACAAACAATATAAAGGAGGAACTTTGACAAGACAAACTCTTTTCTTATCATGAACCACTATTCTCCTACAAGTAGTTTTTCAAACTATGGCATTACCATGGGAAAAAGTAATTGGTATATTGGATCTATGACACTTACACAACCTTCCAAATGGATCAAGAAAGGACTTTCCAAAATTCCATGGAGATGGAAAATAACATCCAAATGAACACCTTATAATATTCAATGTTGTATGTTGTATTTTGGGCATAAAGCATGAAGATATTGCCATCAGGTTATTCATTGAAACATTACATGATGGGGTTATAGATTGGTTTTACCACTTACTCCAAGATCTATTACTAATTGGAATACTATGAAGACTAAATTTGAGAATAGATGTAAACCAACTGAAGATGCCCATGATTTAATTGATTAGCTTACATAAATGATAAAAGAGGTTTATGAACCTATGAGAGAGTTTGGCATCAAATTTAATATGTTTCTAAATAATATATAAGATATTGCATGACCTATAGATGAAAATAAAAAGTGCTTATTTATCAACTCTCAATATAATATTTGGAAAACTTAAAAATAATCCTTCAAATAATAAGTCTCAAATTTTAGGATAATATTTAACAAAACAAATTTTGTATAAAATGTATAATAATATAATGGACCTCAAAGAGAAAATCCTCAGAGGACCATTACTACTCCACACAAATATATTTGAAGGTAGAACTATGTTACTTTTCATAGAGATCATCCTAAACTGTAAGCTCTTCAACCAAAAATTGTACTTGAGGCTCCTCCTTAGTAAAACACTAATAGACCTATGAATGCAATTTTAGAAACTAAATAAATATTTAGACATGAATAAGTTGAAGAAGATTATGAATCAAAAAATATATAAATTCAAGAATGTGAAATTGAAGAACCTAGTGGAGACTCCATAAACACATTCATATAATATAATTTAGATGAAGATGAATATGAAGATAATATTGGGGATGTGAAAATTCAATCCTTTGTAGTTTTCATTAGAACTCAAAATCATAAAAATCAACACAATTATTCACTAGAGGAAACTCCATTGCTTATCCTCTCACAAGGAACTACCTCACTAGTGAAAATAAAAGGAAAGCAACTACTAATAGGTAGTTCATATAATGTCAATGTTTCTCAACCTATAGAGAATTTTTTTTACAAATTTAACTTTTTTTGACATAAATTATCATGTTAATAAAACCAATATTCAAATGTCATAAGATGAATACTTGAGAACACATCCAGGGTAGTTGGGTAGGTTAGTTGATTTCATCAAAGAAAAAAATTCAAATGCTAAAAAGGCCAATTTTAAAGGAATCCTAACTAACCCTATTGATTCTAATCAAGTCAACTCAATAGTTGCATCCAATTCTAAATCTAATAAAGTTGACCCTTTCTACATTTCATTATTATTTAAGGGATGAAAAATTAGTAATTGTATTATTGACATAGGAACCTTAGATGATGTCATGTCTGCCAAAGTTCCTCATGATATTGGCCTAACCTATATTAAAATATCTAGGCATTATTTTTCTATGGAGGAAAATAAGTTATGATCATTGGATTAAGGACACATAAATGGCTTTGGCATCTTTTCCCCAAAAGCAAATCAAAATCAACAATTTTGTCACAGATATTCTAGTAGCTTATGGCATTCTTTTGAGTAGAATTTTTTTCAAAGAATTGGGAGGAAAAATACAACTAGATTTATCACATGCTATGATTCTAATCAAAGGAATAAAATAACATGTATAACCTAAATTAAAAATAAAGTACATAGTGAAAAAGATTGATGATCCCATAGTAGATATTTTATATGAATATGTAGGGATTAGTAACTTTCTTATTATAGAGAAAGATATCAAATTGCTAAAAATAATTAATCAAATACAATTTATGTTTTGATGATGGTGTTTTATTTTAATTCATCGATAGGTTTAGGTGCAGAAATAATCTTGATATCTTCATCTAAGGACAATTTTCCTTTTTTTTGTAAGTTGTAGTTTGACTATATCAACAATAAAATTTAAAATGAAGCACTTTTATAGGGATTTTAGGTAGCAAAAGATATGGGAATCAATAATTTGAAAGTTTTAGGTCATGTTGAACTCATTTTGAAGTAGGTAAAAGGTCAATACCAAGTGAAAAATGATCATATAAGGAATTATAGGAATAAATTATAGAATAACATTAATATCTTTGATGCTTTCTCTATCAATACAATTCTTCAAGAACTTAAATCTAAAATTGATGCTTTGGTGATATCAACTTCTTTAATGTTTCACCATGTAGATATTGGTACAAAAAAATACATGATTGAAATAATATACATATCGAGTATCCCATGTAATGTAAACAATTGGCAAGTTTTCAATGATGATTAAAAGATTATCTCTTTCTTTGAGAATGTAGACATCTTTAAAAAAAATTACTTTGAAGGCAGTGATTCCTTATAAAGAGAGTCTTTAGTTCATATGTCCAAAATGGGAATTATGGATAAATATGATGAATAAGGTGTTATCAAGTTGAAAGGAAATAAAATTCCTAAATGCCTAGTCTATTTAGAGGAATTATCTGATAAAAATGATAGATTTATGAAGAGTAAAATTCAAAAAGGAAATCTTAATTTTGTTGATTATGAAAAAATAAACATTAGTTCAAAGGAACATCCTAAGTTCATCAATATTGGAAAAAGTTGCTCACCTAAATAAAATGTAAGTTTGTTAGCCTTTTCTATAAGTATATTTTTATACTCACATATTTATATGCAAACCTTAAGTCTTTTAATCGCATAAAGATGTAATATATAGTCCTTATAAATCTTGATGCAAAACCTTTTAGATAAAAATTGAGATAATATAATCCTAAAATCATAGGAATGATTCTATCTAAAGTGCAAAATATGCTTGATTCTCACATTATTTTCCCTATCAACCATTCAAGTTGGGTAGCTAACATAATACTGGTTCATAAAAAGAATGGTGAGATATAAATATATGTCAATTTGAAGAACCTCAATCGAGTATCCCTCAAAGATAATTATCCACTACCAGCCATGGATGAAGTTCTCCCAATGATAATAAGTGTTGAGATGATTTTGATGCTTGATGGTTTTTTAGGATACAACCATATTGAGGTTAACAGGGAAGATAAACATAAAATGGATTTATAAACATCTTAGGGAAATTTTGCATATAGGTGAATGCCATTCTAATTGATTAATGTAGGAGCTACTTTTTAGAGGGTAATAGATTTGGAGTTCATAGAATTGAAAAATGAAATAATTGAAATGTATCTCGATGACCTAAAAAATTTCTTGAAAAAGTGAGAAGATCACTATGTGATTTAGAGAGAGTCTTTAAAAAGTGTCATTTACATGAAATTTATCTTAACCGTAATAAATCTATCTTCAAAGTGACTAAAGGAAAACTCCTAGGTCATATTGTTTTGAAAGAAGAAATAAGGATTGATCTAGAAAGGGTTCAGGCAATTCAAAAGCTTTCCTTGCCTACCAATAAACCAAGAGTGCATTCCCTATTTGGTAAATTTAACTTTTCAAGAAGATGAATTCATGATTTTTTTAAGCTCACCAGACTTATTGTGGACATGATGAAAGGAAAACCTTGTTTCAAGTGGAACAATGAAGGTAAAAAAGCATTTGAAAAGATAAAGACTACTATTTTTCATCTACTAACATTGGTTTGTCCTAATTTTAAGAAATAATTAATTATTTATTTATATGCTTCAACTAATACACTCTTAATAGTATTGATTTATAAAAATAGAGAGGGTATCAAATCCCCAATTGCCTTCATGAGTTATAATCTCAAATACTATGAATCAAAGTATTCTCCTAAGGAAAAACATGCTTCTGTAGTCATGAAATAAGTCAAGCAATTCAAGTATTACATATTGCATTCATATTATGTGGTAATGGTACCAAGTAAAATATTCAAATCCATTTTGACTCAATAAGAACCTGGTTCTAAAAGAGGGAATTAGATAACTAAAGTGCAATAATGTGATCTAGAAATAAAACCCATCATATATTTGTCATTGATATCATGGTGATGTCATGTAGGTGTCATAATGAGTGGATGAAGTGATTTGATAGTATAAATAACAATTACAAAGTATACAATGTGCTTGTTCTAGTTTGCTTTATGTTGTTTTGGTTGATCTTCAATTTTGGCATGTTTAGAGATGTTCAGGGATGAGTATGGTGGTTGGATCATGTGTGCACCCTAAGATGTTATCTATGCTTTAAGATATTTTGTGAATAAGTGGTATTTATCTATCTATCCATAGTTTTCATCTAGACACTTTGGGTCTAGTGGTAGAAAAATCAAGTAGTTTGATGACATCACCATTACCATGTGTGAATGAGTCAAATCATCATATGGTTGTGATCACAATAGTCCTTAATTTTTATGATCCAAATATAAAGTCATGAAATGAAGCCTAGTCAAATATATGAGGGTGAAAAGCTAGATTATATGATAGATTTCACTCTTTTCTCATATTTACCCAATTTTGTAATATGGCCAGAAAGAGTTGAGTAAGCAATTTGATGATAGAATATCTCACACGTGTGGACATATCAAAAGAAGTTGATCATATGGGTTTGTTTAGTTTTATACCTAGTTTATTTTTTATAATTTATAGATCATGCAATAAAGTACATCAAAATATATGCTTATGTAAAATTGGGTTCTCAAGCATTTTGATTGTGTTTTCCCATAGCCAATTTTGCAATGTGATAAAAAGAGCCAAGTGAGCATTTTGATGGTGTTTTATCTTTCATGTGTGAAAGTGTTAAGAGACACTGATCATATGAGTTTGTTTTATTTTGATCCTATCTCATTTTTTCTAAATTTAATATCATGCACTGAAGCACAAAAAAAAGTTATTGAGGAGCAAAGTTGGTCTTGTAGACATATTTTGACATAGTTGGCTTTGTGACAAAAGTTTTTGATAAGGCATTTTAATAGTGATATATCTTTCACACATGAGGGTTTAAGGAGATATTTATTATATGGTTAAATTCTCCTATGTGAGGAAATCATTTGGTCAAAATTTGAGATGATGATATTAAGTGCAAAATAAGTTATTAAGGATAAAAAATGGCTACTCAAACATATTAAAATGGTCCTCATACTTGGTCATTTTTAAAAGTGTTAAAGCTAGATCAAGATCAACGATGCATGTTTCTCCAATAATTTAAGAAGTAGTGAGATGAGGATAGGTTCATAATGTTTAACAACTAAACAAAGGTAAAAGATATGGATCTAATGGTGAGTGAGTATTCATACAATTTGATTAGATCATCAAAGACCTGTTTGATCCATAGAGATAAATGGAGTGTGCTAAGTCAACATTTCTAGATTACAGGAGATGATTTCAAAGTGACATAAGTTTAACATTTGAGCATTGGCATTTATGTTTTAAAGATTGATTAAGATTGATGGAGCATATTTGATCTGATCTAAGAGGAAACAAGATGTGATCATTATGTTCAAGGTTTAACTATGACCATTGCCATTTAAATATTTTAATTTATGAAGGAAAGATCAGTGTCTATATTTTGGACCATATCTTTTGATATAAGTCAAATTTGATATTTCAGTAAAAAAAAGTGGTAGAGGACTCCAAGGTGCATCTAGATATATGTATTTTAACATTTGAAAGTGTGTTAGACAAAGATATTGATATCCAAATTTGACTATGTTTCCATATATTCTTTGCAAGTGACCTGATAAGGATATTTGAGCTTATATAGTTGTTTTGATGTTTCATGGTGAATTGGCTATTGAGGAGTGTTGTAGACTCTATGATTTTTATCTATGTGGTTTTTGGAGGTGTGATCAATCTATATTAAGTATGAACAATGCTTAAGTTGATTGTATGTTCTTTAATGATGTTCCTATGTATAAGGTCTCTATTTGAGTTGTATGAGCATATGCAAAGGTGAGATAAGATGACTATAATCATTTGAGAATATCTTAGGGGACATATGGAGTGGACCTATATATTTATAAATGATCTTATATTATTAATTATCTCAAAGAAGTGTCAAAGAGCTGAATGGATCTCCATAAGACCTAAAAGTGACTTAGGTCTATTTTGAAAGTGGACTATGCTTAAGTGTTACCCATATGAGATGCCTTAAGGGTGAAAGAATGTTTTGTGGCCAACATGAAATACTATGGTCTTGTTAATTCATAATTTATCTATATATATTGGAACTAAATGTGTTGGATTCTAGATTTTTATATGAGTGAGACTTGGATATGAGAGAGTTGAAGAGCAAAGGAAAGTAGAGGAGAGTGAGAGTGGCTAACTATTGGGTTAATTAATAGAAGAGATTGGAGACTATGTACATGATATTTAAATCATATTTCTAATGATAATATAGTTCTCTTGTAGTGTGAAGTTGTGTGAAGAGATATGAGTGTGCATATGAGGAGTATTTGAGTGAAGAAGGAAAGAGTTTGTGACATGCCTATGTGAAAAGCCTATCCAAGATAGAGAGAGTTTTTGTAGAGGTGAGATAATAAATAGGTCCATAATCAAGTGTTGAATACATCATCTTGAATGTATAAGTCTTCTTCTCAAGGAGGGTTTAAAGGACTTGATCTTCCTTAGGGGAAGTTTCTCCTTGTGAAATAGGGTTTCACTAATGACCTTTGATCAGAAGGACTTGATCAATGTTGATCATAAGGACTTAATTTAAGGTTCCTAATAAAAATAAATTGATAGTCTCTTATTTGTGATCATCTTAGAGGATAGTAGTCCATGTGTTTGTAGGCTTTGGAGTGGGTTTTATTCCCTAATAAAGTTTCCCATGTAGATCTTGTGTTGTGTGTGTGATCTTGCATTATGTTTATTATTCACTACTATGAATGGTTTGTATGATTCATAAATACTTGTGTTGAATGATTAAGTATTGAAAGGGTTTGGAAATTTAATTGAACTTTTTTCCATCATTGATTAACCACCCCCTCTTAGTGGATTGTACTTTTAATAATTGGTATCAAATCAAAGTCCTTTTGTAAAATCTTGACAGCTTGAAGGTGATCCAAGGTACAATGGCTAGTCAAAATGTGCAAGGTTTTTTATCTAATAAGCAAGCACTAATGTTAAATTGATCTAATTATGCATTTTGGAGTGCTAGGTTAAAGAAATACATTATGTCCCTAGGGTTTGATGTATAGAAATCACTTTTGGATGGTTATGTTACTCTTACTATTCCTCCATCTAGTGTTGTAGACAAGAAGCTACTTGAGAACAATTTTACAAAAATGAATGCCATCAATTATGGTCTTATAGAGACTAAGTTCACCAACATAATTCATTTCACATCTACCAAGGAAATATGGGATAAATTTAAGACTATTTTTGAAGGAGATTCAAAGGTTAATTTGGAAAAGTTGTAGACTCATAGAAGGCAATTTTAAAGTCTCTAGATGAATGAATAATATACTATGGAATCCTTTCTATATAAATTTGATGAGGTTGTAAACATCTGCAGAGGTCTTGGATAGAATAATAAAGAGACTAATATTATTCAAAAGGTATTAATGTCTCTATCCCATAAGTTTGATCTAAAAGTATCTTCTATTGAATAGATTCATGATCTTACTCAGTTGAAGATGGATCAATTTCATGGGACCCTTTCTACCTTTTAGATGAGGAAGAATGATGATATAACTCCAAATAAGGAAGAAATTTTCAAGACTAAAATGCAAGCAAAGAAGAAGTTCCAAGGTAAGAAACTCAAGGAGGATGACATTCCTAATATATATGGGGATGGACTAACTACTTTGATTTTAGGGAAATTAAGAATAGGTCCAGGAAATTATAAAGGTAAGATACCCATCAAATGCTTCAATTGTGGTGAGATAAGACATTTTTCTAATAAGTTCCCTCATAATTATAAGGAGGATGATGATAAATAGTATGATCAAGGTCAAGATGATGGCAAGAAATATTTTAGGTTTGATAAAAACAAAAATACATTTAGAAGGTTTGATAACAAGAAGTACCTTAAGGACAAGAAGAGTCTATAAACCAAATACAATTGTAGCTTGTCAGATGAGAGTGAAGATAGTGACCCAGAATATGATCATGAAGATGATGGTTCAATTGAAGATCAAGCTCTATTCATGAATGAAGAAGGAAGTTGCTCACATAAAAAAGTGTCTACTTGGAATGAGTTTGATGATGATGATGATGATGATGATGATGATGATGATGATGATGATGATGATGATGATGAGGTGGTGGACTATGAGACTGCATTATCTAATGCTCATGAAGAGCTAAAGATTGAGAATAAGATCAATAAGAATATGGAATCTAAATTCAAGGACTTTGATGAGTAATTTAGTGTGTTTCATACAAGAGTGGATGAAGATTCTAAGGAGCATGAAGATATGGTCAAATATATCAGTTGTTAGTTAAAAATCCTATCTACAAGATTAAAATCTAAAGAATATGAATGTGTAAGGTATGTAATTAAAAATGAGTCATTAAAATTTGAGTTAAATAAGTTATCTAGTAAGGTTATGTCATTTTTGACATTTTAAAATAGATCAAGTGATCTAGATAATATGAATGATCAAAAACATGAATGTTATAAGACTAGTCTTGGATATAAAGAACCAGAGACTGTAACTCAAGACAATTTAAATACTAATGTGAACAAGGACAATCAAAATTTGAACAAAAATCAACAAAAAAGGAATGAAGGTTATGGCATAATGAATACAAAATAGATTAGACAACCAAATGTCATAAGGTATGCAAATTTAAGTGGTTACTAATACACATGTAATCTATTTGGGCATAGAGCTAGAGAATGTAGAAGACCTATTAAGAATGAATTTTCATGGAACTATGATGGGGGTCATTAGTTAAAATGTGTAAGCAAGGTTGAGTGTTATAACTATCATGATGTGGGACCTTTTTTTAAATGTTTTCCATTCAAGGTAAGACAAGCTAAATTTCCTTCAAGAGATATTGAGTGTTATAGTTATTATGAATTAGGACACATTTTAAGATATTATCTAAATCTAAAAAGATATAAAGATCTTTTTTCAAAAATTATGGTGTGTTTCAGTTATGAATAGGAAGGTCATATTTCTATATTATACAAGTAGAGGCCTAAAAGATAGAATAGGTTTTATTAGGCTCATAGAATGCAAGAAAGAAGACAAGTTAATACATGGAAACCAAATGTGGTAAGTAAGAATTATGATGAAACTACATGTCCAAGTAATTTTTATTTTATGGTGGAGAATGCTTCTAAAGTTGATGAGTCCTAAGAGGTCTCATTGTTTGCTCATGTTGAGAATGAAGATAATCTATTTGGGCTACAAAATTTAGAATCCAATATCTTCGAGATTTTATTTAGAAATTCAACAATAAAATGTCACTTGGAAGTGACACAATGATGGATATTGATACTGAGGTTAAGAAATTGAATTGTCATTTTATCAATGACTAATATCAAAATAGAAATGTAATTTCAATTGAGACAATGATTTGATAATTCAAAGAGTGAATTCAAGACATTGTCAATCCCACATCTATATTTGGTCATGAATAACTTCACCATTTATCCAAATGTCAAGTGAATGTAGATAATCTAAACATGAAGATAAAAAGTCTTCAAGGCAAGCTTCAAAAAATGGAAGAGTTAGACTATTCAATGGAAATTACCTAAAGGTATATAGACGGATGATATGAAGATTTGATTAGGGAATTTCTTAAAAGGTTTGATGACTTCCTAAAATGGAAATAAATATAAATATAGTATCAATAAGAATGATAAATTATTTTAAATGTTTCTGTATTTATTTCTTTTATTTATTTACACCTAATTTGTATTCTTTCACTCTTTTTCACCTTGTAAATGTATATTATCATTCTAAAAATTATCTTTATAATTTTTCCAACTTGTTTTTTTGAGTTATGCAAATTCATAATGTGCTTTTTTAAGTAGTGAAAAAACTCAATTTTTTTTTTATAAATTAGTGTTAAATGCTCAAAACATTTTTGTACCATTTCATGTTGTAATTTCTTGTTAGTGATTTTACAACCATGTAACAAGTAAAAATAGGTGGTTTTGAACCATAATCACCCATTTTAGATTATAAATTAAAGTTAGGGTTTAATATTAATGGTTTTAAATAAATATAATTTTGGAAAAGCATTGTAAAGGGAGATTAGACAATCTATTCTTCAAAAATCAATACAAAGAGGTGTTCCTAAATGTTTTGTTAGTAATATCTTTTGAATTATGTATTTTCTTAATTAAAAATATATGATTTTGATTTCCATTGTTACAAATTTCAAGCTAATAATAATAATAATAATAATAATAATAATAATAATAATAATAATAATAATAATAATAATAATAATAATAATAATAATAATAATAATAATAAATATATTAAAAAAAATCTATTTGGATTTGTAATTTATATTTCCAACATATGTGAAAATTTTGGTGGGAATAGAGACAATTTCTTTGTTATTTCTGTTAGAAAATAAAGGGGGTTATTCATTTTTGTTGTAAGAGTTAAATTATTTTATGGTTTATGTTTCATATCCTTAAGGATATGATTATGTATTTTCAACCCATTGAATGAGAGAGATTTTCTCCCTTTGAAAGTCAAATTTTGTCTCAGCACTTTCATCCAATCTTAGTTTCTAATTTGGAGAATTTGTTGCCTAAAAATTCTCCTTTTTATATTTCCCTATCTACATATTCATTTCTAAAACTCCTTTTCATACTTTTAGGTTAAAAGTACTAACCCATGATTTACATTCCTTTGTTTGTAAATATTTATTGATTTCCTATTTTGGATTTCATTAAAGGTAGCTCTACTTGATAATAATAAAGGGACTTTGTTCCCCATGATATTGATGCAAATTCATCAATTTATCCTCCTAACAAATTTTCATACCAATAGATCTCGATTGTCTAAATATACCAAAAATTGGAATGACTAGTTTGATTTATATTCTTTGAGCTAGGATTGATCTATATATCCAATTCACTTTCCCTTGTATTCATTTTGGTGAACTCAGTGTGAACTAACATTTATAGGTTTTATTTCAGGCTTTAATTTATTTTCATTTCTTACTTATTTCATTTTTATATAACTGGATTATATATATTGACTTATTTTAATATTTTGTGCACATATTTAACACATAGTACATCTGATGGACTCTCTTTGGACTTGTGTAGGTTAGCTTCAACTACAAACAACTATATCAATCCAATAAACTCAATTTGATTTTTTTACATACATGTTTTTAGACCCATTCAAACCATTTGACCCTATTATTAGGTTAAAAATCTTCATCTAGATAACATAGTATAAAAATAACAATTCAACATAATTAAATCATTAGGTTTATTATCACAAATTTAGTCATTTATTTTATTCATTTTAGTCCTATTTTTTATAGTTTTTAGTTTTATAAAATTATAACCATATTGTAAACTAAGTTGATTGGATATATTTAGTTATATAGTTATTTTTTCCTAGTAGACTTAGTCAACTTGTTCGACTATGTTTCTTTGGTCTTTTCTTCAATAGACATAATTTATTATCTTGATTATGTACTATTTTCATACTCAATTTACCTAATCGACCCAATACTCTTCAAGTAAAAATAATTATATAATATTTCTAGTAATATTAGAGTAGCACACATAGTATAAATAGGAAATTTAAATTTACCAATTGAATCACATTGATTTTTTATTTTATTCACACACTTCCAAATTAAAAAATATAAAAAATCATTACAAAAATTCTACCCAAGTTATACCTACCTGTATTTCATCACCAAGGGGGGAGTTGACTCAATTTTCTAGCTAAGTATAAATACATGGTTGATGGTATATATTAGTAAAGCACCTAACACCCATATCATTACAAGATTTTGAACTGAGGGGGTATGCTCCAATACCAATATAGAATCATCAACAATGCATATCCCTAACAACTTTAATAACTTAAAACAATCCTTAGATTACCTCTTTCTAGTTCCGCTCTAAAGCCAAACACCATATCACATTCTTTTTAAAGTTATAATTTAAAAAATTCAAGAATGATTGCATATATTAAAATTTCTATTTTCAACATTATTTCTTGATCTTTATCAATTATATGTTATATTTTAAAACTTGTATTGGATAGTGTTGGTACAAGGTTTATGTTGTGTGTTGCAACTAGATCAACTAGGTCACCCTAATTGCATGTGTGTTTATTTAAATTTATCTACTAATTAACACTAGATCATCTAGATTCATAACTATCAAAACGTATCTTTACCCTCAAAACATATTTGACCCACTTGACTATGTCTCCTACAATTTTACTATCTATAGAATATAATCATTCTATTTGACTTAGTCTCTCATAGGTTGGTTAGTTTTCCCTTCTACAAAACATAGTCATTTTGTTCAACCTAGTCTCTCACAAACTAGTCTTTTTACCCTTATATAGGACACATGTTGGAACACAACAATTTAATGAGAGGGGGGGGGGATAAATCATTAGATTGATTAAAATTTGTCCTTTAGTACTTTTAATGCAAATTAACAATTATATGCATAAATCATAGACACAAATATACACAATACCATATGTACGTGGGAAACCCAATATGGGAAAAACCATGGTGAGAATAGCTTCTAGAATATATTATTCTAATCAAGCCTCATGATCAAAACCTCACTATTTATAATGTTTAAGGGCATTGACCATAAGGAGACACCAGTATCCTAATTTAAGAGAAACTACTCTAAAGAAGCACCTACTCCCTAACTAAGCACCAAAATAACTCTTCAGATGGCACCTACCTATCTAATCTATTATTAAGATACAACTCTAGATTATAAAATTGATTCATAAATAAATCTAGCTCTCTATTAAAAACTTGTTATGCAACTACTCATACTCTACTCTACATCTCTCTTCCTCTCTCTCTCTCCTACTCAGTTCAACCTTTTTTGTCAACACTTAGTGCATTTTCTAGATGATGTATATATGTATTGGATCTAGGTCTCACATCACTCTATGTTCACACTTGGTCATTAACACATCACACTCCTACAAGTTTACCACTTCTTAAATTCATGATCCACTACCATAATTATCTATCTTTTAATATATTTAGCATATACCAATCACTAATTTTGAATCACATATTATATTACACAATTTTAATTATCGATATCTATGTTTTATAATGCATCTTTCTTGTATGTTCCATCATTTGAACATTGAAATGAAAATATCTTTTAATTATGACCATTGATCTTAAGTTTCACACCATGATCAAATGATCCTCATCCAAATGTCCCAAATTTAAAACACAACCATTAGATAGAGCTTTGATAGGCTCATGTGATCCCTTAGATCTTTAAGAAATTCCAAACTTTAATGTTTCAAATTTAAAGCACATATGTTAATCTTTTAATCTGACCTCACACATGTTGTTATATCTTCAAAATTAGCATGGACTTTACCTTTGTCTATCATTAAACATTGAACATGTAATCTCATCTTGCTACTTCCTTATACTTTAGAGTACATATGCACCATCAATCTATCTCGGTATTTAACATGCTAAACATCAGACACTTTGACCTCTTTGAATCCATGTGTTTTTTTTATCTTCATTGCAAATTTGTGGACTCGCCATTATATCCTCTAATAGATTAATACACTCATTAGATCTTTGTCTGAAAATCTCCTATGAATGTGACATTTGGTATCCTCATGTGCCTTTCATACATTGTTTTTAGTGTCCATGCTTGTGACACTTGGTACTCTCATGTGCCTTTTGTACATTGTTAGTCCCCATACTTGTGACACTTGGCACTCTCACACTCTTTTTAAGCACTTTATTTTCATTCCTCATGCTTATGACACTTGTCACTCACTTATTCCTTTAGCACATTGTCAATCCCCATGTTTATGACACTTAGGACTCACATGTTCACTCTTGGGTACCTTTGACATAGTGACTTTGCTATGCATCATTGGATCTTCATTGTATGATTAAGTACTAGTTGTTGATGAAGCTTTGATAAGTCTTAAGTTGAGGACTTAGGAAATATTAAAGTATTTGATCACTTCTCCAAGTTGGTAATTTCTAGGTTTAAGGGGCTAGTTGCAAAATGATAAGGAAGGCTTAAGTTATAACTAGGTGACCAATTACCACCTATATTAATTTAATATAAAAATTGAATTACCTATGAATACCATGATCAAAACCTTAGGTTTTTACTAAGAAACCCTAGTAATGGTTGAGAGTAAAGATAAATCATTTCTAGGCTCATTTCTCTTCATTTAAACCTACATACCATATATATGATATTCTCTTAAAAAACCCATAACAAATGTTCTATCAATTTCTCTACAAATAGTCTCTGTAAAATCATGGCAACTTTGTATGACAATATTGAAACTTATGCAATTATAAAACATGCTCTTCTCTCCATCAATCTTGTTTATGACTGATTATATTGACATTAATGATGTCTATAGTGCTAACTGTCTCCATTTTATCATTAATGACAATCATATTGCTAATAATATCCCCTTTGTCATTGATGGCAAAATAAATTATTTGATCTTGTCGTTCATGATTTGCTCCTTATCTTAGCATTTATTGTACTTGTATTGGCTTCTAATGAGCTTGAGCTAGAGATTCTCATATCAAACTTTCTCCCCATTAGGCAATTCAACATTAGCCTACACACACTTTGCACACATTATTTTCTCCTTATTTGATAAACATGAAGATTTTACAAAGAGCATTTGCATTCTTTCTCCCCCTCTGACATCAATGGAAAAGGGAATCTAACTTTCTCACTATTTTTCCAAAATTTTCTCCCCATTTATTATATAAATAAATTTTTCCAAGAATCTACAACCATAAACTCATTAGAAATTTTAAAAAATATGCATACCTGAGTTGCCTTTTCTCTCTTCTTCTAGAGATTAACAAAGCTTGTATGATCCTCCCCCTAGACTCATGCTTTATTACTAGGATCTAGTGATGTGATGTAGGAGCCACCACTTTCAATTTATGTCTCATATACTCAATTTTTTCCTTGTAAAGAGGTTTGGTGAATATTTATACAATTTGATCATGTATTGGAATATATTCCATTGTGACCTCTTGATTTACAACCTTTTCTCTTAAGAAGTGATACTTGATTGATATGTGCTTTGTTTTGAAATGTGTCACTAGATTCTTTGATATATTAATAGCACTTGAATTGTCACAAAGAATAGATATAAGTGATTTGTATTCTACCTTGATGCATTTGAGTGTTTGTTTCATCCACAAGACTTGAGTACAACATGCCACTACTGCAACATACTCTGCTTCTATTATAGAAAGATTAATTGACTCTTACTTTTTGCCTAGCCATAAAAAAAGTTTGTTTTGAATGAAAACTTCAAAACCACTAGTTCTTCTATCATCCACATTTCCTATCTAATCAACATCTTTATATGTTTTCAAATTGAAATATTCACCATTAGGATACTGTAGGCCATAGTCAATTATACTCTTGATATATCTAAAGATTATTTCCACTGCACTAACATGTGACTCTTTAGGAGTATCTTGAAATCTTGAAACCATGCACATTTCTTGCATGATATCTACTCTTGATATAGTTAGGTATATCTATATACCTATCATTGATCTATACAAAGTATAATTTACATCAAAGGACTCATGTTTTTTTCTCAACTTATAACTAGTTATCGTGGGAGTACCTATTGGTTTATTGTCTTCCATTCCAAACTTCTTGAGTATTTCCTTAGCATACTTATTTTGTGCTATTTGTAGACCAAGGAAGAAATAAATTTCTCCAAGCATAGACATATCATACTCATTTTGAATTTGAGTAGAAAATTATTTGTACTATTTTTTGGTTTTACCACAAAAAATGATATCATATACATATACAATAACAATAAACATATGATCACCTTATAATTTGAAGTATATATTTCTATTTTCATAACCTTTATTGAATCCTTATTGTTATAGCTACTGGTATAATATTTAATACCATGCTATAGGTTCTTATTTTAGACCATACATAGCTTTCTTTAGTTTGCAAACATAATATTCTTTTTTTGACAGCTAAAAACCTTCAGGTTGTTCTATGTAGACTTTCACTTCTAGGTTCCCATTCAAGAAAGAAAACTTAACATCCATTTGATAGACTTTGAATTTATTGTAAATAGAGAATTCTAGAAATATTCTTATGGCTTCCAATCTAGTAACTAGAGAAAATGTTTACTCAAAATATATGCCTTCAACTTGTGTGTATCCTTTACACACCAATATGGCCTTATTATTTATAGTAGTTCCATCCTCATTGAGTTTGTTTCTAAAGGCCCACTTTGTACCTATTACATTCTTGTTTGAAGTTCTTGGAACTAATTCCCAAGTTTTATTCTTTTCAATTTATCTTAGTTCTTCTTCCATGGATTTTAGTTAATTCTCATCCTAGTTAGCTTCAACATAATTCTTAGGCTCAATTTTAGATATTATAGTACAACTTACTTTCTCCTTGTTCATTAAAATTCTTCTCCTTGTATATACTACATTTTTACTACCAATGAGCTACTTTATAGGATGATCCTTTTAAAAAAATCTTATAAGTGGCTTTTCATTTACTTCTTTAGGTTCAACATTAGCTACTTCCTCTTTAGATTCCGATTCTTCTTCATATATGTCTTTTTTAGGTTTAACATATGTCAATCCTCATCAACCTTGACATTGATACTCTCTACAATATTCTATAGCCTTTTGTTGTCACATGTTTAGGCTTTGATTTGGGTTGAATAACCAATAAATATTCTTTCATCACATCTCAATTTAAATATTCCTAATTTGTCTTCTTTTCTCTTGATGTAGCATTTACTTCCTAACACTTTGAAATACTTAACAGAGGTAGGTTTTCCATACCATAATTCATAATGGGTTTTATCACTAGTTACCCTTAGTTTAACTTTGTCCAAGATATACACTACTATTTATACTACTTCTCACCAGTATCCATTAGGTAACTTGGCCTTTTTTATCATTGTTTTGGCCATCTCCTTGATTGTTCTATTCTTTATTTCAACAACTCCATTCTACTATGGAGTCCTTGCTACATAGTAATGCCTTTTGATTCTATGCTTCTCATAATATTTTATAAACTCATTTGAGGTGAATTATCCACCTCTATCAGATCTGAAGCATTTTATTTTTCATCCAATCTCATTCTCTATCATGGCCCTAAAGATATTGAATCTTTCAAATGCCTAAGATATGTCCTTCAAAAAGGTTACCGATGTCATTATTGAGTAATCATCTACTATAAAAATGAAGTATATTTCTCCTTTGAATCCTCTTGTCTTAGTAGGACCACAAATATTAGTATGAACTAACTCTAAAGGATTTGTAGTTTCATATTCATTTGTTTGAAATCTAACCCTTGTTTTCTTGCCTTACTGACATTCCTTACAAGTAGTGTCTATAGGTTTGGTTATCTTAGGCATATGTATAACACACTTATTTGAGATAACTTTTACTAGGTTATCAAAGTTGACATGACCCATTATTCTATGCCATAACCAACTATCATCAACCTTTCCTATCAGGCATCTATTAACATTCACTTCACTAAGATTATCTTGTAACATTATGCATTAAATGTGACCTTATATCCATTATCACACATTTGGTTGACACTCAGTAGATTATGTTTCAATCCTTGAGCATAAAAGACATCATGTGTAGGTTGTTTTCCATCTATATTCAAGGTTCCTTTACCATAGATCTTTACTACAATATTTTCTCCCAAGATGATAGATCCTTCCTTATATTTACTAAATTTTATGAACTTGATCTTGTCACCAATCATGTGTTTTGAGAAACCACTATCTATTACCCACGAATTCTATTCCTTGACATGGAGTGAAGTTTGAGAAATCATAGATTGTGAAACTTTCTGATCTTTCACTTTCCACACATCCTTAGGCTAATTATTTGGCTTAATTTTCCATTTTTAGAGACTTGTGAACCTTTTTCCACATTAGGAGGCATGATTTTATTTTCACTTTGTATTTTTGGTCTTACAAAATTTGTTTTACATTATTTAGCTATGTGACCAAAATTATCGCAGTTATAACATATTACATTTGTATATAATAAGGGAGTAAATGAATTTTTGCTTGAAAATTTTGTTATTTTTTAAACATAACTCAACATTCACTATCCCTGTGACTAAACTAATTATAGGTATAAAAACAAACATATAAAAATGAGGAATACCTAGTCATAGCATTTATTTGTGTAGGATGAAGATGTCTTCTTAACACTAAATTCTTCAAGTCTCTCACCCTTATGTAATCATCTACATCAGCTACCTTTTTGTTCTAAATATTATTTAAGTTTGTAGATATTGAGTCATTCTTCTTCTTCTTTTCTTTAGGCTTCTTTTCTCCTTCAATTTTCTTCACATCAACTCTGCTTGTGTCTTTCTTTGTATCTCTAGATGCATTATTTAAATGTTTCTCATTATTTGTTCTTGATTATCCTTTTGCTTTGAATTTGTCATATAATTTTGTACACATATTGGTTATGGGACTTTTCCCTTTTTAAAAACCAAGACTAGTTCTTTCTTTTGATGGATTTTGAGAGTTTACTAACTCATCAAGAATTTCTAAACCTCCTATCAACTTCAAAATTTTGTCTATTTGTTATTTAGATTTTTCAAGTTCTTTCCTCAAAGCTAATATCTCTACTTCTAACATAAAGTATTCAATATATTTAGACTATAGTTCAAATTTGACTACATCTTCTATTCTTTTAGCCTATTCAACTTGTTAATATGATCATATTTTTCAAGACTTTTGGATACTTTTTATATCTTCTTATATGTTTAATTCTTCTTCTTTGAGTTATTTTTTCTTATATTTTCAATTGCATTTAGAGCACAAATGAGTTCTCCCTCTAGATCCACTTCTCCTTCCTCTTCTTCATTAGAGTCTTCAACTTCTTCCTTTTCTTGATCCAAAAAAGATGATTCTAATGTCATGAATAGGAGTTCATTTCCCTTAGCCACAAAGGCACAATCATGGTCATCATCTGAGCTATCATACTCATCCAATGAATCATTATATTATTTTATATACAACCCCTTATTATTTTTAAAGATGTTATTCTTCTTAGAGTAGTGAGATTTCATCATTTTATTACTATTCCTACTTAGATTTATCCTTTTTGTTATAAGTGCATTTTGAAGCAAAATGTCCTACCTTACCATAGTTAAAACATTTAAAGGTTAACTCAACTTTCTACTTTATAGACCCTCTTCTTAGTTTTATAATAAATTTGGCTTATTCTTCATCTATCTCCTTAGATCTAGATGTAGGTGCTTATTCTTTTACTTGTTTGCTTGCTTTGAATATAGATTCTCTCTTGAAAGCATCTACTTATCCCATTCTCATCTCACAGGTTGTGAAGGTTCCATACAACTCATTTATAGTGAGATTATATAGATCTCTTGTTTCTTCTATTGTAGAGATTTTGGAATCATACCTAGATGGTAGAGATCATAGGACCTTTTTGATAATGACTGAATCTTACATCTCTTCTCTAATGCCTTTGATTGCATTGACTATTTCATCTACTCTGAGGAGGTAGTCTACAATTTTATCTTATTCATTCATTTTAAGACTTTTAAAATTACCTCTATATGTTTGTAACTTGGCCTACTCTACCTTGTCATCACCTTCATAGATGCTCTTCAACTTTTTCCATACATCATGTGTAGTTTGACAATGAATGACTTTAACAAACTCTGAGTTAGGCAATCCATAAAGGATATCATTCATTACCTTGGAATTTCTCTCATATGCTTTCTTAACAACCTAATCATAAGGAGTTGTAGTAGGCATTGTATATCCATTTACAATAGACATATATACATCAAAATCTAATGAAGATAAATATGCTTCCATTCTAATTATCTAGAATGCATATTTTTATCCATCAAAGAGAGGTGCCTTTGTTTGAGGAAGAGCCTTCTTGACTAGCCATTTATTTTCACTATCCAAAATCTATCTAAGCTGATTAAGCTTCTTCTAAAGAGCCATGGCTTTGATACAAATTATTGGAACAAAACTATTTACTAAATGGGGGTGAATCAATATATTCATTAAAATTAGTCCTTTAATACTTTTAATATGAATTAACCAGTATATTCAAATATTACACATAAAACTAGACACAATACCATATGTACATAGAAAACCCAATATGGGAAAAACCATGGTGAGAATAGCTACTAGAATCTACTATTCTAATCTTTCCTCATATTCAAAACCTCACTGGTTATAATGTTTAAGGGTAGTAAACCTAAGGAGACACCAATAACTTAATTTAAGAACACCTACTCTAAGGAAACACCTACTCTGTAATAGAGCATCAACTTAGATCCTCTGATAGCACCTACCTATTAGATCTATTATATACTTTTATTTTATAATTTTTTCCTCTATCTATCATTAAACATCAAAAACTTAATCTCATCTCATTGATTCCTTATACTTTTTAGTATATACACCCTATCAATCTAACTCTATATTTAAGATGCTAAACATTAGACACTTTTACCTCTTTGACACCATACACTCCATTGATCTTCATTGCATGATCATGCACTCACCATTAGATCTCTTGATAGATTAATATTCTCATTGAATCTCTATCTGACAAGCCTTGACACCCTTACATGCCTTCTACACATTGTTATTAGTTCCTATGATTATGATACTTAACACTCTTACATGCCTTATACACATTTTTAGTCCCCATGCTTGTGACACTTAGCACTCTCATGTGACTTATAAGTAATTGACTATTAGTCCTCATGCTTGTGACACTTAACACTCATGCATTCCTTCTACACATTATTATTCTCCATGTTTGCAACATGTGGCACTTATGCATTTACTCTCAGGTACCTTTGACATATTGACTTTGCTACATATCATTAGATTCTCATTATATGATTAAGTGCTCGCCATTGATCATGCTCAAATAAGTCTAAAGTCAAGGACTTAGGAAATATTAAACTCTTTTATCACTACTCCAAGCTAGTAATTATTAGGTTGAAGGGACCAATTGTACAATGATGAGGAAGGCTTAAGTTATAACTTAGGTGACTAGTTTCTGCCTATATCAAGCCAACATAAAAATAGAATTGCCTATGAATGACATGACTAAAACCTTAGGGTTTTACTAAGAAACCCTATTAATGTAAAAGAACAAATATAAATAATTTCTAGGCTCATTTTTATGCATCTAAACCTATAGACCATACATATTATATGCTCTTGAAAAACCCATAATGAATCTTCTATCAATTTCTCTACAAATATCTAGAAATAGTCTTTGTAAAAGCATGACAACTTTATATGGAAATATTGTAACTTACGTATTTATAAAACATGATATTATCTCCATAAATAGTGTCTATGATTGATTATCTTGACATCAATGACATCCATAGTGTTAACTATCTTCCTTTTGTCATCAATGACAATCATATTGCCAACAACATAATCATCCTCTTTGACCCAATCTCATACAACTTGCCTATTTTTTTTACCTTCAACACATATTAGACCTATCTAATTATGTGTCATATAATTTCTTGGTTTAACCATCCAAAAAACATATTTGACCTATTATATTGTGTCTCTTTTATCATGTACTACTTATTTTCTTACTGAATAATGTCTAATAGTTTGACCTAGTATCATACTAGTTTATCCTAATTTCTAGAAAGTGTTTATTTTCAATACCTCATTATGAATTTTTTGTTTGATGATAATATAAACTTGAACCAAACCAACATGATGAGTTTCACTAATCCCAACATACTTCCTAAAATATAATTTTTGGCACCTAAGACCCACACTACCAACTATGAAACTCATATATATTCTTCCATGACACTTAACCCCTTGTTTTAATTCCATGCAAAGTATTTACACAAATATGGTAGGTTCAAATTTTAGTGGGGATATTAAAAATAACAATTCATATACCCTTTATACTAGTTCATATCATGCTACTAATTTTTCTTAAGCCATTAGTGCTTCTCATGATACTAATGCTTCTTATGCCACTAGTTCATCTCATGTTACTAATGATTATTATGCCACTAGTGCATCTCATGCTACTATTGATTCATATAATCTAGTTCATCTCATTATAATATTTATTCCCATGGAATTATTTTATTGCATTCCCCTACCTCATCTCATATTCATAGTTCATCTCAAGCTCATAATAACTCACATAACATTAATGCATCAAGTGCTCCTTCTACTAGCCATAATAGTTCTCAAACTAATCAACTTTTATTTCAAACACTTAACGAAATACATACATTTCAAAATAATAATGAAAATTCAAAACCACCTATTATATCTCCAAAACCAACCCCAACATGATTAATGTGGAGTGTACAATCCTGATTCCCCCCACCCTCCTTAGGGGTTCACATGCTAACCTCATACCCAAACCCCAAATTATAAAAAAAAATTATCAAAAATTTAAAAAATGAACCTATTGTACCTTAAATTGACAACATTGACATATGAGGTATCACTCCCACTCTCATTTATAATAGATCTATGAATCCCACCCTATATTTAAAAACATTAGGAAACCTTTAGAAAGATTGGCTTAAGCTTAATACTTTCACTTCTACTAAAATATTATTTAAAATGCTTTATGGAGATGTTTTAGGTTTGTATAATCAATTGAAAACTCATTCCATTACTAGATTAAAATACTTAGTCAATTCATTGATTAAATAATTCTAATCTAGTGATCTTCCAAAAAATAGCTTGGCTCATTTCATCAATTATAAATAATTAAAAACCAAAATGGCATATGTCTTCATCAAATGTTTGAAATCTTTATCTAATAAAGGTGAGCATAATATGGAAGATGAGAGCCTATTCCACTTATTAAATAATTATCTTGACCCTAAATTAAAATATTATGTTAGGACTCTTTCCCCAAAAAACTTTAGAAGAAGCTCTTGACCAAGCTAAATCATAGATTTCCTCGTATGTTAATTTGAAAATTCCCAACCTAAAATGGGAACTTTCATGCTTGTCAAAGATAAAAATTGGCATGAAACCAATGATGGTGTTAAATATATTTATGACACCATACACACCATTCAATACATTCGTCTAAACAATACCATGGAGCATGTTCCTCCACCAAATAATGATTCTTATCATAATCCCACATTTTCTCAATACACCCATACAAATGTGTAAAAACCTTTGTAATTAACATAAATACAAAAACATCTTCCAAGACCTTTACCATGAGATCTTGACCCTACACATATTATGAAAACATGGTATCATCCAAATAAATTATGTTGGTTTCATTCAAGTTGGGTCCATTCTCATTAAACTTGTAGAAAATTAATAAATCTTACTATGTACTTTCTCCTTGGACCCAAATTTAATCACGAATACCTTATATGAAAACATAAACAATATTATTAAATAACACTTAAAAATCATGAAACTCAAACTAAAAATCAAGTTGTAAACAAAACCAATGATCATTTATATATATATATAAGGATTCCCTTCCTAATCATCAAGACAACATTGTTAAACCTACCCATAATACCAATAACACTGAAAGTCTTATAAATCTTAACAAAAACAATGAAAATATGGTTAACATGACTAATATGTGGAGAGTATTTTCTCATATCAATTCAATGCCAACACCTAACCATCACAACTATTCAACATTTCACATTATTCAAGGCACTTACCCATCCCATCTCATGGAATGGGGGCATGTGGAACTAACGCACATACAAACATCACATCCAACAATACAATTTGACCATACCTCTCATACCATTTATATAACTTATACTCTTTCCCCAACTTCCATAGCTCAAGTAAACATCCCCAAAATTTCAAATAGTGTTTATTCTACTCAACCACAAAAAAATACCTCAAAAAATAACCATATCACTTAAGATCAATCAACCAACCTAAACATAAACACATTATCAACATAAGATTCACTACACATCTAAATCTCCTTCAATAGGTTTATTACAAAACTATGCACCTTTATCCAGTAATCCTCTAAGAGGTTATGGATGACATTTGTGGTTAGATCTATCAATATTTATGAAAATAACATGGTGTTATCTCACATAATATATCATTATATTACATGATTTGAATCATATTTGTGATTTATTTGTATATATTATACTTTTCAATATTTATAAAACATGATTTCACTTAACTCTTTTTCATGAACCATTAAATTATGCTTTATTTGTTTTACATGGTTTCATTCTCTTTAGCTTTATCTTGTAGATTATTCTTATTTTTACTGGCTTCAAACTTAAGCTTATGGTTTCAATTCTTTCACATGTTTCCTTTATTTTATTTTTGATGATTTTTTTATACTTTCAACTCAAAAAAATACACTTATTATTGTGACATGGTTATAAATCCCTCATTCCCTTAGTATTACATCTTTACCATATGATAAATTAATAAACATGTTCTCATTATACTACTTATATATAATAGTTTATTTGATCTCCCTTTTTCCCTTATTTTATTTTCACATAATAAGCATACATATGGTTAAACCTTGATATTACATACAAGTTCATAGGTAAGCCTAAGTTGTCTTGTCAATCATATATTTTGTTACTTTGTCTCCTATAACCAAAGTCTAAAGCTCATTCATGTGTATCACTTTTATAACTCATGTTGGTTATTCCAAATTTATATGGAGAAAGAATCACAAAAGCCATAAATTTTTTAAAATCCAAATCATTTGATAAAGGCAATGATGAAAATGAAAAATATAAAAGACAATTTTAATTGCACCAAAAGACACAATTTCTTAATTTTTGGACATCTCCTTTTCCTAATCAAAGATCAAGCTCCATAGTTGGTCTCATGATATATTCAAGGTCCATTGGGGTTAATTATGCTAGTATATTTGTATAGGATAATAAATACAATAAAAATATATATTTCTACCTTCTCACACATATACCCAATCTCCACAGTAGACTGACAACTCTGTATGGGGTCCCGAGGAATGGGGAACATATTGTGGGAAGGTAGGTCCATTTTAATTAATTTATTTATATAATGTTCATTATTTTATATTAGTATTCCACATATTTTGAAATACATATTTGTGTTTATTTTGAGCAGGTATCCTCTATATTTTGATGGTCACTAGCCTTTTAGTACTTTCCATCTTGCCTAATATGCCTCATGTTTACTAATGTTTTATTATCAACACATATATATTGATTTATAAAATCCCTATTTCATTAAAAAATACCAATATTTCCCCTTGATTAATATTATTTTGTTAACTTATCATATCCCTAGGGTTACCCTTTGTTAGTTGCAGTATACGACCTTGGATACAACTAGGAATTACTCACAAAATAATTCCTTATTTTTTTTCCCTTATTACCATTAACCTCATTTGTGTTATCCTTGTGATTTTTATTATAACACATTAAATAAGACCAAAAAATCCTCAAAAATTAGTGCATTAAATCCCATTAATTTATTCTAACATTTGTATCCACCTCACTAGTGTTCCCTTTGTGATTTGTAGTAGAAGACCTTGGATAGGACCAAGCATTCCTCATAAAACATTCCAATAAAATTTCATACTATGAACACATCACAATAATAACATATTAATATTTAATGCTTCAAATTTGAGATAATTTATTTTATATTATAATTTACAAATCATTTACATACTTCCCATCTTGATTTAGTATGTTTTATATTTCACTTTATCTTTTTATTTTATGATTGTGTATATTATTTACAACCATTTTATTAAATTTCTCATATTTCCCATCTTGATTTAGTATGATTAGTTTTATTTATACTTACATTTGTTTTTTCATAATTCCTATCTTTATTGAGTATGTTTGATTAACTTTATTTGTACATTTATTTGCATACCATTTGTTATCACATGTTTTCCACTTTATTACAAAATTTCAATTATATTTGTTTTAAATTGGTGAATTTTACATATACATGGTTTGAAACCTTTTTTACTCTTGTTTTAATTTTTTTTTTTACTATATTTATTCATCTTTTATTTTTGCCACATTTCCCATTGTGATCTAGTCTGTAGTACATTTTTTGGTTATTTATATATTTTTCCAAATTAGATGATTTTATTTTTAATAATGCATGTGTGTCACATAATAATATAAAATAAATAATACATAATATATTTCCTATAACATATTAAAAATAATACATGTTCTAAAAAGGAAATACATCCATATATCCATCAATGATATCAGTGCAACTCATAGATGAATAAACATCCATATGTGTGTGTGTGTGTGTGTGTGTGTGTGTGTTAGAGAGAGAGAGAGAGAGAGAGAGAGAGTCCATATGTATATATATATATATATATATATATGTATGTATGTATGTATATATATGTATGTATGTATATGTATGTATTTATGTGTGTGTATATATATATATATAGATATATATACATACATACATATACATACATACATATACATACATATATACATATACATACATATACATACATACATACATACATATACATACATATATATACATACATACATACATATATATATATATATATATATATATATATATATATATATATATATATATATATATATATAACATGAGTCTAATACAAGTACAAATACAATGTCTATAGCTCTAAGGCTATACTCCAATTATAATAGAAAAGAAAGAAT